>JAZDUH010000536.1:9182500-9287500 GCA_036419115.1 Scarus forsteni | reverse complement strand
AAGTTTTAAGTACACAGTATGGAAGTATGGGATTTGAGACACTATGGCTTGCCGTCAAGAATTCATTCAGATCAGGGGAGAGACTTTGAGAGTCAGTTCATCAAGGAACTCTTGAGCATGATGGAAATCAAAAAGTCATGGACCACTCTGTATCACCCACAAGGCGATCCACAGCCTGAAAGGTTCAATCGAACTTTGTTCTCGATTTTGGGAACCCTTGACTGTGAAAAGAAACAGCAGTGGAGCAAGCACATCAGGTATCTGGTTCAAGTGTACAACAGTACAAAATGTGATGCCACAGGGTACTCGCATTACTTTTTAATGTTTGGTAGAGAAGCAAGGCTACCAGTCAACTTGTGCTTTGAAACCTCTCCGGATGGCAAGGAGGAAGAGCGTCATTCATGTTATGTAGCAAAGTTAAAAGAGGACTTGAAGAGTGCTTACAAACTGGCCTCTAACGCAGCTGACAAGACGCACAAAAGAAATAAAAGGTCCTACGATAAAAGAGTGGGATTCCAGATCTTGGATGTCAGGGATTGAGTATTGCTGAGAAATTTAGGATTGAAAGGGAAACACAAGTTAGAGAGCCGATGTAGTCCTATTCCGTATTTTGTGCTTGGAAAGCTGCCCAACCTTCCCGTATACAAAATCAAACCTGAAGATGGAATGGGAGGAGTTAAAACCCTGCATGATCATCTCTTGCCAATCGGACGAGTGAGAATGCCTCTTGTGGGTCCAGAGAAAAGTTCACTGATCAGGCCAAGAACAAGCACTGAGACAAAAAAGGGGCGAAACCAAGACAAAGACAAAGCTCAGAAGGCCCTGCAAGAGCCACAGGATTTCACTGATTCATCTTCAGGCGTGGAATACTACCCTTCTAGGAAGCAATACAGTACTTACCTGAAAGAGATCCTGCAAAAGGATGAAGATACCGCTGGACTAAGATGAGGATACTCAACAGTCCCCTATAGGTCCTGACAGTGACACAGTATCAAAGAAGGGGAACTTGGAAGAAAACCACATTGGGGATACTGATTAAGAGTCTGTTCCTGAGGAGGGGAATTATGCTGAACATACTCGTCATGCTTGCCCTGATTCCCCTAAAAACCTTTTGCCTTGTGTGACCAGTCTGCAAGTGATTCGCCAGAAGCGAATCGTGAAACCAGTTATCAGACTTAAGTATGATGAGCCAGCCGGGGCGTTGACTCAAAGGGAGACCAGTGACCTTGTCTTAGCTCAGACCTCACAAAGTCTCTATTGTCCGATAAGATGACTGTACGGCCTTAAGAGAGAGAGAGTTTCTGTTCCAGAGCAAAGTTCACAGGATGAGGCAGTGGAGGGGGGGGGGATCAAGCCTATGTTCGCAAAACAGTCCAGGAAAGTAGATATGTCTGCTTAAGGACAGACAGATGGGAGCCAAAACAGATTGAGATAAGGAATAGTAAATGTTATTTTCCATCAGCCTGTCTAGTCTTTTGGTCTGGAGCTGTCAACTTCTCCAAGGTGTTGTCCTACTTGCGAACAAGTTCAAGAATCACATCAAGCTTGCGATTGAGCTCACAAATCGCTTGAGTCTGAGTGTTGACAGCCCTGCACATTCCTTCAGTCATGACGGGCAGCTTCTCAAGAGCCAAAAGTGCTGCCATTGTCTTCTAAACTGCGTGATAGATCAGGAAACTACTGAAACCAAACAGAAAGAAACCTTTTATCATAAATCCAATTATGTAGGCATCTTCCACGTCCTTGATGGACAAAATCGACAGGCACACCATCCTTCACTTCTTCCAGGAGTCCATGCAGAGAGAGGCTGCAATAGACACAGACAGCACAGCAGGGCAGACAAGGACAGGGAGCAAAAAGAAAAGTGTCCGCCCCCGTTGAGAAGCAGAAGAGAAAGCCCTGATGAGAGCTGTCTCTGTGCTGTGAGAGGGGCGGAAACCGGATTGGAATTTTTCATACATATTGTTTAATTTAAGATGGTTGTGGAGTTGAATGGAGACAATTCTTTCAAGAGTTTTGGATATAAAGGGAAGGTTGTAAATAGGTCTGTAATTTGACAGAGGTTTGGGATTGGAGTTGGGTTCTGGGTGGGTTTTTTGAGGGGGGGCTTGATGATAGCTGTTTTGAGACTGACTGGAACATTGCCGGTTTGAACGGAGAGATTTATGATGTTTGTAATTAGTTGACTGATGGAGTGGCAGTGAGCTTTAAGAGGAGGGGAGGGAAGGGGGTCGAGGGAGCATGTGCACAGTTTAGATTTACTGATGATTTTCTCGACAGAAAATAGACACCAGGACAATATGACCTAATAATAAATACATAAATATAATTGTGACCCACATACAGTTTTCATTAGAACATGGTCATTAGCTTAACCCTTGAGGCACCTAAAAAAAGAGTACAGACTAATGTCTCTCGTGTGCCACAGTGGTTCCTGTCACAGAAGTGGAATAAAAATGTTAACACTTAATTTTTTTTTTTTTACTTTCACAGCTTAAAATCTTTTCAACAACTCATGAACTAATAATGAATAGAAAGGTTTTTTATTATTATTATTTCTTAAGTTTTATTTGTTTTATGCACTTATTGTAACAAAAACCCTGTTTTTCTGATGGGGAAAAAACAAAAATATGTAATTAAAAAAAAAAGAGTTTCAAAGTGGAGTACTTGGGGTGAGGCAATTACAGCCTTAACGAGGTCAATAATTTCTAACTAAATTGATTTTGAGGCATTATTTGTCTTAGGAACAATTAGAGTTTAATCGAGCATTAAACATTAAAGTCCCTTTTGTGCCAAAATGGCTCCCCTTATAAAAGTGTAACAGAAATGTTAAATCTTATTTTTTTTTCTACTTTCACTGCTTTAAATCTTTTCAACAAGTCAGGACCCAATCATAGATATCATTTTTTTTTAACGTAATATATGATTTTATGAAATTTTTGTTTAAAAAACTTGAATTTTTCAATAGGTAAAAAACCTAAAATATGCATGTTTTTGTAAAATAAGTCACAAAGTGGAGTATTTGAGGTAATGTTATACAGCCTTGATTTTGTTAATGATTACTGACAAAATTGATTTTGATGAATTATTTGTTTTTGAAGTAATTACAGTTTATTCAAGAAATTAACAATAAAACTTCTTGCGTATCAATTTGATTCTTTTCATAAAAGTTAAATAAAAATGATAACTTTTTTTTTTTTTACCTTTACTGCTAAAAATCTTTATTTTTATTTTTTTTTACAAGGAATTTATGCATTGTTAGAACTGTATAACATTTACAGCGAAAGTGTGCCTCATTAACAAGTCCATGAAAAAAGGTAATACCTTTGAATCATCGTAGAAACTTGATCTGATAAGCAGTCATCTCTCGCATATGGGATTAATTAAAGGAACAAATTATACTGATGTATTTGGTTGATGGACTGCTACGGTCTCCAACAGCTTTTTTGTTGTGGGTAATCCCATGATTGTAGAATACGGTCAGCTATAGAAAGTCATCAAATAAAAATCACTCGTTTTAAACTATTATTACAAAAAACTTATTACGTATATAATGTCTGCTGCTGTTTTGTCTCCTGGATCTCCACTAACATTGTCTTGAAGCTTCAACTGCCCTGCTTCAACGCTTCACTGCTTCAAGTCTGTTATTTGTCGCTTGTGCTGCTTTTAAACTTATGGTTGACTGTCTCCTGCTCTGCCTGCTGCTGCCTGGCTACACGCTAGCGCTTGCTACTTACACTTTCCCCATGTGTCTGTATTAATTTATATATGTTTATCCTGCGTGTCTATTTAGTTTAGTTCAGTTAGCTCTATTTGTAGTTTAGTTGATTTTGGGGTATTTGTAGGCTTCTTTTTGGGTGTGTAAATAGTTTCTTTTGGTCTAACTGGGATTGGGTTTTGATTTGGGTTATTAGGTCAGTTATTATTCTTATTGTTTAATCAGTCATTTTTAGATCAATTAGTATATTTGGGTTATTTGTTTATTTGCTTTACTGTTTTGATCCCACTAATTGTTTTATCCCTTTTCAGATGCTGAGGGCTGGTGGTGGTGCTGGTGATTGGGTGGTTGGTTTGTCTTTTAAAATTTATATAAAAATAAGATTGTTTTTAAAATTGAAAACACGTCTCTGGCCTCTTGAGTGTAACGAACCTGGGTGTCTTCAGTAGTTTAAAATAAATCATTCTCTGGGTGAAATTCCCAGAGTGGCGTTGTCTGGCAACCTTAAACTATCCTTCCATTCGATAAGTATAATATTACTGGAGTGAATAGAGTGTTCTCCACTTGCTGCCACTGCCACACAATTATTCAGCGTATTAAAATGGTTAAAATCATTTGGATAAAAAGAAAGGTACAGCTGGGTATCGTCAGCATAAGAGTGAGAACTCACATTGTGGCTGCGAATGATATGCCCCGGGAGTAACATGTACAGAGAGAAGAGAAGTGGTCCAAGGACTGACCCCTGGGGGACGTCGCATGTTAGTTTTGCACTGAATGATTTTGAGCTGCCACACTAAAAGATCGGTCATGCAAATAGGAGTAAAAGCAGTTTAAAACTGAGCCAGACATGCGAACCTAGTGTCTCAGGCGCTCCAGTAAAATAAAACTGTCAGCAGTATCAAAAGCAGCACTCAAATCTAAAATAACTAAAATAGATGATTGTAGCAATAAGAAATTTGGAAGCATTAAATCTGAAAGATTTAATGGTTAAATTATTAATTATGATTGTCCTGCCTCTGTTATTAATGCTACCGTAGTTAGTCTGTGTTTGTTTGTGAATTTATTTGAATGTTCTGTTAAGTGAGCTGTCCCTTTAAGAAAGACGGGAGAGTAGGTCACGTACTGTATCAGTCAGGAAGTCAGGCAAAGACGCTTCCTTGCTCTGGTCCTCCCTTGTCCTAGCAAACATGTTGTGTTTTTTCGTGGCATCTTTGGTATGTAGTCTTCTTTTATGTTTGATAAAGTCATTGCAGCTCATTTAGTTGTAACTTATGCTTGTTTACAATGTTAGACGATCTAGGACTTTGAGTTTTGTCTAGCATTAAGTCAAATGGCTGTTTATTTTTGGTCATCTGCCGCCATCTAGTGGCCATTGTGAGTATAGGTTTGCTGTGTTAAGAGTAAATGGCCCGTCAGGAGCTATATACCCACCTCTGCATTCTCTCACTCAGGATGATGTTGGTCAGCTAAATACACAGTCCAACCAACCTCTGCATTCTCTCCCTCAGGATGATGCTGTGAAGCCATACATACAGTCAACCCCGGCACTGCATCCAAATACACTGGTATTGCACTCTTGAAAGGAGGAGGCCAGATGGCCACACGCAGAGTTCGCATCTACACCCCATCTACACCCATGAGTAGACCCAGCACTGAAAAGCTCTACCCATGCTCCCCGACTCACAGCAGCAGATAATCCAGCAGATGCCAACCTCACCCACGCAACAGTGAGCAGAGTAACTGTGTCTCAGCCACAACCCACTCTGACTACACCTCTAACCCCCAGAAAGACACATTTTTATTATAGCATGCATAGAGCAAGGCCCAGTAACCATGCTCCACCACTTCCCACCATGTTTGGCCCCACTTCTCAAAATGCTCATGATGACCAAGCAAGTATGAGTGACATCATCAGGTATTTTGCCCGTCGTGAGCTGGTTACCACGGGTATGACCAAATTCAATGACCAGCCAGAGAGTTACAGAGTTTGGCAACAGTCCTTTCAGAACGCAGTGAGAGGACTAAATATGACATGCAGCGAGGAGATGGATTTACTGGTTAAGTGGCTTGGGAGAGAGTCAGGAGAGCATGCAAAACGTATCAGGGCTGTCAACGCTAACCATCCCCAACAAGGACTCCAGATGATATGGGACAGACTGGACGCATGCTACGGAGCTCCTGAAGTAGTTGAGGAGGCTCTCTTTCAACACATCAGCAGCTTCCCCAAAATCACCTACAAAGATTATGCAAAACTTCATGAGCTTAGCAACTTCCTTATGGAACTGCAGGCAGCCAAGGCAGATGCAACTCTTCCAGGTCTTCATTATCTTGACACAGCTAGAGGAATTAATCCTCTGGTCCAGAAGCTGCCACCTAGCCTGCAGGAGAAGTGGCTGTCTTTTGGGTCTGATTACAAAGATTGCTTTCAAGTCTCATTCACTCCCTTTGGAGTTTTCATGAACTTTGTCTTCCATCAGGCTAAAATCAGGAACGACCCTAGCTTCAACTTCACTATCCAAGCTGACACTCTAAAAGTAAACAAGACCTTTAAAACACTCAGACCAAGGGAAATCTCAGTCCACAAGACAGACGTGTCTCCTACACAACACAACACTGGAGCTGAGAACCTCGATCGTCAGTGCCCAATTCACAAAAAGCCCCATCTACTGTGGAAATGTCGAGCTTTCAGGGAGAAACCCATATAGGGGAGGAAAACATTCCTTAGATAGCACAAAATCTGCTTTAAATGTTGCACATCTACAAAACACATGGCTAGAGACTGCAAGTATACAGCCACATGCACTGAATGCAGAAGTGAGAAACACAACTCTGCTCTTCACCCTGGACCTGCCTCACAGACAGAGGAGCCCTTCCCCTCTACAAAGCATGGCAGGGAGCCAGCATCTTCAGAGGTTGCAAGCAGCTGCACTACAGTCTGTGGTGGTGATCAGAGCGACAGATCATGCTCTAAAATCTGTCTTGTTAAAATATACTCTGTCGGCTGTCGTGAGAAAGCAACGAGGGTCTATGCCATCATCGATGAACACAGCAACCGATCCTTGGCTCGTTCTGAGTTCTTCGACACTTTCTCTGTTCAAAGACCCCCCCTCTCCGTACTCTGTCAGTACCTGTTCAGGAGTGACAGAGACCATGGGGAGAAGAGCACCAGGCTACCAGATTGAATCTATGGATGGGAAAGTCTGTCTTCTTCTACCAAGTTTGGTTGAATGCAATGACATCCCTAACAACAGATCAGAGATCCCCACTCCAAGTTGAGCAGTTGAGCGGCCCTTGGGATGCTCCATTTGCATAGAAACTGGACCTGGGGAGGGTGATAATTGGGAATGTTTGCTTGGGAGGTGTTCACAAGCCTGAGACCGTGAATGCCCTTTATACCAGGACAACAACAGAAACGTCCCTCCATCTTTAAACCCTGCCAAAATGTCTTGCAAGCAAAGGAGAGATACTGTCAAATTCAGGGCACCAACCTCCCTAAAGTACAAAAAACAAGGACACTTACCTGCAGTTGAGAAGTCAAACAGTTGGGCTCAACGGTGTTTCAACAAACAAGGGACGATAACAAGTAGTCTCCATCTATTGAGGACATCTTGTTCCTGAAAATCATGAGAGACAACTTAAAGAAAGACAAAGATAATAGCTGGGTAGCTCCGCTGCCATTCAATCACCAAGACGTCATCTCCCTGACAACAAGGTCCAGGCCTTAAATCGGCTTTTTTTACTGAGACAGAGTCTGAAAAGGAAATCAACATTGAAACAGCATTTCTTCACCTTCATGGAAAAGGTGTGCCCTGACTTGAGTGCCCAGCACGGAGGAGTCTCATTAAACAATGTCTTGTGGACTGGTAACCTTGCACAGCAGATGGGCCTGCCTGATTCAGTTCCTGAAATCCTGCAGATCCCATCTTGTAGCGCTCCGTCGACCAATGAATTCACTAGGCCAAAATTTTAACGGCCCAATCAGGGAAGAGAGGCGGGAGCTGTAGAATGCGGATGTGACGACAAACGGAAGTTGCAAACCGGAAGTTGAGAATAGACATGCTGATTAGCCTATTGTCCTCATGGCTACTCAGTGAAACCTATCGAAATCTGCCCTCCTCAGAAGTTTACTTGAAGGGATTGTCTTTGACGAGGTTCATGTTACATATAAGTGTTTAATGAATCATCTGTGTGGTAGGATTTAGTGTAAGACGATAGTATAAGGCTGTTAGCAGCTAAGTTAGCAGGGAACGGCTAATGGTCATTTCCTGTTGTTAGCTGTTAGCGGCTAAGTTAGTGGCCAACAGCTAACAGTCATTAACTGCTGTTAGCTGTTGGCGGCTAACTTAGCCGCCAACAGCTAACAACAGCCAACAAAAAAGTATGCTACTTTTTTTTCAATTCTTTATTCAGCCATTTCAAGTAACAAACGGGCACATTTTGCATCATACAGTCCTCAAAAATCACTGAGCAGCATCAGCAGCCATTATAAACAAATTAATAAAATAAAATGTATATATAAAAGGAAAAAGAATAATGACAAATCCAATGAAAACATTGCTTCATTATATGAGGCAACCCTGCTTGATATGGATTGGTCTGTGATGAATGTGACGAACAGAACTATTATCCAATCACAAGCTTGTGTTTTTTTTTCAACGTTCTGCCCCTGAAAACAAATTAAAAGGGCCCCTACCCAGATGGACTAGTGAAATATTTCTGTGGCAGATATATGGAGCTGTCCATCTGGTTTGTCAGGTTAGTGGACTGGGCCCGACCTCAACAATGGCCTGCTTGGGGTACTCCTCAGATTCCGGAAGGAAGCTGTAGCAGTGACAGCGGACATCGAGCAGATATTCTACTGCTTCCTCGTCAGGGAAGAGGACCGCAACTTCCTGAGGTTCCTGTGGTTCCGGGACAACGACCCATCCAAAGACATCATTGAGTACCGCATGAGGGTCCACGTCATTGGTAACAGCCCCTCCCCCGCAGTGGCTATTTACTGCCTCTTGCAGAGTACAGAGGTTGGTGACTCTGACGTTAAACAGTTCGTCAACCAGGACTTTTACATGAACTATGGTTTGAAGTCCTTCCCTACAGTAGAAGCATCCGTTGACCTGCTCAAGAGAACACAAGACACCCTGTCAGGTTCAAACTTGAGACTACATAAAATTGCCTCAAACAAAAGAGAAGTAATGGAGGCCTTTCCATCCAGAGACCACGCTATTGACTTCAAAGATCTGGATCTTGGATCTGATGCTCTTCCCATGCAGCGCAGTCTGGGCCTCAATTGGGACTTAATGTCAGATACTTTCATCTTCAAGTTGGGGGATAAAGAGAAACCCTTCACCTGCCGAGGCATCCTGTCAACTGTTAATAGCATCTATGATCCTCTTGTGTTCATCGCCCCAGTCACCATTCAAGGTAAGGCCATCCTACGAGAACTAACTAAAGACCACAGTGACTGGGACTCCCCTCTCCCACAAGAAAAGAAAAGACGTGGGTCACATGGCGATCCTCTCTGGATGACCTTGACAGCCTCAAGATACCTCGGACCTACGCAGAAACCTTTCTCTCTAAAATGTTGCGCAGGGAGTTATGCGTTTTTTTTATGCCTCGGCTACGGCAATCAGTGCTGTAGCCTATCTCAGGCTGACAGATGCAGAGGGCACCATTCATGTGGGCTTTGTTATGGGAAAGGTTAAGCTGGCCCCCCTTCCTGAACACACTGTGCCAAGACTTGAGCTCTGTGCAGCTGTCCTTGCAGTGGAACTTGCTGAACTCATCCCCGCAGAGATCAACATGCAACTAGACAAGACTATCCTTTACAGTGATAGTAAAGTGGTACTGGGATATATAAAGAATGAGATCAGATGCTTTTATGTGTATGTCAGCAACCGTGTTCTGCGGATAAGAAAGTCATCTCACCCCGAGCAGTGGCAGTATGTGCCTACAGAACTGAATCCAGCCTACAGAACTGAATCCAGCTGACATTGCCACAAGGTCCATAACTGCTGCACGTCTCTCTGATACCAACTGGCTGTGTGGACCTCCATTTCTGAGCGAATCTCAGAAAGTCCAGCTTGAAGAAGACACCTTTGATCTGGTGAACCCCTCATCGGATCCGGATATCCGTCCCCTGGTGTCCACAATCAGCACAACTATGTCAAGCAAACAACTCAGGTCTCAGCGTTTCTCCAAGTTTTCAAGCTGGAAGTCATTGACTCACGCTGTTGCTCGCCTTATCCATGTGGCTTGCTTTTTCCAGACAAATCTTGCAACCAAAGCAAGTGACTGTAAAGGCTGGCATCACTGCCACACAGCGATCTCCATAGACAAACTCTCGCAGTCTGAAAGAACCTTCATCCGCAATGTTCAAGAAGAGACCTATGCCCACTAGTATGCCTGTCTGAGGAAAGAGGAGAATCTCCTTAAAGGCAGCCCTCTCAAAGCCCTAGATCTCTTCATCAATGCTTATGGCCTTCTGACAGTTGGAGGTTGTATTAGAGTGGCTCAACTCCAGCAAGAGGAAAAAAACCCTCTCATTATCCCTGGCAGGCACTACATTGTAGCACTCTTGATCCGACACCATCATGAGAAAACTCAACATCAGGGATGGCTGTTTACATACGTGCTGCTGGTTTCTGGATAGTTGTTGGCAAAAGGCGGGTGAGCAGTGTGATTCACGGGTGTGTCATATGTTGCAAACTACGTGGCACCCCTCAAACACAGAAGATGGCAGACCTTCCGGCAAACCGCTGAAAAAAAGATTGAAGATTCCCTCAAACATCAATAACACTTCAGTTGAGAAGTTTCTTTTGGAGCAAGGTTGTGCATGGAAGTTCAAAGCTCCACACACCTCTCACATGGGTGGTTCATGGGAGAGAATGATCGGAGTGGCACGAAAGATCCTGGACTCCATGTTCCTCCAGCTAGGAACTTCAAAACTCACCTATGAAGCACTCACGACGCTGATGGCAGAGGTTGCTGCCATTATCAACTCTAGACCTCTGATTCCAGTATCTACTGACCCAGATGACCCCCTCATCCTTACTTTTGCTACCCTCCTCACCCAAAAGGTGAGTTTGCCTTCTGCCCCTGTTGGAGACTGGATCAGAGACCTCCACAAGTCCTAGTGGCGGCAAGTCCAACATTTGGCCCAAATCTTCTGGGATAGATGGAAGAAGCAATATCTTGCATCTCTTCAGCCACGGAGGAAGTGGCAGGTTCCCACCCCAGACCTTCAGCCCGGGAGTGTTGTCCTTCTCAAAGACAATCAGCTCGTGAGAAACGATTGGCCTCTGGGACTGATTACTCACATCATCCCCAGCAAAGATGGTAAGGTATGTCAGGTCGAGGTCAGGGTCTTCAGGAAAGACGGGACTAAACTCTTCCAGAGTCCCATCTCTGAAGTGGTCCTCCTCTTTGGCCCTGACAGGAAACATTAAGAACTGTATGGACTTTAGGTGGTGAGATTGAATAATGCCAGATGGGGAGTGTCCTGCCTCTGTTATTAATGCTACTGGAGTTAGTCTGTGTTTGTTTGTGAATTTATTTGAATGTTCTGTTAAGTGAGCTGTCCCTTTTAGAAAGACGGCAGAGTAGGTCACGTATCAGTCAGGAAGTCAGGCAAAGATGTTGCTTTGCTCTGATCCTCCCTTGTCCTAGCAAACATCTTGTGTTTTTTCGTGGCATTTTTGGTATGTAGTCTTCTTTTATGTTTGATAAAGTCATTGCAGCTCATTTAGTTGTAACTTATGCTTGTTTACAATGTTAGACCATCTAGGACTTTGAGTTTTGTCTAGCATTACAGTTTTTCATGGTTCTTAACACACAACAATCGATAATTTGGCACAGTTTGCAAAACCCTCACTTCAGATACCAATTGCTCAGCCCAATTTGCTGCATCTAAACACTCCAATATCTGTATTAGACTCTGACTTTCCTTCTTTACATTCTGATGTCAATTACACTTCACCTTGTTGTCAAAGCTGTACACACAATGGTCAGTTGTTACACACACACCCCAATTGAAATCTCAAAGCATCAACCCACAACACACAACTATGTAAACCTCTAAAAACCCAGGTCGGGTGAGCAATTTTCAATCAGGAGAACTGCAGCATGAAAGGGCCTTGAACTTCTGCTCTGTTTGGTGAGCATTGAACAATGGACAGCGACAACCAGAGAAGGAGAGGGGTAGGAGTGAGAGGAGGAAGAGGAAGAGGAAGAGGAGGAGGAGGAGACGGAGACCCTCTGGCTAGATAGAAACAGGAAACTTGATGTGATCTAGTGTAACCCTTTGACTTATTTTACGTACATTTTCGTTAGAAATACCTGTGCACTGAAACACTGTAACTAAAACAATGATTTGCTGCATACTTTTTTTTTCAAAACATATTTCTATTGAGGTTTTCAATGCTTTATCAAACATGAAAATGTAAAAAATAAAAATAAAAAAATATATATATACACACATATATACGAACACATATATACATACACCCACACATAATATCACATATACATGAGTATATATACACAGAAAAAAAGGAAATACACACATACAAAACAGGGCTTAAGATCTTATGTTATATTGCATCACTACTTCAATATTTCTTACAAGTGTTTAAAAAGGTGAACGGTAGGCATTCAGATACATTACTTTCCAGACATTGTGTCAAATCGAGCAAGATAATCAATAAAGGGCTGCCAAATGCTAAAATACTTGGCAAGATTGCCCATCAAGCCATATCTAATTTTCTCCATGTGCAGTACTGATGTGAGCTCAGTTAACCAGGTTTTAAACAGAGGCACAGTGTCAGATTTCCAGAGATTTAATATCATTTTCTTAGCAATTACCATACCATACATGATTGTGCACTGCACTGAGAGACTTTGATTAGACAGAGATGAAGAATACCCAAATAATGCCGACTCAGGGTCTGGTTTGAACACACAACCATACATTCCAGAAAACCAGTTGAATATTTCACACCAAAAGGTATAAAGCCTTGGACATGTCCAAAAAAGGTGGGAAAGAGAGCCCTTGGCAGACTTACAGCGATCACATAAAGAAGAGATTGTGGGAAAAAACCTATGCAGTTTAGATTTAGAATAATGAAGCCTGTGTATTACTTTAAATTGAATTAGCTGGTTCCTAGCATTACGTAAGAGTATATAGCCCGTTAGGAGCGACAGGTTTCTTTATTAATTAGAAATATAGGACCTTTAACAAAGTGAATCAGACTATAAGAGTGTCTTGATTTTTTCATATTTGATATTCGAACTATTTATGTTGAGTTATGCAATATTACTTAAATCATTTAATTCATGTATTGATTACATTATGCTTTGTATTCCCTCAGTTTCACCCTTTCAATTATCAATAAACCTGGGCTCAAGTAGTCAGCATGGTGTCCAGAGTTTTGATGAGCCAGAGGTATTTAGCTTACTGTCTTCCTGAACAGTGAGCGTAAGAAAGACAGGACAATGATCAACTAACAATTCACTATATTGTTCTCGTTGGGGCACCAGCCTTTTTAATAAAGCAAACCTTAATTTAATTGATTAATTACCTAGTTGTCAAGCTGTATTAATCTCAAAATCTTAATACAGAGTTCTCGCTTCAGTGACACTGAGTTCTGAAGAACACTTACAGACAGTGAATTTAAAAGCAATAATCACAAATGTATTAAAATGAAAAGGGTTACAATGCATAAAATAAACTGGGAAGATTATGGATGAAATGACAATAAACAATCAGTTTGAATGGAAATAGTGGTTAAATCATTAACCTTAAAATGATGGTGAGTGAATATATGCCTATAAAAAGAATAACTATCACCTATGCGAAAATCTGAGAGGAATTTTGGTTAAAAGTTGGATTAAACCAATCTAATGTCAGACAGCTTTTTAAGGCTAAGAGCGCATCAAACCTCCTTCTGAGCACAGAGTAACTGGACGCTTGCCTACTTGGTCATGGAAGACTCGTAGTATTCTCTGAGGCTCTGGAGGTCCAGGCTATGGGTGGATCAGGTCAGACCGGCATTGGATCAAGTTGGTTCGGGTTGGTTCAGATTGGGAAGCCGAACGGCAGATCTGCGGTCTGAGTCTCACCAGCGCCCCACGAGTCCTTCTCGACGGCTCGATCTGGAGACTCTTCAGGCAAACGCAGGCTTTGAAGGTGGTTGCGTTTCAAAGCTCTCAAAAAAAAGTTTTGAACGAGAATATGAAGATTTTGATCCGCCTGAGTCTCTTTAAGCACTGGCCAGGTTTACGATGTCTCACAGAAAACTATGCGAGATCAGAAGATCAGAAATCAAAAATACTTGTTAATACTTGTTAATTTGCAGATCAAAGTTGCTCACTAAACAAAAATTATAAGAGTATGCGCGGTCAGCTTAAGAAAAGAAAACTACACATGCCTGTAAGGCAGAGGCCTAACGGCATAGTCAAAAGGCGCATGGGTGCGAAAAAGAGAGTAAGAGATAAGATAAGAGTAAAGCATAAGAGAACCAAAGCAAGAGAGAGTTGTTATAAAGCTTATAGAGAGTTTATAAAGCCCCTTTGTGTGGGAGGATGCTGACACCTTGTGACGACTCTCGTGCCGTTATATTACTTAATAATTAAGTTTTAACTTTAAGGAACGAATTACTCAAATCACTTGACTCACCATAAGTATAAGGTCTTAGACAACACATGAACAAATGATAAGAGGATGATATCAGACAATTCTAACACATCAATAAAACACACAGTAACTATAGCACAGTCACACTTGTTGTGAATCACTACCATATTGCTGTGTACAACTGTGGATAAATTAATATTACGCTAATAGGCACTGTTAGAATACATTGTAGCACACAGTGATTACATTGTTATTAAATTCTGATGTCTATTGCAGAATATATTAACATGCCTACATTTTGTACTCTACCAGTAGAAGTCGCTAGGTGGAGCTGTTGGTCTTTCACACATTTTAGATTAAAAATCTAAGATTTATTAACTTCTCTCAGAGAGATGGTAGAGAACCCGTTGAAAGAACAAAGGAATGTACAACACACACTGACTTCAAATCAATACACAGTTTATGATTTGGAACCTTAATACCAGTTCTTTAAGGTTTCTTTGCAATCTGAGATTGTTCTGAATGCTTTGGAATGCAGGAGAGTGTCCAGATCCTGTGAGACCAAGTGGGGAAAATTACGACCTACCGCTGCAAGGGACACATCGCCGGTCACAGAGACAGAGGAGATTAGGAGTTGTTGTGCTTTATGATCAGTGGACAACTATTCACTGTTTTACTTAATAATATTGGCTATCAGAAATAATTACTTAAATTAAGTAATGGGATTTAATTTACATTAAACCTCAAGGAACCACCTATAAAGGGGAAATGATAGTCAATTTATTAAGTTTGTCTCATTAAGGTTACTGACTATTAATTTGGAACCACAATTTATAATTAACCTAATAAAAATAACCAAAGTTACCTAATGAATTGTCAGTTGTGCAGAGAAGAGGTTGGCAAGATTCACTCTTATACAACATTAACAGACCAGCAACTGACTTTGTGTTTAAAATCATTTATTGACAAACAAAACATAGAAACATACAATACCTAAGCCACAAACTCCTATGTCTAAGTGTGTGTGAGTGTGTCTGTGTGTGTGTGTGTGTGTGTAAAAGACAAAGGCAAGATGGCTGCCTCTAAGGGTGTCTTAACGCCGCTTGGCTCAAAGGCATTTACGACCAGGACCACATGGGGAGTGGTGGAGGTTAGAAATGGTCTCTTTGTGTTAGATGATTCCTCTACCTGGAATAGTAATATAAACTATGCAGAAGTTAGCTATAGCTTAAAGCTCTAAGAACATATCCATAAAGCAATGCTGTGATTGTAAAACTGAATAGTCCTGTGCTTAGCCGTGCTATGCTAAAGTCTGTAAGGCCCAGTTATATTACCAAGTCCATGGGAGGAAAAGGTGTCCTTTTAGGTTCTGCTCTGCAAAGTCCAGTGCTGCAGGTTTGGTGGTTTCTCAGTGGGTCCCAGGCCGGTCTGTTCCTTCAGCTCCTGGCTCTTAAGTCCACTGGTTGCTCCTTTGTTCCTTGAGTTAGCAGCTTGATGCTAACTCTGTGGTGTTGTTTCTTGTTTCGGATCGGGAACTTCTGTTTCTTAAGCTGGCTTTTGCGTAGCTTAAGTGGTGCTACAGTCTGCGTTGAGCAGGACTGTGGAAAGAGTCTTGAGGTTGTTTACTGAGAAAGAGCTGTGAGAGGGAGAGGACCTGTGTTCTCTTCCCTCCATTCACTGAGCAAGAATGCAAAGCAGAGCAGGGTCTTACTGTCCTTATCAGAGGGTTCACACATACATGTGAAACCTCGGGGGTGAGATGATCAACCAAGCTTTGGTTCAGGCTTCTGCAGGGACATGTTCCTTTTAGACAACATGGATCCCAACAGAGTGTTTATCTTTTTCACCTTAGGTGTGACTGGTCACGTAAATCTGGAAAGGTGGAGAATCATTCAGATGGGGATTTTAGAGACTGGCTGACGCCTTGCTGAGTCTCGACCAATCAGATACTGGCTGATTCTTCACGGCGGTAAAAAGTATCCTAAATCACAAAGGGGGTGTCTGGTCTTGGAGAGTGCATACGGCGGTTCATTTAGGGGTCGCGCCAACAAACAGGAAAGAGGAGCAATTTACGATTTGCATGACACGTAGTGCTGGTGACTCTCTCAAAGAGGGGGAGACCCAGAGAGACATTTGGAGAATTAATAAATGTTCTTGGTTCCTGGCGCTACATGATTTTCCAGCATTGGTGGCAATAAGTAAATCATTTAAAACTTTAAGAAGCACTGTCAATACGCACAGCACCCACAGCATTTGGATTTATTAAACACATAAAGTCATGGAAACATCACACAGGCGATTTTACTGGCACAGATACATACATGGGAGTATTATGCATGCTCACAAGGGTGCATGCATATGGGCACATACACATATATGTCTGCTTGAGCACATATACACACATTTCTCTTAGTTAACTCAATCAGCTGGCCTAAGTATGACACCACTCAGGTTTATTTCATAGAATATATGTGGAGCTGGTTCCAGGGAGAAGAGATTGAAGGTATTTAATAAATTGAAAGATCTGCAGGCAGACATTATTTTGCTACAAGAGACCCATTTACCAGAGACAGCAGTGGGTTCACTCTCCACTGTTCAGTTCCCTCATGTGTATTCGGCCTGTCTCAATTCCAGACAAAGAGGTGTAGCCGTCTTAATAAGTACGCAGATAAATTTCACTGTTGAGAGCACAGTTTCGGACCCAGAAGGCCGATATATAACTATAAAATTAACTATTCAAAATATGAAGCTATGCCATTCAACATGGCCTTGGACTCAGGAATGGACAGGCTGAGTACAACAGGAAACCATCGGCTCTGGCAGTCCACTAAGGTTGTTAAACAATACATGGAGAATTTTGGTCTCTGTGATGCCTGGCGCTCACACCACCCCACTTTTAAAGATTACACATACTTCTCATCGGTGCACCACTCATATTCCAGAATAGATTTCTTTCTAGTTAGCAGCTCAAGAATGAGCAATATAATAGAAACTACTATCCATCCTATCGCTAACAGCGACCACGCACCAGTGTCATTCACTCTAATTGATAAGAAAATAAAACCACCATGAGTAACTGGAGATTTAATACATCATTACTTAAAGACCCTAATTTTATCAGCTATTTTGAAAAACAATGGTCTCTATATATAAAAAAGGAATGACCTACCAGGGACCTCTGCTTGTGTTCTTTGGGAAGCAGGAAAGGCAGTAATGCGAGGGAAAATAATTTTGTTCTCATCACACAAGAAAAAGGAGGAGAAGCAGCGAACATCTGAACTGGAGTCAAGACTCAAATCACTAGCAGAAGCGTATAGGGCAGCCCCTGAAGAGCACATACTGAACAGTATTAGGAAGGCTAAACTTGAATTGAATGAAATAGTCCAGATGGAAAGGGGGGTCCACGCTCACCCCCCAGATTTTTTTTCGCCACCTGATTTTTTTTACTCCTTGGAGTGTCTATTTTCAGAATATGGTGGTTACCAAGCTGAAATAGGGGGCCAAAGGCTTTTTTTTGTGCTTCATTGTATCCAACTCAAAAAAAACAAAAAATAGAAATATGATGTAGAAATAGGCCTAACTTTTGATGTAAACAACATACAGAGACAAACCAATACATTTTCTCATATAATTTTGACCCAAGGAAATCATTGGAATAGTTATTTTTGACATTTGATGACATTCAGACTCCATTTCTGGCCAAAAACAGCAAAAAAAATGGCCAAAAATGCCCGTATGACCATCTATCTTTTCATTTTTTCAAGCTCACAGGTTGACTTTTATTCACCACCAGTTTTTTCTTAATCCTTTAAGTGTCTGTTTAAAGATTATATTGAGTACCAAGCTGAAACTATGTCCAAAAGCCTTCTTTTTAACCCTTTACTGTAACTAGCCCAAAACCGAAAAATAGATATGATGTGCAAATATAGGCATAACTTTGGGAGTAAACAACATACAAAGACAAATGAACAACATCTGCCATACAATTCTGACCCTGGGAATTAATTTGAATGGTTATTTCTTACATTTGATAACATTTATACTGTATAACAGGACAAAAACAGCAAAAAAATAAAAATAAAATAAATTTAAAAAAAAACCCAGCAAAAATGTACGTATGGCCTGTTTATCTCTTTATATGATTTTATTAGGTACCAAGCTGAAATTATATCCCAAATGTTTGATCTCCAACTTTTTGCATCAATGCTGACAACTTCCATTGACAAAAATTTATACAATTCTGACCCACTGTATTATATTAATACGTGATGATGGCTGGCTTCCACTGCTCTCTCTTTTGGAACAATTTCAGGAGAGACAGACAGCTCTTCACCCTTAGCAAAAAAGGAAACACTTGAAGTTTATTTTATTAAGTATGCTTGAGTTTAAGTATAGCAAGATGGACCATGTACTTAGTGCTCCAGAAAGTATAGGAATGTAATACTTCTAATAATTTTAGATGAAATTGGAACTTTTTAGTCTACCAAAGTACACTTCTAAATACACTTCCCAGTATACCTATCTAAATGCTACAAAAATACTAGCCATGTACGTCTAGTCCACATTTTAGTTTACTGAAGTATACTATAGGTATACTTTGTTGAGCTAAAAATTAATATTTTTTGAGTCTAGGTTGAAGCTAGTTTACTTGTTGCATACTTGTAAGTTCTCCATTCTTGTAGTTCCCCTTCATGCACAGATTAAACAAAAAAACTTCATCACAGTAAAAGCTCTGACAGACTAAAGAAGAGAAACAACAGTGCTTTATGCTTGAAAGATGGTACATTTGGTTGAATTAACTTGGTTATTCTTTATCAATCGTGTTCACATCAGAGTTCTGCTTTTAATCCATGTGCCAAACTCTGTTGTATTTTATTTGAGGTACTTACTAAATTTAGACAGGCCTGTATGCAAAGGTTCACAGATCAGTGAGCAAAGTAATTTCATATATGAGGTCAAAAAAACTGTCCATGCTGTCTAGCCTGAAATAATTAAAACAAAAGGTGTTCTTGTTTAAACAGATGTACATAACTCTATTGCCAGACCTTAATGAAGGAACAGGAATTTGATCAATAAAGTCAAATTAAATGTTTCTCTATTTATGTTTTTAAGGTACTGAAAGATAATGCAGGATTTTGAACATGTAAGTTTACAAAAAGGGTAAACATCTCAATTGTTATTCTGCTAAATTAAATATAAGAACAATGACTTGAACTTAATCTGTACCTGGATCAGATATACTAAGTCTAAGTACTTTGTGGCAGAAAAAATGAAAACCATTCTAAAGTACAGGGTTTAGTATTTAAGTGTTAGTGTAAGTTTCTGTGTTAATGTACTTAGTCAGAGACTTTTCTTTATACCTTTCAGTATAAGTCAAGTTTACTTCACTGTGCTATTCTGAAGTAAATAAAATATAGTATATATAAAGTAAACTTAAAGAATACTCTTTCTGTGTTAGTATAGAATAATTATACTAGTACATTTGAATGAGCTACTTTTTGCTAAAAATCAACAACTAGTTATGTCCAACTTTTCTTCCACTCACACTGCCCACCACCCAAGACCTTGAGACCCCAGTCAACCTTTACTCAAAGCAGTGATTATTGATGAAAACAAAAACCCTAAAACACCCACATGAAGTACAAGCAAATCAGATTGGGATATTATTATCATATAACCATGAAAGAGGATGTATTTCTGTACTAATTGTAATGATATAATTAGGGACTAGACGTAGGCTTAATCTAGTTAGTCTTGTGGTTGGTGACCCCCCAGTCTTTGTGAAATCTCAGTCTGAGACAAAAATCTCCGAGAATTATCTTTAGATGCAAGAGCAGGTCAGATCATGTTATTAAGAATTTTTTTTTTTTGTGCCAGAAAGGCATTAATAATACAACTTTCTGTGAGACCGCTGTCAGTAATTCTTATTTGATAGAGTATGGTTTCATGCTCTGGCTGAATCATCAGGTCTTCTCTTTGAGGATTATGATGTTAAAAATCAAAACTCTCCCAATTTTCTGAGGTTTTCAAATTTTTTTCTCAATAAAAAATAGTTAGACTCCAAACTCATATGTCTTGTTTTGAATCCTGGTGATAACAAGTATTGTGGAAATGTTTACGAGACCCCTCACTCTATGAACCAAAATTTAAAAAGAAATGATTCCAACAATCAGAGTTTTCCAAAACATTGAGAGGACTAGTGTGGACTGCAGCAGGTCAGTCTAGTCCCTGTTGTTGAAACTTGAGCAGAATGTGTCTTCATGTCTCTGAAATAATCATTTAACACACCCCCATACCATCACAGATGCTGTCTTTTGCCCTTTGCTCTGATAACAGTCTGGATGGTCCTTTTCCTCTTTAGCTCGGAGGACACCACGTCCATGATGTCCAAAAACAGTCTGAAATGTGGACTTAGACCACAGCAGACCTTCCCACTTTGCCTCAGTCCATCTCAGATAAGCTCGGCCCAGAAAAGCCAGCGGTGTTTCTGGGTGTTGCTGATATTTGTCTTTGCATGGTAGAGTTTGACCTTGACCTTGTACAAAACCCAAAACCAGTGAAGTTGGCACATTGTGTAAATTGTAAATAAAAACAGAATACAATGATTTGCAAATCCCTTTCAACTTATATTCAATTGAATACACAGCAAAGACAAGATATTTAATGTTCAAACTGAGAAACTTTATTTTCTTTTGCAAATAATCATCAACTTAGAATTTAATGGCAGCAACACGTTGCAAAAAAAGTTGGCACAGTGGCATTTTTACCTCTGTGTAACATCGCCCTTCCTTTTAACAACACTCAGTAAACGTTTGGGAACTGAGGAGACCAATTTTTGAAGCTTTTGGGGTGGAATTCTTTCCCATTCTTGCTTGATGTACAGCTGAAGTCGTTCAACAGTACGGGGTCATCGTTGTTGTATTTTACGCTTCATAACGCGCCACACATTTTCAATGGGGGACAGGTCTGGACTACAGGCAGGCCAATCTAGTACCCGCATTCTTTTTCAAGCATTCATTCTCAAGCTGTTGTAACACGTGCAGAATGTGGCTTGGCATTGACTTGCTGAAATAAGCAGGGCCGTCCATGAAAAAGATGTTGCTTGGATGGCAACTAGGGCTGCACGATATTGGAAAAAAATGACATTACGATTTTTGGGGGCTTTGCGATATATTGCGATATTAAAAATAGAAGAATTTTTACCAGATGACTTGAATAGCTCTGTTTGGGAAGAATTTGGTTGACTCACAATGACACCATTGTTTTCATATAATACCATTTAATCCAGGCTAAGGGAGTTCATCTGTGAATGATGCAGATCACTGTACATAAAAGGGATCCAGGAGGCCATGTCTCTGTACAAAATAGAATAGGTTTCAATTTCAGTTTTTTCATTTGCCCAATAAATGTTGATGATATACAGGAGCTTGTGAATCAAAACACAAGTTTGTGTGTTTGCGATAGTCACATTGCATGTGCAATGTGACTATTGCGCATGTGCACATCACAATGGCGATGGTCAAACAGTATATTGTGCAGGACTAATGGCAACATATGTTGCTCCAAAACCTGTATGTACCTTTCAGCATTAATGGTACCTTCACAGATGTGTAAGTTACCCATGCCTTGGGCATTAATTTTTTTTATTTAACCTTTATTTAACCAGATAAATCCCATTGAGATCAGGATCTCATTTACAAGGGCGACCTGGCCAAGAGGTCAGCTATACACCCCCATACCATCACAGATGCTGGCTTTTGAACTTTTAACCTATAACAGTCCGGATGGTTCTTTTCTTCTTTGGTCCGGAGGACACGACGACCACAGTTTCCAAAAAACAATTTGAAATGTGGACTGGTCAGACCACAGAACACTTTTCCACTTTGCATCAGTCCATCTTAGATGAGGTCGGGCCCAGCGAAGCCGGCGGTGTTTCTGGATGTTGTTGATAAATGGCTTTGGCTTTGTGTAGTAGAGTTTTAACTTGCACTTACAGATGTAGATGAACTGTAGTTACTGACAGTGGTTTTTTGAAGTGTTCCTGAGCCCATGTGGTGATATCCTTTACACAGTGATGCCGGTTTTTGATGCAGTACCGCCTGAGGGATTGAAGGTCACGGGCAGTCAATGTTGGTTTTCGGCCTTGTCGCTTACGTGCAGTAATTTCTCCAGATTCTCTGGACCTTTTGATGACATTACGGACTGTAGATGATGAAATCTCTAAATTCCTTGCAATAGCTGGTTGAGAAATGTTGTTCTTAAACTGTTGGACAATTTGCTCATGCATTTGTTCACAAAGTGGGGCCCCTCGCCCCATCCTTGTTTGCGAATGACTGAGCATTTCAGGGAAGCTTATATAAGCTTTTATACCCAATCATGGCACCCACCTGTTCCCAATTAGCCTGTTCATCTGTGGTGTTACGCACCCGTCTAGGGGTAAGGCACGTAACAGATTTACAAGGGTTAAAGGGAAAAATCACTCTCGGTCTCCAAAAAAATCCAAACAATACAATTATCCAAATTTTCACAATTTATTTACAATAACCAAAATTCAAGCCAAAGGCAGAAAATGTATATACAATAAACAAACTAAAAAGCCGAGATTTTAACAAGAAGAAAAGGGTACAAAAACAAAAGGCAGCAAAGGCTGGCACGCAAACTAAGGATTAACCCGAAACAATTAACACGCTATCTAATACAAAACAATCAAGCTAGCACTACAAAGTTACAAAATTCACAATCGAAATGTTGGAGGCCGACAGGGATTCAACAACTGCTGTCAGAGAACGCCAACTTCCATCTGCTCCCTGCGGCTTTTTTAATGGCCATTCGGCTCCCTCTGCCAATCACGCCGGGGCACCTGAGCGCTGCTGCACCGAAGATCGTCTCTGAAAGCAGAGCACTCACACACAGGCACACTAACACACACACTCACATCATACCGAACAGGGAGAGCAGCTGCACAAATAACAAATTATTACAGGATACGGCCAGGGCCGTAACATGTGGGATGTTCCAAATAAGTGTTTGATGAGCATTCCTCAACTTTCTCAGTCTCTTTGCCACTTGTGCCAGCTTTTTTGAAACATGTTGCAGGCATCAAATTCCAAATGAGCTAATATTTGCAAAAAATAAAGTCTACCAGTTTGAACATTAAATATCTTGTCTTTGCTGTGTATTCAATTTAATATAAGTTGAAAGGGATTTGCAAATCATTGTATTCTGTTTTTATTTACGATTTACACAACGTGCCAACTTGACTGGTTTTGGTTGGTTTTGTAGATGTAGAGATGAACTGTGTTAACTAATGAAGCTGCTTTATAAGGCAGAAGGTCACAGGCATTCAATGAGGTTCCAGCATCTCCAGATCATCAGAATTTTTTGATGATATCATGGACTGTAAACCAGATAAGTTTCATCAAACATAAAAATATATTTAAGAAAAAGCTTTAGGCATTAAAATGCAACCAATAAATATGAAAAAAACAACAATTTAACCATGGAAGAGCAACAACTTCTTAGCACAGTAATAATTAAAAACACAGGCACTGTACAAAGGATAGTGAGTGATGAAATTCATAAACTATTTGCAGTTAAATGTTGAGAAATGTTCTTACTGTTCAAATGTTCTTATATTTGATAATTAGTTGATCACTCATTTGTTCACACAGTGTTGAACCTCACCACAGCCTTTTAGGCACGCTCCTTTAATACTCAATCATGACACTCACTTGTTTCCAGTTCGCCTGTGCGATGATCCAAACAGGTGTTTTTCCTCAACTTTGATTTAATTAATTTTAATAAATCTGCAGAACGTTTCTTCTGGATATTTCTGCATAGTGACCCTCGCTGTCACAGCTCTATTTGGCAGTCAGGTCCACTTCAGATTTTTTTTATTCTCGATAACTTGTATCAGTTTCAGATTTTTGGGGACTGCCTTTGAAAAGAAGTGACTTTTCAGGCGAGCGGGCTCTGCCTCCATCTTAGAGGAGCTGTTTCTGCCCCATAAGGGGGTTCAGGAGTCTCCTGTGAAACAGTGGTGCAATGTTGTATCAAAAATACTCTTATATAGTGTCAAATTTATATTTCATCAATATACAACTCATAGTTTCAAAGTTACAAAAATAATAATGTCGAATAATTACTGAAAGTGCTGCCCAGTATGCTGAAATTGTTCCAAAAGAGAGAGCAGTGGAAGCCAGCCATCATCACGTATTAATATAATACAGTGGGTCAGAATTGTATAAATTTTTGTCAATGGAAGTTGTCAGCATTGATGCAAAAAGTTGGAGATCAAACATTTGGGATATAATTTCAGCTTGGTACCTAATAAAATCATATAAAGAGATAAACAGGCCATACATACATTTTTGCTGTTTTTTTAAATTTTATTTTATTTTTTTGCTGTTTTTGTCCTGTTATACAGTATAAATGTTATCAAATGTAAGAAATAACCATTCAAATTAATTCCCGGGGTCAGAATTGTATGGCAGATGTTGTTCATTTGTCTTTGTATGTTGTTCACTCCCAAAGTTATGCCTATATTTGCACATCATATCTATTTTTCGGTTTTGGGCTAGGTACAGTAAAGGGTTAAAATGAAGGTTTTTGGACATAGTTTTAGCTTGGTACTCAATATAATCTTTAAATAGACACTTAAAGGATTAAGAAAAAACTGGTGGTGAATAAAAGTCAACCTGTGAGCTTGAAAAAATGAAAAGATAGATGGTCATACGGGCATTTTTGGCCTTTTTTTTTTTTTGCTTTTTTGGCCAGAAATGGAGTCTAAATGTCATCAAATGTCAAAAATAACTATTCCAATGATTTCCTTGGGTCAAAATTATATGAGAAAATGTATTGGTTTGTCTCTGTATGTTGTTTACATCAAAAGTTAGGCCTATTTCTACATCATATTTCAATTTTTCGTTTTTTGGGTTGGATACAATGAAGTTAAAATGAAGGTTTTTGGACATAGTTTCAGCTTGGTAACTCAATATAATCTTTAAAATAGACACTCCAAGGAGTAAAAAATCAGGTGGTGAATAAAAGTCAACCTGTGAGCTTGAAAAAATCAAAAAGAAAACTCAATTTATGATTTTTTTTTTTTTTTGCTTTTTTGAACACAGCAACAAATCTGGTAGATTCCTAGCTAGTCAATTAAAGGCAAACAAAGAGAAAACAACTATCTCCTCTGTTAAGGATTCAGCAGGAAATACCACCCATGACCCTGACAGTATAAATAACATCTTTAGGGATTTCTATAACACACTTTATTCATCCCAAATCGACCCACCAGATGGCAGCATTGAAGAATTTCTTAGTGACATAAACCTCCCAAAATTGCAACCAGAACAGGGAATGGCTTTGGACTCACCCCTCACAATTGGGGAACTCCATAAAGCACTACAAGGCATGCCTAGTAATAAAGCCCCAGGTCCAGACGGTTTTCCAGCAGAAGTCTATAAGGCATTCTGGACTGCACTGGGATCCACTTTTTTTAAGATGGTCTCAGAGATCAAGGGAAAAGGAAAATTACCCAAAAACATGAATTCTGCTAACATTACCCTACTACTAAAACCAGGAAAAGACTCCACACTTCCATCCAGTTACCGGCCAATTTCGTTAATAAACGCTGACCTCAAAATAATCTTCAAAGCCCTTGCCAAAAGATTAGAAACAGTAACTCCTCTTATTATACACCCTGATCAAACAGGCTTTATAAAGGGCAGACATTCTTCAACTAATATGCGCAGACTAACAAATCTGATAGATTATGCCACCTCACACAATCTAGAAACCACAATCATCTCCTTAGATGCAGAAAAAGCATTTAACTGGAAGCTCCTATTTGCAACATTGAACAAATTTGGATTTGGTCCATCTTTTATTGACTGGCTGAAGATTTTATACAATGACCCAAATGCATGCGTGAGGACAAATGATAAAAAACTTCTCCAAGCTTCAGTCTACAACGGGGCACCAGGCAGGGCTGCGCACTCTCCCCCTCACTTTTTGCTATCCTTATTGAACCCTTAGCAGCTAGTATTAGACAAACTAAAGAAATTAAAGGTATCAATGGCAATAGTAAAGAACACAAGACTAGTCTTTATGCTGATAATGTATTACTTTTTCTCCAGAACTCACAAACATCTCTCTCTCATACAATCACACTCATTAATAAATTCTCATCAGTTTCGGACTACTCCATTAACTGGTCCAAAACTACTGTTCTACCGATCAACTGCACGTTCCAGAATATTCCAAATATTACACTACATTCAGGGAATATTAAATACTTGGGAATAAACATCTCTCCTAGTATTTCCGAATTAATAAAGCTAAACCATGTCCAGCTTCTAAAAACAGTTGAGGACGACCTCACTCGGTGGAAATCCTTACCCATATCACTCATGGGAAGAGTTGCCACCATAAAAATGATGGTTCTACCAAGAGTAAACTATCTGTTCTCAATGATTCCCACGAAACCTCCTTCCACCTGGTGTAAAACCTTAGACTCATTCATTAATAAATTTCTATGGAAAGCCAAACCACCACATATTAGTTTAAAAACTCTACAAAAAACAACAAAGAAAACAATGGTGGTTTAGATTTGCCCAATTTTCACCTCTATTTCCTAGCAAACAGATTATAATACATATCAAAATGGCTAAATCCCAACCAACTAGATGAACCATGGCTTGATGTAGAGCAAGTACTATGTAATGACCTAGTTATTTCTAGTCTGCCATTTATAAGCCCAACTGTAAGGTATCAGAAATGTTTTAAAAGCATCAACATTAGTTCCACTCTGACAGCCTGGTGGGAGTTTCTGAAATTGACCAAATCTTCACTCGTTCCGTGTAAGCTTACACCCATCTGGAACAACCCCGACATCCTGCAAAATGAGAAAATGATAAACTTTCCTCAGTGGATTAATAAAGGGATAAAGCATCTCGAACATATTATTCAAAACAGAAAATTCATACCATTCGAGGAACTCACCGTGCAATATGAAGTCAGCAGTGCCAAATTCCTAGAGTACCAACGAATGAAATCTATAATAAGCAAGAAATATAATCCAAACCAGCTGGACTTACAACTCCCTGCTCAGATTGCAGAATTTATAAATCTCAAAGCCCCAAAATTGTTATCAAAAATCTATAGGCTACTGGACAGACAGAAGATTCAATGTCACTCCCAACGCTCAAGTGGGAAACAGATTTATCTAGTAGTTCTGATAATAACTTTTGGTCTCAAGTCTGTTCAAATACATTCAAAATGACTAAAAATTCAAATCTGCAAGTTATACAGTATAACATTATCCACAGAATCCAGTACACGGGACAAAGGATGTTCAAGATGGGCCTAACGCAATCAAATATTTGTTCACATTGCACCAATAACATACCAGATGACTATTTACATGCTGTGTGGTCCTGTACGCCAGTTCAGAAGTTTTGGCTCCGGGTGTGTGAGGACCTTTCAGTATGGTTCAAGTGTAATATCCCTGCATGTCCCAGACTGTGCCTTCTAGGGAACCTGGATGACCTGGTTCGTGGGCCGGCGGGGGCCGAGGGGTAACGAGCCCTTGGACTGTTGTGTGAATGTCTGTGTATGTATGTGCGTATATGGGCCATTCTACCGAATTTGTCCAAAGTGCAGGGTTGGAATTTTTTTTTTTAAGTGTTTTTTTTTTCCCAAAACTTTGTCCATACATATCTAAGGTACATATATTTTGTATAGTGCAGTCAATATTCATATTTCAATTTCTGCCTGTTCTTGAAATGTTTTTTCTACTCCCAAAATGTGTCACAACCGAAACATAGCAACACACTGCAATAAAAGGTATTATATTAATCTGTTCATATTGTACTTCCATGCCCTCTCTAAAAAATATTTTTACAAAATTTTCTTGAAGGGTTTTACAACAAAATCAATAAAAATGACATTTTAAACATTTTTCAAAGATCAATTTCTAAGACTCATCAAAATCAAAATCCAATCTTTTCTTGTAAAATGAATTCCACTGATTATATAGATCTCAGAGTTAATGAGTTATGAAATTGAACATACATTTAATGAATAGTCATCATAAAATGTTAGTTGATGACTTAATATCCTTTATATTTTACAAAACACCCAGTGTTTCGGTTGTGACTGCACCGTTTCGGTTGTGACTGCACTATTTTGGTAGTGACCACTATTTTTTTGTTTGCAAGGTTGTATCATATTCCCTCTACCTTATTGCTTAATATTAACTTCAAACATGTCTTACATTGGGAATATTATGAACACAAATGTTTATAATAGTGCTGTCAGGTGATTAAAAAAATTCATCTAATTAATTACAGGATTTGTTATTAATTAATCTAATTAATCGCATTTTAATCTCATATCTGCTTAAAGTCCCCACATAAAGAATTTGAATTCTAGGATATCACAAAATTGTAGTGGATGGTTAATCAAATGAATACACTAAAAAGAGAAGATTGTATATCTAAATTTTTATTGGTGATTGAATAAATCCGAAGTCAGGGCATCTTGTCCAGAAAATTCTAAGCTCAATCAGGCAACTCAAATTACACTTTAAGTGTGTTTCATAAATCAAATAAAAAAAAAAGAAAATGGTCGAGGACATCCTTCAAACCAATTAGGCCTGGTGCATTATTAAAAAATGTAGTACAAGTATAGATAAATTAATTCAAAAATAAAATGAAGCAGAGTCTTAACTAGGCCGTTCCTGTTGTCACCTCAGCTTTGTTTGATTTGACTAGGGACGCACGTGTGAAGTTACGTGCCACTGCCATGTATGGGTCCTCCAATAATGGCCAATATCTAAATGTTTGTGTGCCATGATTAATCGTGATTAATTTTTTTAATGCATCAATTTGTGTTGTAATTAATTAATCTAATTAATGCACTAATGTGACAGCCCTAGTTTATAATCTATCAAATGACATTTACTTTGAAGGCCAGCATTAGCCTACTCAAACATCACAACACATCTCCTGTAACATTAAAAAGTAGTTTAAGCAGTTAAAGCAGTTTTTTCTGTCACAAATAAACAATGACTTTTTTTTACACATTAAACATTCCTGAATGTATTGACTTCTGCCAAACAGTTGATCTGGGAGTTAGAGGGTCAAACATGAGTTATAATTATTGAACATTCTGGTTTAAAGGTGCTATGAGAAGAATCTATTCCTGGCGACACTAAGACTCTGCTACCCATGAGCACGCGCGGCGACTGTCGTAACGCTGCGTTCCAGTAACCTCGGAACTAGGAGTGACATCATCTCCGACTTATTGGTGTTCCAGTTGAAGTCGGAAAAAAACATGCCGATCTACCAGGCTATTGTTAGCTGTTGTTAGCACGCCCTGTGTTGTTGTATGAAGAATGTGATTATCACTATGGCAACATTTTTGTAAATATAAGTCTAACAATACTATGGCTGCGGTCGAATAGTCACCTCCTAAGTCCTTTCCTATCTACTTTTCCTTAACCCTGATGGAAAACGTCATGAGGTTAAGGAAAGGAGAAAGGAGAATTCAGAAGGACTTAGGAAAGGAATACTGCTGTGCAGAGAGAATCCGACTACACTTTCACTACGCTTCATCATCATGTGACGGCGAATGTCACTGCTCCGGTGAAACTACAATTTTCTGAAGGTGGACTACAAAAGACGCATCATTGAAGTGCTCATTAATCATGACAATGTTGTTCCTTTCAGACAACACTGAACATAATAACCTGGTAAAAATTGCATCTGCATAACCAATGTTGGAAGTGAGGATTTAAATAAATCTGTCCCCTCATTATCAACATGAACACCAATCAGTGCAGGAAAATAAATGAACTGAAGGAAAGAAAGGCATACATTGTTAAGACTGCAATCTAATGGTGTACAAATGATTAATATTGAACCAAGTTTAAAACATAATCAACATCAAATGTCTCATATCCTGCTTTCTTCAGAGAATCAGACTACTGGAAAGTTAAGGCAGGTTTTGGTAAACTTTAGAAAGGATGAACAGCAGTGGTAACTCACATGGTCTGTGTGATTTGTTCGTCTTTATTCGGTTGAATTCAGAAGCAGTCGGAATACGTGCTGTTTATAAAAGCTGTTGCCGCGGTGAATTGTGGGACAGAATAATCTCCTCTCCTTTCGTAAAGGATGGTATCCTATGTATCCTATGTATCCTATGCTAAAGGAGATAATAAAGGAAGCATTGAGCCACCTTTCCTAAGCATTTAAACTATTCGAACAGCTCTAATCACAAACTACTTCCGGTTCATTTCACTCCGTTAGGAACCTTCCTAAGCAAAAATGACTTTTCGACCGCAGCCCCTGTACACAGCTGATCTCGAGCAACACACCCCAGTCAGAAGTGCAAATAAATTTATTATTACAGGAGCTAAATAACTGTTCCTCACTGGGGGCATCCATCTTCCATTGTCAACTTCTCCTCATTGCACCTTTAACCCGGGTGTGCCGGGTTCGCTGGCTCCTGCAGCCCTCGGCTTTGGGCCTGGAGGGTCCTGGGCCCCCCCTGCCCCGGGGGGGTCCCGGGGAATGGGGGTGCCTATTGCGGCCACCTGGGCAGCTCACCTTCTGGAGCTCCTCTTCTCTCCGGTCTTGCCTCACCCCACGGCCTTAGCTTCCTCGTTCCTCCACACACCCACACACTTAGAACCTTTAGTGGCATGCCCGCCAGGTGCAGTGGAGGGGTCCTTAAAGACCACTCCTACTGCACCCTGATAGGACTTGCTCCTCAGTTTTAATTGCACTTAGACATCACTACATAACCTACTGCACTACACAACATACACACAGGGCCTTGGGGGGACAGGCCAGATGGTGTATGGTGGGCAGGGCTCGTCAGGCTGACCACCTGGAGGGCGTCGCCTCCAGAACTGTTAGGTCGTCTGCCCCCCAATTTTAACCATTTTTAATTGCATTAGGAACACAACCATCACCTACTATTGAGCGGGGGAGCTGGGGCTGGGGGCCCTTCCCACACCCCCCTTTTCTGGGTGCGCCCTGGCGCACGGGGTAGAGGGGATTCACTGGCTTGGGCTGTGGGCTGTCGACGCAGCTGGGGCCTGGTAGCTCCCTGGGGGTGTCCATGACCCTCTGTCCTGGAGAGGGGAGGGGGAAAGCAAACTTTGTTAGGCGAATGTGCAGTGCGTGTGAGTGCATGAGTGAATGAGTGTATGTCTCTGCTGGGGCTGTCGCTTTGGTGCATTGATTGGATTGGTTGGTTGCGCCGCGGGTTGGTGCGTTGGAGGAATTGGTCGCGGTTGATCGTGGCGCACGGATGTTTTGGTGTTGGCTGGCTGGGGGGCCCGTGCGTGGCGGTGGCGCGTCGCTTCGCACATGCGTCTCTGGTCGGACCGGGCAGGGCCCGGGTGGCGGCGGGGGTGGCGTGTTTGGGGCTTGGTCTTATTTTGTTTTTGGGTTTGTTTATCTGTTTTTGTGCCGGATTCTTTGGTTGTGCGTCCGGCGGGATTGGTTTGTCCTTGACCTCTTTCTTGTTTTGAATTTGGTTTGTGGGGCACGCTTGGAGTGTGATTTGGGTTGCCTGATTGAGCTTGGAGTTTTCTGGGCGGGTTTCCCTGACTTTGGTTTTGTTTGGTCGCTGGTGGAGGTGTGGGTTTGCTGATCTTCGCTTCTCTGGGGGTGATTGGGCTTGGGTGGGTTGGGGGTCAGGGGTGGGGCGGGGGTGGGGGGTGATCTTCGTGGTCCCCGGGGTCTGACCGGGGGGCACTTGGGGCGGGTGCCATCCCGTGGTGGGTGGCTGTCTGGGCTGGTTCTGTCCTCCTGGGTGCTGGGCTGGGCCCTCCCCTGCGGGGGCGGGTGGATTGCCCTTGAGCTCGCAGTGCCCGTCTCCTGCCCCCCCGCACTCGATCAGGGGCCCAGCGTCTGGCGGGGCCTGTGGGCCTCGGCCCCCTGGGCCCCTGGGGCCCTTACCCCGCAGAGTCGGATGTCTACCTCCCGCTTCTCCTTGTCTCTACTCCCGGCCTTCTCCTTGGTTGGTGCGCTCCTGGCTCTGTGGCAGGCTGCCTTTGCTCTGCGCACTGTCGAGGCGGCATGGCACTGGGGGGCCATCTCAGTGTGCGTCTGGCCCCTAAAGGCAGTGGGGCTACATCTGCACGATCACTCTTTTGCATGATCACTAAACACAAAGCACAACTTAATCCAACCAATTTGCACTCTCAGCCCTGCCCCTACAAATGCCGATATCTGTGTGTTTATTTATGTATATATGTGTCTATGTATACATTTATATATACATCTACAATTGTTGTTGCTGTGCTCATTGTTGCTAACGATCTCTCCAGTTCTTCTCTCCTCAGGTGCTTACGGTGGCCCTGAAGTGCAAATCACAACAGCAAAGAACTAAACACATTGGCAAAAAACTAAACACATTGTCAGTAACTAAACACAAAAGCAAATTAACAAAACACATTGGCAAAAAAACTAAACACAACAGCAAATTAAAAAAACACATTGGCAAATTAACTAAACACAACAGCAAATTAACTAAACACAACAGCAAATTAACTAAACACATTGGCAAATTAACTAAACACAACAGCAAATTAACTAAACACAACAGCAAATTAACTAAACTCAACAGCAAATTAACTAAACACATTGGCAAATTAACTAAAAACAATAGCAAATTAACTAAACACATTGGCAAAAAAACTAAACACATCGGCAAATTAACTAAACACAACAGCAAATTAACTAAACACATTGGCAAATTAACTAAACACAACGGCAAATACCTCTAGCGCTACCAGAAGGGGTAGGTCCTTGTGACGGTGTTAGACGTCGGGGATTGGACGAGAGAGAGAGAGAAGGAGAACTTGCTTGATTGGACGAAAGCATAGCTTAACCTTTGACCAGGAAGCTGTTGTTCATTTAGTGTGTTTTTTAAATATGAGCGTTACTGTTCATAGACATAGACATAATAATAAATAATCTTTCTTATGTCTATGTCTTGGATGTATTAGAACCATGCTCTATGTTCGTAGACATCATAGACATTATATACGTAGACGCCTCATACGGCCTTGAGCGTATTCCAGCGTCGCCGCCATATTGGAGGGGTCTCTTAGCACCAGAAACAAGTGGAGCGAACGCATTTATGCTTGTATTTTGTGCAGCATAAAGTGACAGTAAACGGCGCAATATTGAAAGCAGATGAGTTTTTTTAGTTTTATTCCAACACAGCTGAGTAAAAACATATTTAAAGTTTAATACGCATGTCAACATAGTTTATACAAGATGTCTGGTTTGCACTGAATATTCTCACAGCACACAAAAACAAAAATATGAAAATAATAATAATAATAATAATAATAATAATAATAATAATAATAATAATATTACTGTTTTTGTTACTACTATTACCATTACTATATTATCATTATTTCTTATTCATCAAGCTTACTCATTTATTTTCTTGATCCCCTTCTTATATTATTGTAATTATTATCATTATTTCATCGTCTACATACTTTTCACTTTTCTCCTTTCCGTAGATCTGTTCTTCATTCCTTTACATAATTATTTCCATATTTTACTATATTTTAGAGTATAGAAAATATAGTATATAAGAGTAATAAAAATAAACATGTTATAAAAGTTAATTAATTAGTTAATTTGCTGTTGTGTTTGGTTAATTTGCTGTTGTGTTTAGTTAATTTGCCAATGTGTTTAGTTAATTTGCCGTTGTGTTTAGTTAATTTGCCAATGTGTTTAGTTTTTTTGCCAATGTGTTTAGTTAACTTGCTGTTGTGTTTAGTTAATTTGCCAATGTGTTTAGTTATTTGCCAATGTGTTTTGTTAATTTGCTTTTGTGTTATGTTATTTGCCAATGTGTTTTTTTAATTTGCTGTTGTGTTATGTTATTTGCCAATGTGTTTAGTTATTTGCCAATGTGTTATGTTATTTGCCAATGTGTTTTTTTATTTTGCCGTTGTGTTATGTTATTTGCCAATGTGTTTATTTCTTTGCTGTTGTGATTTGCACTTCAGGGCCACCGTAGTGATTGCAGTGTCAAAGACCTCAGGATACTTTTTCTTTTCAGGTTCAGCAGCTGGATGTCTGGTTCTCCTGTTTGTATGCATCTGCTCAGTTATTGTGGTTGTTCTTTTCTGTTTTGTTGTTTCTCTGTCCCTTTCTGTCTATTTTTCTTCCCTCTCTCTTATCTATTTTCACCCTTGTCTGGTCAAGCAATAATTTTCCAACTTGGCAGGTGGGGAAAAAAAAAATATATATATATTTTTTTTTTTTAACAAAAACACTAATAAAAAGTTTCACTTAAAACTCAAGGGAAGCCTTAAATACAATCGGCCCCTCTTGGCAAAGTAAATGTGTTCTGCACAAAATGGCAGCCAGACCATAATTCTGCTGTTGCAATGCTGGACACGACGAGTTAAAAAAAAAAAAAAAAAAGAAGCACTGTTTTTGTGCTGTGTTTTGCCCTGAACCCAGACTGAAATTCTTCAAAAAGGTAATTTGTGTTTAAAAATAAAATTAATTGCTCAGCCACAATTTTTGTCAGAACCTTTGAAAGGAATGGCAGTTGAGTCTGAAATTATGAAAGGAATTTGGATGTGGTGATGGTTTCTTCAGTAGTGGATGAATAATTGCTTTTTTGAAGTCAGATGGGACCAAACCAGTGGTAAGTGACTTATTATTGTAAGAATATATGAACTGATAGGCTTTGATTTGTGGTTTTAAAAAGGAACAGTTGTGCCGTGGGCATGAGGTGTTATATGCATCCTGATGCTGGAAACCTTGTCATTAAAAAAACATAAAAATACCTCACATTTCTCAGGGGAAGAGTCTTGAAGAACAGTCATAGGCACCTCAGTGATATGGTTAATTACACTGAACAAAACCCTTGAATTATGTTGGTTTTTCTCAATCAGTTCAGAGAAGTACATGGCTCTAAATTAAAAACTTTAATTAAATTCTTTAAAATGTCATGATGCACCGTCAGTTTGGAGGCTTTCCACTTTTGTTCTAGCCTGCGACAGTCCCTCTTAAGGGCACGTATGCTGTCAGTCACCCATGGCCTTACAGCTACAGACTGATTTTTATGTTTCAGTGGTGCTATGCAGTTTAGTATGACTGTACAGGTGCTATTAAAATTATTAAAAAGTGTCCACATCCACAGAGGGCTAAAACTGTATTGATGAAGATGAGAGAGCATCTAAGAATTTGGCAGCAGAAGTGAAGTCAAAAACGCTAGATGATGTTTGTATTTTTTCTGCACTGATTGGTATTTACCATAGATGTAAACATTATGCACTTGTGGTCAGAGAGACTAAGGCCCCATCCACACAAAGACAAAACGCTTAACAGTTTCAAAAACGATCATCATAAAGACGAAGGCATCTCTCTTAAACACTGGAAAAATGAACTGTCTTTTTATTTGAACATGGAAAAGCTTATAGCCACTGAAAAAAACAAAGTGACTCAATGTGAAAACATATGGGGAAAAGTATTACAAGTGCTGAGTTCATAAATTTGTATGTTTAACAAATAGGTGTGCTTGGTTAATATAGTATTCTGGTTCCTCCAGTGGTTTGGGTATGAATTATCTGTGCTGATGAAATATTTATCTTATTCAGCAGGATAAATAAATTAGATTAGATTAGATTAGATTAGATTAGATTTATTGTCCCCAAGAGGAAATTCATTTTCACAGCACTGCACAATTTAAACAACAACAGAGACAGCAACAAATTACACCACAAAACACATATATGTTCGGCGTGGCCTATCATTCAGAGTAGCAATGGCTGCAGGGATCAGGCTCTTCCCAAGGCGAGCCTTATTGCACCTTATTGTCCTGTACCTGCGCCCCGAAGGCAGTGGAGTTAGGTACTGGTTGAGTGGGTGTGTAATGTCCTGCTCTATTGTGGTTATGGCGCGTGTGGATGGCCTTGCTGTTAAGTGCAGACAGACTGGGTGTGGGGAGACCGATAACTCTGGCAGCGGTGTTGGTGATGCGAGTGAGTTTGGCCCAGTTGGTGACAGTAAGAAGGTTGAAAAAACAGGAGGAGCAGTATATGAGGATGGGCTGGATGATGGTCTGGTAAAGTCGCAATAGGAGATGGGGGGAAACATAGAGTCCTTTGAGTTTGCGGATGACGGATAGTCTTTGTTGGCTCTTTTTGAAAATGTTGGTGGTGTGTTGATGGAAGCTGAGTTTATTGTCCAGTGTCACGCCAAGATATTTAAAACTGTCCACTACTTCAACAGTTTGGTTATTGATGGTGATGGGGTGCTGGGGTGTGGGGGGGAACAGGATGAGTTCTTTTGTTTTTGTGACGTTGAGGTGGAGGTGGTTATCTTCACTCCACTTGGTGAAGTGCAAGACAGTGCTGTGGTAGTCCAGGATGGAGTTATTGTCTGTAAGCAGGGCTAGAATGGCTGTGTCATCTGAGTATTTGAGGTAAGTGGTGAAGGGTGAAGGGCTGGTGCAGTCATTTGTGTAGAGCGTGAATAGAAATGGGCTCACCGCTTGCAGTCTGTCACTGAGGAAGTTGTGCAGAAGATGGATCAGACGTGAGGGGATGTTGAGGTGTTGCAGTTTCTGGATCAACAGGTGCCTCTGGATGGTATTAAAGGCGCTGCTGAAGTCCACAAAGAGGATACTGGCAAAGGTGCCTGGGAAGTCCAGGTGCTGGAGGGGACTGAATAGAATGGTTTAAAATAAGGGACATCTAATGAACTGTTTAACATGAGTATATTTAATTCGCTGGATTATAGAGATTTATGTTATGATAAAGGACTTGAAATTAGGAGGTTGAGCTTGTTTTGTTTTTCGTTGTGGGTTTGTTACAGTTTTGTGTTGTGTATTTATTTTTTTTTGTGTAATTGTTTTGTTTGGTTTTGTTTTTTGTTTATGTCTGGGTTTTTGTGTGTTCTTTAGTCTGTTTTGTTTTCTCGTTTTGGTTGTTCTCATTATAACCTTGTATCTTTATGGTCAACCGTGTAATTTTGTTGTTTGAAAAATGAAAATAAAATAATTATTTAAAAAAATAAAGATGAAGGCATCTCAGAAAATGTGTGCGTCTACATGAATGCACTAGATACGCATGAAAACGCTGTAAAACACATGCCAGACCTCTAGGGGCGCTGTAACGATATGAAACAGTCTGGACAGACGATGAGGTTGAAGTCTTGCTTCGGATGACACTGGATTAGAAAGCCAAAATGCTGCAAGAAAGCGTAGATTGGGAGACATGTCAGTCAAAATACGCTGACACCATGATGGTCTTTCAGGAACAATATCCATGGGACTCCACCGACAGATTTTCCTCACAACCCCACAGCCATTACAATAGAGACAGGCAGTGGAAAGTGGGCAAAAAAGTGGCTTTGGCCATGTGATGTACATGTTTTTTGACCTTTGCACGGAGATTTGGGGAGGATCGCACTCCACTGAATCAGGCATTGAGACGGCGAACCTCATCGAGCCAGATTCCACACAGAGTTCAGCTTCTTCACAGAGTTTGGTGACTGCGGAGGAGCCCGCTGACTTGCCACTGTTTTAAGACTCAGCCGAAAGTCAGCTGCCTTCTCCAGTCCTAAGGCAGCGCAGAGAAATGCTGCAGGTAGGTCACAACATATGTCATTATGTAGTACACAAACATAAGGGTCATTCTACAGAAACATGGCTTTTTGGGATGGCAAGATGTCTTTTGTTTTTTTCTTTTTTCACATTTAGGGCTCTAATTTCGTAGACCAGGCGCAAGCGCAGGCGCACCTGCCTGCGCCGGCCTTCGCCGCGCGGACTGGGTGTGACCTGCGCACTTTGCAAGTTTCCTGCAGTGCCAAGAGAGGCGCACTCATGGCGCAGAGGGGGCGCAGAGGTTGCGCGTCCACACCCACGTCTCTGCCTCTGCGCGCACATGTCTGAGTAGGAGGAGAATAGACGTGAGTGGGATTATCACAGCCGATCGCTGTCTTCAACAATCAAATGAACGCCTCTCCTCGCCTTTAAATGCGCTGCGGCCGAGGCGCAGCGTCTGATTGGTCTGAATGATCCCCGCTGCTGGAGACGGTCAGAGCTGCTGTCATTCAGCATGAGAATGGACAGCGGAGCGCGTCACCATGTGAGCCAGCTCCCGGGACAGATGTAATCTGTTCCTTTGTCATTAATAGTAAAAAAAATAAGAGACAGTTTCACACCCGCTGGCTTATCAATTCATAATGCTTGTGATCCACCTGCATTCCTGGTTTGTCATCGCCAAATAGCAGAGCATTTAGTGATATACTGTATACTCTCCCGGTGTCTCCCCCTCATCCTGCTTGCAATGATGTACTCCATCTTTTTAGATCACATTAAAAATAAAGACTAAAATAGAGGGATATGGGAAATAACAGGTAAATCCTGAGTTAAAGACATTTATTTTCTCTCCTTTTCCTTCGTCTTTTTTCTCCCTCTTTTCTTTGAATTTAATGAAATGAGAGAAGCCAGATATATACTCAGTATCAGATGTTAAGGCTGTTTATTGTTGACTTGTAAGATGTGCATCAAACTTCCAGCTGCCGTTAGGTTAAGTTTCCATTATGACAAACGGCTTTAATCCGACATCAGATGTGACGGGAAGGTTAATATAGATACAAATGTATATGCTGGTTCAGACTGTTACATTAAATAGTGATTGCTGTGATTGTTTATTGCATTAAAATGTGCCTGACACTTTGGAAACCTGCCTCTGAGGCGTGCGCACATGTGCGCTTGTCACCAAATTACAGCTGCGAAGGGTGCGCTCCGCCCTGCGCCGAGGTTAGACCGGGTTGCAGCTGGCGAGCTTTCAGCGCACTTTCTGCACTGTTTTTGGCACGAAATTGTCACTGCGCCAACATGAATCTGCCGACACTTCCCCCTGGTGCGCCATCACCTCCCCCTGGTGCGCCGTCACACCCATCTCTGCCCAGACGGTCTACCAAATTGTCAAATTGGCAGCGCACGGCGGTGCATCGCACGAAATTAACACTGCGCGGGGTGCGCCAGGCTTGCGCCCCCTGCGCTGCGCCACGAAATTAGAGCCCCTTAACTTTAAATACATTGTTACATATGTCATAGACTTTATGAATACACATAAATGAAAGCTTAATGATTTTTAATTTTTTTGGTACATTTATCACAAAACACCATTTAATAAAGTGTATCCACACATCTGATTGTCACTGGTGTTACTGTTTGTCAATGGTGTTCCTTATTGTTACCCATAAGGAAGGTAACACCAGTGACAGTTTTCTCAAAAAAAATACACTTTTATAAAATGTCTGCTGCAGAGCATGACAGCATGTTGCCAGTTCACTAAATTATGTAATCTCAGTTCCCTGCCAATAAAGTTGGTAACACCAGTGACGTCAACTAAAAGCTTCATATGAAATCACGAGATAAATGTTAGTGTTTTTGAAAACTGAATGACAATGTTCTTACCAGGGTCCTTCTTCATAGATCTTTAAGAAAGAGGTCAAATGAAGTCAAGTGTCGTCATAAGAGTGATTTGTTTTTCCAAAATAAAAGACTTTTGGCACATGGCAACACCAGTGACATGATTGCAGGGGAGGACTACTTTTTAAATATATTTTATAATATTTATTTGGCATTTTGTTTTAATATGTAATTCATTTCATATATTTGATAGTTATTTAGACATTTTTTTCAACTTTTTTTTTTAGAAAAACATATTTCCCTCCATGACTGTGGGGACAAGCACTTTTTTGTGATTGGGGTTCTAAATAATAGATTAAAAAGCAAATATTGCCAAGCTAATGGCTTCAAACTGTGTGATAGGTGAAATCATATCTTTTTTAAATGAAATACTTAAAAAAAAAAAAACTTAAACTGTTTTTCAAGAATAATATTTCTCTGAAGGCTAGAGACAGAAAAATGCACGTAGAATGTAGAATGAGCCATAAATGAACTTTAGCTCATAAGTTATCTAATCAAAAGAAATTATGTGCTCAGCCTTACTGCAACAAAATTGATGTAAATGACTAAATAACACCTGTAATATTCATTACATACATGAATATATTACTAGACCCTTGCTATTCCCTTTTTATTTAAATAAATGTATTCTTTGTGTCTTTTAAGGACAAGCTCAACATCCACAGTGGGGACAGGCTGAAGAGAAATGTTCCTGCAGATAAACAGTAGCAAATGAAGACCTACAAATTAAAAAGAGGATGCTACAGCTGATGGAGGAGACCTCAAGACGCAACACTACCAACATGTTATGGAACAAATCAATAACAATATTGCAAACATCATTAATACCATACAGGATGGATTCACTCTGCTGAGAGAATTACTTCTCCAGCATTCCATTGCGCGCACTCACCATAGCAGTGTTTAATACGGTGGCCCTGAAGGTCAATGTGAAAAACATTTCAAAATACGCAAAAACATTTAAGAATGCGCAAAAACATTTATGAATGCACAAAAACATTAAAGAATACGCAAAAACATTTAAGAATGCACAAAAACATTTATGAATGCACAAAAACATTAAAGAATACGCAAAAACATTTAAGAATGCACAAAAACAAAGAATGCACAAAAACATTGAAGAATGCACAAAAACATTGAAGAATGCACAAAAACATTAAAGAATACGCAAAAACATTTAAAAATGCACAAAAACATTAAAGAATGCACAAAAACAAAGAATGCACAAAAGCACTGAAGAATGCACAAAAACATTAAAGAATACGCGAAAACATTTATGAATGCGTAAAAACATTTAAGAATGCGCAAAAACATTCATGAATGCGCAAAAACATTTAAGAATGTGCAAAAACATTTATGAATTCACAAATCATGAAAGAATGCTGTAACAAAACATTTCACAATCTGAAAAAAAAACATTTCACAATCTGCAAAAACATTTCACAATCTGGAAAAACATTTCAGGGATCATGAAAAACATTTCAAGAAGCCAGAAAGGGTAGGTCCATGCTACTCGTCTCTGATGGGCTTAACTGAAACATCAGGCATCAGTCTAACATTATTTCCTGTTTACACTGGATAACTGCTACAGCACAGCCGGCTAATAAATTCAAGTGTTTCCAGGAATGAAGAGGTGCTCGTCTTAATAGAGCTAATGTCTCTTTATACCGAGCTCCGGAGGCAGCAGCCTCTCTCTGGTTAACTGCCGACGGAGCCACAGCGGCCTGCCGGTGATATTCACTTTATACCGAGCTCCGGGGGCAGCAGCCTCTGTGTGGCTAGCCGCTGATGACCAGGCTCTGTTGGCAGTGTCTGACTGCGGTTAAGGCAGCTGCGGTTCGTGTTTGCTTGGTCAAATCACCTGCACGTCTTTTTCTAATGCACGAATCTACAGATACTCACGGTGATCGCTGCTCTGAAGAGCTGGGGGGAGTGAGTGTGGGCCGGATTTAAGTTTCAATGCACAGGTTCATCTGCTGATTAAATGATTCTGGGAATCAACTTTTTAGGGCACTGGTGAATATCATGTACAGTGACATACGCTGCACCCCCCAGTTTTGGGGGCACTGGTGTAAGTGCCTATTAAAAATGAATTGTTAGTCTATGTTTTTTATTGTTGTTGTTGTTTTGTGTTATTTTTAACCTTTTTTTTAAATACTACCTTGAGTCTGAAATAAAGCCTATCTATCTATCTATCTATCTATCTATCTATCTATCTATCTATCTATCTATCTATCTATCTATCTATCTATCTATCTATCTATCTATCTATCTATCAGACCCATGATGAAAACGATGCTTTAACAGTAACTAGACAATTCCCACGGGAATCGTGAGTGGGGCTCGGGGCGCTGCCGGGATTTATCCTTTTAAGACAAGCCAGCCTCAAGAAGCATCTTAATTGGATGACATGCTAAAAAAGTTCTAGAGGGCACTGAACTTCATTCATGTGTTTAAGTCATGTGTGGTCTGATAGACTGAACATCATCAACTGGCACCTGACCTTGAGCTGTGTTCTTGATATACCTATACAAGGCTTCCATGTCATTAACTCATGGGAACACACACTCAGAAGAATGTGCGCTTCGTGCACAGTTTCATTTAGTAATACATACTATAAATTTATAGTAAGTGTCCCCATTAATATTGTGTGTCCCTCAATTTCGGTGATGTTTAAGGTCTAGGCCCCTGTAATGTCATAAGTACAGTAAGTAAGCTGTAAAGGCTTCAATGTCTTTCATTCACACACACAGACACTCACAAACGCACAGGATCATTTAGGGGGACATAATATACCTTTATAGTATGAGTCCCCATTAATACTATGTGTCCCCAAATACGGGCGTTGTATAAGGTCCTCTTAATGTCATAAGTACAAGCACACTGTCATTACATTTATAGTAAGTGTCCTCATTAATACAATGGGTCCCCCAATTTCGGTACTGTTTAAAGTCTAGGTCCCTGTAATGTCATAAGAACAAACACACACTCACACACACACAGACCACAAAGATCAAACACCAGCAGCAGCTGGCCAAGTAATAATCAAGGCTCCGTTGTCATGGTTACAGGTGCAGGTGCGGCCTGACTGAGAGACTTTCACTAAGTGTGCTGTCAGAGATTGATGATTTTTGACAGTGTAGAACAACTCCTTGTATCTTCGGAGATTTTTGAGCTAGGTTAAATCCAAGGACATCGTGAGCATCGGGAGAGTCTTGGGATCGTGAAGATGTAATTTTTATGAAGATAGTATGAGAAATGACTGAGTTATCGCGATTTACAAACAACTTGTCCCTCATGAGGACTACATGTCAAGTTATAATGGAAGTAGATTAGAGCGAGTAATGGACTTTTGACCAAATAGCTGGCTCTCATTTAATTTAAGAATCGGTTGGAGCTTCACTTTTTCTTTTATATGAGGCACAAGAGTCTCAGATCCGTTTTTCTGAAAAAATTATTCAGGTCCTATGTACCGTTTTGCCGTTATCACAAGTTGTTCGGGGATTTTTTTTTAGTGGTGACTGCCTGCTCTCTCACTCTGTTTTTTAAAATCTCAATTGAATCTTCCCTCTAAAAAGTCATTTTGGGGCGACGCAAGGGAGATTTGAGGGCTCGCTGACTGAAAACCGTAAGCCCCACTGGCTTACGGTTTTCAGTCTTGAAGAGAGGAGACATACAGCTACGTTTTGACGTTTGAATGAGCACTGTAAGTGACACGACGGCTTTGCCGTCGTGCTTAGAAAAACAGTGATATTTTGGTGTGTTCAGGAGATTCGCCATTCATTTTCAATGGGACTTTTTTCGCAGGTTTTTCGCGAATAACTCTGCCATTTTTTCACGAAATTCTTATAAAAGTCATAGCACACCGATCGGGACCGAGCTGCACGTTTTGATATATAATTTGTTGGGGTTTTCTCAAAGCCCTAGGACTAGATACACATCAAAATTTGTGGTTGCAAGATGAAGAAAAAAAAAAAAACTGACAAGAAACGAACGGAAGAACACATGTGGCTCGTGGCTTCGCCACAACCCATAGTATTAACGGGGACACTTACTATAAATATATAGTATGTGTCCCTAAATACAAACTTGTGTCTGAAGGACACATGTTTGTGAGTGTTTGTGTGTGAATTTGACACTGAAGCCTTAACAACATGCCCACTTTTAAAGTGTTTGTGGACATTAGTCTCTGTAGTCTTTGTGTGTGAGAGTGTTCTTGTACTTATGACATTAAGAGGACCTTGACTTTACACAACGCCCGTATTTGGGGACACATATTATTAATGGGGACACATACTATAAATGTATGTTATGTCTCCCTAAATGATCCTGTGCGCGAAGCGCACATGTTTTTGAGTGTCTATGTGTGTGAATGAAAGACACTGATGCCCTTACAGCTAGCCAACTTATTAAGTGTTTGTGGACATTAGTCTCTGTGGTCTGTGTGTGTTTGTGTTTGTACTTATGACATTACGGAGACCTGCACCAAAATTGGGGGACACATAATATTAATGGGGACACTTAATACAAATGTATAGTATGTGTTACTAAATAAAACTGTGCCTGAAGCGCACATGCTTGTGAGTGTGTGTGCCCGTGAATTAATGACATGGAAGCCTTGACAGCTAAACATCTATAAAGTGTTTGTGAACATTAGTCTGGGAAACCACACTAGGTATATCAAGAACACAGCTCAAGGTCAGGTGACAGGTGATGATGATCAGTTTATCAGGTCACACATGACTTACACACATGAATAAAGTCTTGTGCCATCCAGAACTATTTTAGCATGTAATCCAGCTGAAATGATGCTTGAGGCTGGCCTGTATTAAATTGATAAATCCCGGCAGCAGCCCGAGCCCCACTCACGATTCCCGTGGGAATTGTCTAGTTTTTCATTCAAATCACATTTATCTAAATCTGCTTCTACTGAACATGCTCCTAGTTTTCTAACTGCCTGCATCAAGAAGTAACTTTTAATTTATTCATTTGTTTAAGTATGAGATAATATGTAAATGTCCTCTATACATTTAATAGAAATAAATCCTTGATTTTCTCTGCAGATAATCCTCAAAATAACACTGACAGTGAATGAACACAAAGACATGCACAAACAAATGCACACACCCATCACCCGCTGTCTGTTTGCTGTTTGTTTGGATTAAGAAGGATTACACTTCATAGACTTTGCCTCAGTGCCTTCAAGGGATTTGTGAACATTATTTCTTGTGAGTGTGAAGTTTTAGCTGTCACTGTCTAACAACCTTTATCTGACTGAGAATTTCTTGTTTGTATTTGACAGCCTTTTTTCATGTCCATAGGTCATTTCTGAGAGGTCTGCAGATGACAGGGATGTGCTTAACAAAGGCATAACAACGCATAAGCTTGAGCTATGGCTGCATTGATCTTCAGCCATTATATGTGGGAAAAGTAAAGTGAGTCTGTATCAGAATACTGTATTTCTTTTAAAGCCATCAGTTGGATTAATTGCCATTGATTTATGCTATATAAGGTTTAAACATATAAACATGCATTCTTGTTGCATTCACAGTTGAATTTAAAGAAAAACTTGGAGAAAAAACTTGCATCTGATTTTATCGCTGAACCAGTGTCACATAATTAATTTCTCTGCACAAAATCCCTGATGTTTGCAAGGCAGTCTGTGTAAGAGAGAAGCTGGTGGAGAGCATGCCAAGACGCATGGCTGCAGTCATCAAAAACAATGGTTATGCAATCAAGTATTAACTCTTGTGTGTATCATGTGTTTAAAGCAAACAGAAAAGAAAACATGGAATGCTTAAAAGTAGTGTTTTTGGCGGTACAATGCCATAGCTATTGATGTAAGAATTTAAGTAATTTTGGTTATTATCAAGAAAACCATGGAAAATGAATAGTTCTTAGTTCTTAAATTAAACTCTCATGAGCTATTTTTGTTGTTATCATTATAATTGTCCAAACAAATGTACCTTTAGTTGAGCCAGGTATTAAAATTAACAAGAAATTGAAGAAAACAAGAGTGGTCTAATAATTTTTTCCATGACTGTATATACAGTTGTGCCCAAAAGTTTACACCCCCCAGCAGAATTTCTGATTTTTTGGCCTTTTCTCAGAAAATATGAATGGTAACACAAAAACCTTTCTGTCACTCATGGTTAGTGGTTGGGTGAAGGCATTTATTGAAAAAAAAGATAGTTTACTCTTTTTAAATCATAATGACAACAGAAACTTCAAAAATGACCCTGTTCAAAAGTTTACACCCCCTGGCAGTTTTGGCCTGATAACATGCACAAAATTTGACACAAATGGGTTTGAATGTCTACTAAAGGTAACCATCCTCTCTGTGATCTATTAGCTTGTAAACTGTGTGTGTGTATGAAAGCTCAGTGAGTTTCTGTGCTCCTGACAGACACGTGCATCTTTCACTCAGTGCTACATTGAAGTTTCTGGTTTCTGCGTCATGGGTAAAGCAAAAGAATTGTCAAAAGATCTGCGAGAAAAGGTATTTCAACTGTATAAAACAGGAAAAGGATTTTAAAAGATATCTAAGGAACTGAGGATGCCAAGTGTAGCATCAGGGAACATTAAGATTCAAAAGGAGAGTTGGAGCTCTCATACCAATTCCCAAATGACCCCCTGGGCCTCTTCCTTGGTCCCCTGCTCTGTGAGAATAACACCTCCACGTCGTAAATTGAGGTCTGATTTCTGTTTTCTTGACCACCAAGCGACCCACCATCTGCATTTGCTATGACAAAGCTCTATCTGATTTAGGATAACCTCCGACACGTTGGGGGGAAATCAAGCAGTATGTGAGTCGCCAAGACCCCGACTGGCGTCAGCCTGTCCCGGAGATTCCTCTCTGAACTGTTTCTCACCTGGTTCTTGTTTACAGGCCTTTCACACTTCACCAACTTGTGTAAACAATCCTGATCCTCCTTATCTCCTCGAAAGGACTGGCGTAACAGCTGCAGATCGTAAATAACTTCAATGGATCTCTTGAGACCTGACTATTCTGTTAGGTCCCTAAAACCCTCCAGATAACTTCTGATTGCAGAATTGACTGTATGGAACTGATATCAGAGTTCTAAGACCTAAAATGTGTACTCAGGATGTGATGTACATTCCAGTGTACTTTGAATGAACTGTCTACCATGTCTACTTATCGAGATAACTACTAGAATTGAATAAAAAGCCAAATCTAATTGATCTGTGAATTTTCTTAAAAGACCAACAGCTCCACCTAGTGACTTTTCTTGGTATGACACAATCCTGGACGTGCGTTGCTTTGATTGCAACATCTAGGGATAATGTAATCAATATGTGTTGATATGTATTTTTAACAGTGCCTATCACGTAATATTAGTTTGTCCACAGTTATACACAACCCTGTGTTCTTGATTCACAGCAAGCCTGACAATAACCGAGTTATAGTTACTTTTTGTGTGTTTTTCTTTAAATGCATTAGAATTGTTTGATGTCACCATCTTGTCATTTGTGCATGTGGTTTGAGACCTTATACTTATGGTGAGTTGAGTGATATGAGTAATTCGTCGGCAAACTTAATTATTACTTAATAATAATAGTTATAGACGAGAATCGGCATATGATGTCACCACCCGCCCACTCCGTGGGGCCTTATAACTGAGAGCGCGTCTCTCTCGTTCCTCTCTCGTCTCTCTCGTTCCTCTCTCGTTCCTCTCTCGTTTCCGCTGTCTTCATCGCTGTAATCACTCTTTCCTTCCGTTACTTTCTTCCTCGTTACTTCGTTTTGACTACACTGTTAGGCCTCTGTCTTACAGGCACGTGTAGTTTCTTTTCTTATGCTGAACGCGCATACTTTTATTCATTTTTGTTAGAGAGCAACTTTGATCCGCAGATTAACAACTTTTATATTCAGATTTAATTTTGAAAGTCTGAATATCTAAATCCTCAAAAGCCTGCACAGCATTATTTTGATTTTGATCTTTTTGATCTCGCATAGTCGTCTGTGAGACATCGTTAACCTGGCCAGTGACGGTGTTTAAAGATACTTCTGCGGATCAGATTTTTCATCTTCTCGTCAAAACCCTTTTGAGAGTTTTTGAGCCACGGCCCACTTCAAAGTCTTCAAAGTCTACGTTTGCCAGAGGGGCCTCTGATCGAACTGCAGAAGGATCCGTGGGTAGCTGGTTGGACTCGGACCACAGACCTGCCGTTCGGCTTCCCAAGCTGAACCAACCCGAATCAACTTGATCCACAACGGTCTGACGTGAGCCACCCGTAGCCTGGACCTTCCGAACCTCAGAGAGAACCACGAGTCTTCTACGACCAAGTAGGCAAACGTCCAGTTACTTTGTACTTAAAAGGAGGCTTGATGCGCTCTTAAACTAAAAAGTGTTCTGACATTCAGATTAATTAAATCCAAATTCTCTCCGAAATTCTTCACAGATCTTCGTATAGGTCATAAATTCTTTAGGCATATACACTCACTCACCATCGTTTTATGTTTCCTGGTTTCCATTCAATTTATTGTTTATTCTTATTTCATCTATAATCTACCGTTTATTTTCATGCATTGTAACCATTTTCATTTAAATAAATTTGTGATTATTGATTTTAAACTCACTGTCTGTTAGTGTTCTTCAGAATTCAGTGTCCCTGAAGCGAGAATTCTGCCTTAAGATTTTGAGATTGATAAACTTGATTTGATTAATTTACTTTATTTAAGGGAATTAAATGGGTAATTAATTAATTAAATTAAGGTTTGCCTTATCAAAAGGCTGGTGCCCCCAACGAGAACAATACAGTGAATTGTTAATTGATAATAATTCATAATTTAACAACTAAATCTTTCAGATTTAACGCTGCCAAATTTCTAATCGCTACACAAGAAGCACTGTTAAAACTCTAATTAAGAAGGGGAGAGAGAGGGATTCTGTTGAAATCAAACCACGGTCAGGCAGACCAACAAAAATTTCAGCTCCAACTGCAAGGACAATTGTTAGAGATGCAAAGAAAAACCCTCACATAACTTCTGCTGAAATACAGGACTCTCTGAAAAAAATTGGAGTGGATGTTTCAAGATCCACAATAAGGAGACTCTTGAAGAAACATGGGCTGCATGGTCGAGTCGCCAGAAGAAAGACATTTCTACGCAAATGCCACAAAATATCCCGTTTACAATATGCCAAACAGCACAGAGACAAGCCTCAAAACTTCTGGAACAAAGATATTTGGAGTGATGAGACCAAAATTGAACTTTTTGGCCACAACCATAAACGTTACATTTGGAGAGGAGTCAACAAGGCCCACGATGAAAGGTACACCAATCCTACTGTGAAACACAGAGGTGGATCACTGATGTTTTGGGGATGCGTGAGCTACACAGGAAAATTGGTCAAAATTGATGGAAGGATGAATGCAGCATGTTATCAGAAAATACTGGAGGAAAATTTACACTCATCGGCTCAGAAGCTGCGCATGGGACGTTCTTGGACATTCCGACACGACAATGATCCAAAACACAAGGCCAAATCAACCTGCCATTGGCTACAGCAGAATAAAGTGAAGGTTTTAACGTGGCCATCTCAGTCTTCTGACCTCAATGTCATTGAGCCACTCTGGGGAGATCTCAAATGTGCAGTTCATGCAAGACAGCCCAAGAATGGGCAGTTTAACCATCTGAGAAAATAAAGACCCTCATCCACAACAACCACAAAAGACTTCAAGCTGTCATTGATGTTAAAGGGGGAAATACAAGGTATTAAAAACAGGGGGTGGAAACTTTTGAACAGGGTCAATATTGAAGTTTCTGTTGTCATTATGATTTAAAAAGAGTAAACTTTTTTTTTTTCAATAAATGTCTTCACCCAACCATGAGTGACAGAAAGGTTTTTGTGTTATCATTCATATTTTCTGAGAAAAGGCCAAAAAATCAGAAATTCTGCTGAGAGAGAGAGAGAGAGAGAGAGAGAGAGAGAGAGAGAGAGAGAGAGAGAGAGAGGGAGAGAGAGAGAGAGAGGGAGAGAGAGAGGGAGAGAGAGAGAGAGAGAGAGAGAGAGAGAGAGAGAGAGAGAGGGAGAGGGAGAGGGAGAGGGAGAGGGGGAGGGATCACAGCACAGAGAGCAGAGAGCTGTGATGACCTCTAAATCCTGACTGAAAGTCTTCAAGCAGGCTATTGTCTTGAAGGAAGTCACCTGGCTGATCAGCTACTGCTTTCTCCAGGATCTTTGAGGAAATGGAAGGTTAGAAATAGGCCTGTAGTTAGCTAATGTTCCTGAATCCAGGTTAGGTTTTTTTAAGGAGGGGTTTGATTACTGCTGTTTTAAAAGACTGTGGTACGTAGCCTCTTTATAGAGATATATTTACTGTCTCCAGCAACAATGGACAAACTAGAGGAAAGACCTCCTTGAACAGTTTAGTTGGGATAGGGTCTAAAAGGCAGGTTGATGATTTAGAGGAGGAGACGAGAGAATTTAGCTCCTGAAGGCTAATCGTAGAGAAACTGTCTAACTCAGGTCTAACTACTACTACATTTAAAGGTACGGCAGGTTCAGCTGGAGATGAAGAGTTGCTAATTTTATCTCTAATTTTCAGAATTTTATCATTGAAAAAGTTCATAAAGTCCTCACAGCTCAGGGCTAGAGGAATCACAGCTCAATAGAGCTCTGACTCTGTGTCAGCCTGGCTACAGTGCTGAAGAGATATCTGGGGTTGTTTCTATTTTCTTCAATAAGTGAGGAGTAGTAGACTCTCATGTAGTTATTATGACTCTCTCGCCAAAGTATACGTGACTCTTCCCTTTTATCAGAGCGCCACATTCTCTCTAATTTACGGGTTTGTTTAAGTGTACGAGTTTCTGAGTTAAACCAAGGAGCTGTCCTCTGACGTTTAATACGTTTTTGTCTCAGTGGGGCAATTGAGTCCAGAGTGGATCTTAGTAGACTGGCTGAGTCATCAACAAGCTGATCCAGCTGAGTGGGGCTAAAGCTAATATCACAGTTATCGGTTGGCCAATTTATCGAGGTTAAGGCAGCAGGAATGGCCTCTTTGAATTTAGCCACGGCACCACTGGACAGATTTCTACTGCTCACAATTTTGCTGCAAAATACAGAATCTTCCAGGAGGATGCTAAAAGTTACTAAGAAGTGGTCGGATAAAAATGGATTTTCAGGAAAAACTTTCAGTTCATTAATATCAAGGCCATACGCTAAAACCAAATCAAGAGTGTGATTGAAATGATGGGTAGCTTCACCAACAGACTGAGTAAAGCCAACTGAGTCTATTAATGACATAAAAGCTGAGCTAAGACTATCACTCTCTTTGTTGACATGGATATTAAAATCACCTACAATGATTATTTTATCAGAGCTAAGGACTAAGTTTGATATGTACTCAGGGAATTCTGATAAAAAATTCAGAGTATGGGCCTGGAGGACGGTAAATTATCACAAACAGGACTGTCTGGCCGGTTTTTGAATCAGTATGAGATAAATTTAGAGTAAGGCTTTCAAAAGAAGTATATTTAGCCTTTGGTCTGTGATTGATTTGGAGACAGGAATGATAAATAGCTGCTACACCACCACCACGGCCTGTGTTGCGTGGTATATGAATATTTGAATGACTGGGAAGAGTGGATTCATTTAAACCGACATATTCTTCGTCACGTAGCCATGTTTCAGTGAGACAGAAGAAATCAATCTGATTTTCTGATATAAGGTCGTTCACCAGTAAGGATTTGGACCTCAGCGATCTAATATTTAAGAGACCACATCTGATTCTCTGATGTTTTAAAGTCACTACATTTGAAGGTTTCATTTTAATAAGATTTCTATGGTTGACACCTCTTTCATTTGTTTTTGAGTTCATATGTAAGTGAGCTTGGGTCGGGGGACTGACACAGTCTCTATGGAATAATGTTTATCACTATTACAAAAGCCATAGCAGTTACCTAAGTGATGAACACAACTGTCATAACAGTAATGGCAGGAAAACTGTCTTAGAGCAAGCGCAGAGGAGCGTGGAGGACTGCAGCTCTGCAACATGGTCTCATCTCTGAGAGGTCATAAGTGTGACTGCCATGTTTTTGACAGGAGAGATGCACCAGCCAGAGTAGGATAAATGCCATCTCTTCCTATCAGGCCAGGTTTTCCCCAGAAGGATGACCAATTGTCAACAAAGCCCACATCATTTGCTGGACACCACCTCGATAGCCAGCGGTTGAATGATGACATGGGGCTATACATATCATCACTGGTCAGATTGGGCAAGGGGCCAGGGAAAATTACGGAGTCCGACATTGTCTTTGCAAAAGAGCTCACCGATTCAATGTTTAATTTAGTTACTTCTGACTGGCGACGTCGGGAGTCATTCGTACCGACATGGAGGACTATTCTAGCAAACTTATGTTTACTCTTTGCCAGCAACTTCAAATTTGCCTCTATGTCGCCCACTCTGGCCCCTGGGATACAGGGGCCAGAGCCCGCTGACTTCGCTATCTTCACGTTTCTGACTATGGAGTCACCAATTATCAGTGTTTGTTCCCCGGTGGGCGGGTTACCATCATCACCAAGGGGAGAAAACCTGTTAGAAACGTGAACCGGATGGTGGGGTACCGAGTGGGTCTTCAACTTACGGCTATGCTTGCCACGGACAGTGACCCAGCCATTACTAGCTGGGGGGAGGCTAAGCTAATGCTAGCGCGGCCTGCACCGCTAGCTACGTCCTGCTTGCTCGCTACGGCTACGTAAGAGGCTTTGGATCCGTTGCAGAGCCGCTTCTCAAATCAGACACCCTCGCCTCCAAATCTAGGAATAAACTACACTTCATACAAATACCGCTATCAGTAAAGGAGGACGAAGAGTAGCTAAACATCTGGCACATAGGACAGGACAGAGCAGGAGGGGAGGGAGAAGCCATGCTAAAAAGCTAAGCTAAGCTATGCTAAGCAGAAGAAAGTAGAACTAAATGACCGCTTGAGAGAAGCTAGAGTGGTTGTAGTAGACCTTAGTACGTTCGATCGAACGTAGATCGTAATCAATCAAAACAATTGTAATCTCAAATGGCAGATATTAGTCAGTTAAAATAAGCGTTAGCTGAACAGAGACAACACACTACAAACAGCGCTGCACTGTGAAACAGGAAGTGATGAATACGCTCACCAGGAAGTGACAGGCACATGTGTGCCTGATCAAAGTTGTTTCCTTAACTACAAGTGCTGCTGGAGCTTTTTTGACCTCTTCAAGATTCTTTCTCTCCAAGCACCTTGGAAGTTGGTGAAGTTGTGCCAGAACTTTCTGACCTATGATTGGGTATAAAAACAGCTTCCCTGAAATGCTCAGTCATTCACAAACAAGGATGGGGCGAGGGTCACCACTTTGTTAACAAATGCGTGAGCAAATTGTCGAACAGTTTAGGAACAACATTTCTCAGCGAGCTATTGCAAGGAATTTAGAGATTTCATCATCTACGGTCCGTAATATCATCAAAAGGTTCAGAGAATCTGGAGAAATTACTGCACGTAAGCGACAAGGCCTAAAACCAACATTGACTGCCCGTGACCTTCGATCCCTCAGGCGGTAGTGCATCCAAAACCGGCATCACTGTGTAAAGGATATCACCACATGGGCTCAAGAACACTTCAGAAAACCACCGTCAGTAACTACAGTTCGTCACTTAAGGTACATACAGGTTTAGGAGCAACATATGTTGCCATCCAAGTACTTGTCTCTGGTTTGTACTCGTCTCTTTCTCTTGTCTTGTAGGTGGCCTGGGATCCTTGATGGAGACTGCCTGCTGCTGTGGAGTCATGAAGCCTCAAAACTACAATTATAAACATGACACATAGTTGGACATTTTATTAGGAACACTCCATTCCCATTATCATTATAGCTGTTCGTGTAGATATTAGCATGATCTCCATATACATGATCGATACATCTACAGAATCTATTTTTTATTACCACATAGTCATGAAGTCCCTCTTGAATATGGGATGTCACATCTCAAGAGGCCTTTAACACATTTATATTTAATGGAGGCAAATATGGTTGGGATGCACTTGTGGTCTGGGCACCCATGAGTTCGTCACTACCATAAATTCTTATTTTCAGTAAGAATATCGTTGCTTATACTTCTATAAAATGATCACCACTACCATTCAGACGTGAGGACCCTCCTGAAAATGAGATGTAGCATCTCAAGAGGCTAACCCCTAATAAATCAGACGACAGGTCAATGGTTCATGGACCTGTCCCTAACTTTAGTTCTTACTTTAGTCCACTTGTCTCCTCTTACTTCCCTTCCTTTGCCCCCACACCCATCACAGCATTGTGTGGATTTGCTGTTCAGCATGAGACTGGGATCCACATTCAAGATTTCCTGCTGCTTAACAGAAGGTTTTTTCTTGCCGCCATGATGGAGGAATTCATGATTGGCTATATGGATTCATGTTGGGTGTTGGATGTATATATTTGTATATATATGTATATGTGTATCTTTATATGTATATGTATATCTATGCATATATGTGTGTCCATAAAATGAAGAGCTTTATGCTCTATTGTAAAGTGTCTTGAGATAACACTTGTTATGAATTGGCGCCATACAAATAAAGATTGATTGATCGATTGATCTAAGCAACGTCTTTTTAATTGACGCCCCTGCTTATTTCAGCAAGACAATGCCAAGCCACATTCTGCACGTGCTACAACAGCGTGGCTTTGAAGTAAAAGAGTGCAGGTACCAAACTGGCCTGCCTGTAGTCCAGACCTGTCCCCCATTGAAAATATGTGGCGCATTATGAAGCGTAAAATACAACAACGGAGACCCCGGACTGTTGAACAACTTCAGCTGTACATCAAGCAAGAATGGGAAAGAATTCCACCCGAAAAGCTTCAAAAATTGGTCTCCTCAGTTCCCAAACATTTACTGAGTGTTGTTAAAAGGAAAGGTGATGTAACACAGTGGTAAAAATGCCCCTGTGCCAACTTTTTTGCAATGTGTTGCTGCCATTAAATTTTAAGTTGATGATCATTTGCAAAAGAAAAAGTTTCTCAGTTTAAACATTAAATATCTTGTCTTTGCTGTTTATTCAATTGAATGCCATCATGAAGAGGTAACAGGTGAATAGGAAGTTGGACCTATAAATACTATGTTGCCCTCGTCAGTCGCTATTGAATCCATCTTTACAACTCCAGCAATCGTTAAAAGTAATTCAATTAACTGTAATGATATGCATATTAATCAAACCTCTGACAGCAATTTGACAAGCTATCTCTATTAGTATTGCAATAAAACACTAGGGCTGAAAATAATGAGACCGAATGAACAAATAGAAAGATTGTTTAACCCTTTCATGCATGAATTACTGAATCACAAATGCATGATGTTTTGACCGCTGATTTTGTTTCTATTCTGTGAACTTGTTCTTTCTGCTTTGTTTTTAACTGTGTTGTGTGTTTTCTGCAACTCTGTGTTTGTGCTGCTGCCTGTCTTGGCCAGGACTCTCTTGTAAAAGACATTTTTAATCTCAACGAGACTTTTTCCTGGTTAAATAAAGGTAAAAATAAAAAAATAAATAAAATACATGATAAAATGTTTGTTTTTACTTTCAAACAAGTAAAAAATCATTTTCATTTTTTCAATTTTATATTTTGATGGAGTTATACGTCTGTCCAGAGTGAATACCATGCATCAATGGTATAAAAAGTAATTTAGTGGAACCTTATTAAAGATTCACAAACAGAAATGTGTTTACCAAAGATTAATTAGTAAATTTTAAAAAACAGATATATCTGTAGTATATGTATTATTGCTGATTAATCAAAATATTCACTTCACAATATTTGAAATAAAAAAGTACAAGAAATCTGAATACAGACTTGTCCTTTGCTGGCTTTTTTGAATTTATGATGGAATATCTCAATATGGTAAAAATGTGAAAAGATATTTTTTTATGAAACTTAAGACAAGGGTTTGGGAATTTACCACCTGGTAGCTGGACATGGTACTGCAACCTAAAGGGTATAAATTTATTCCAAATATCTGTCCACTGTAGCGGACACCATGCATGAAAGGGTTAAGTTAAAAAGTGGAGTCAGAATGATGTGGAACCCTTTCACTCCTAAAGGTGGAATCCTAAAATGGGACGATTTTCCTATTTTCAGGAGACAGTAAAGACAAAATGATATTCTGTCTGTTATAATGTAGTCCACTTCAGTGGTGTGATATATTTATTTTTCCTTTGTTTCTCCTCTTTCTCAGTCTGTAGGTTTAGGGTTGTTTTTTTTTTTAATTTTATTTTTTACATCAGTTTGGCTTAATACCAATTTCAGTAAGGTCTGTTTTTTTCCGTTTTCTTTATAATAATTTTAAACCATTTATTGTAGGACTTGTATTAATAAAGAAAGGATTCCTAACTGTCTGTGTTAAAAGTTATTTTTGTCTTCATATAATCTGTGCAGATATACTAAAGTCAACCAGCAAATGCAATGACTTTTAAGATTTGGGTGCAGGATGATTAAATGATGTAACGTGTAGAAAAAGCATGGAAATGCTGTAAACCACGCTCATTTCTCACATTACAGACAGCAGAGCCAGCGCAGGATTAATCTTATCCTGGTAGTTAGCCTGGTCTGGTGCAGGCTAGCTCCAGAGAATAAATCACCATGGTAACTTGTGCGGGATAAACTTTGCCAGCTTTTGTTCAACCGACTTGAGGCTAACTTCATCCAGGATAACCAATGTTTGCCGGCTTAATCCCTTATCCTGGTTTTGTGCAATACCCCTCAGGTATATAAAAGCTGGAACATAGTTTAACTTTGTCAACAGACTCCAGCAGCCATCAAAATTGAAAACTTATGTCCTGAGTTAAGGCAAAATATGGCGTTATGAACCCTCTGCCGACCCTCTCCATCCCGCCGACAGTAAATGCTGTCATTTCTGCCACTGGTATTACGTGTCCGCCAGAGAGTGGAAGTGTGTGCTTATTAGATTAGATTAGATTAGATTAGATTAGATTAGATTGTACTTTATTAATCCCTTAGGGAAGACTCCCTCAAGGAAATTATTATATTATAATTATTTTGAATTCTGGCAAGTACTTCTGTAAATGCCTTTTGCTGTGATTTTACATCGTGCATCCTGCCATGCTCATGTAGCCTAATGTTAATAAATGTTATTGCATGTAATCATGACATGATTTGACTTCATTCCCTGAGCGGAGTCTATGTGAGCACAATGAATAACCACAGGTATTTTTTTTATATCACCAATATAGCTATGACAAGGAAATACGTGTAGACTGAGGTTTTACATTTGTGTGTAAAATGAGCACCATGAGCGTGTTTTTATTCCCACAGACATTAGTTGCTTATATACAGAGAGAGACAGTTATTTTCTGTGCGCATGCAGCATACATGTTTCAGTTATTTGGGGCTTGGGCTTTGCAACGAGCCACGAGCCACATGTGTTCTTCTGTGCGTTTATTTTTTCTTCTTCATTTTCATCTTCCGGACAGAATTTTGATTAGCTACTAGTCCTAGGGCTTTGAGAAAACCCCCACAAATTAACAGAGATGTCCACGAGTCTCTGATTTAGAGTCCGAGTCGAGTCACGAGTCTTTGACCTCGAGTCGAGTCAATTCTCGAGTCTTTGAGGGGCAAAGCTTGACGAGTCACAAGTCTTTGATCCAGAGTCCGGGTCGAGTCACGAGTCTTTACACACACACATATACATGTATGTATATATAGAGAGATATATAGATAGATAGATAGATAGATAGATAGATAGATAGATAGATAGATAGATAGATAGATAGATAGATAGATAGATAGATAGATAGATAGATAGATGTAGCCTGTGGCAAATATTCAATTTATCCAAATTTCTATTCAGACTTTTTTTTCTTCCTGAAAAAGTTTCTGCTGTGCACATGCATGCCATGGTCAGATGCAAAACAAACTTGCCATGAGCAGCCAAAAAGAAACTACATGGCATTTAACAATACAATAAAATAAATAAAGTAGTGAGTGGTGGTAGCCATGCTGTTGGACGTTTGTGTAGCAGTAGGTCAGTATAAAAGGTAGCGAAGCTGGCGGGGGAGCATTTGTGCTTGCCTTGATGGCTGATGACTGACTGACTGATGACTGATGGGTTGGACGGAACCTCAAATTCCCCGTAAGCCGTGCAGCGCGGTTTTGTACCGACAGACCCACTGAAGGCGCCCAGCAGCGCTGTGGCTATGCAGCCCCGTAGGGCGAGGGCTGATCCCCAGAGAGCCACAAGCTCTCATGAGAATAGCGACGTCACACGCTCATAAAACATGTTATAGACTGAGAAAAGAAATAACACCTCACTTCGCTTCTCTAAGGTCCCTTTGCTGGTCCCAACCACACAGCTTCGTGATTTATTCAACTTCTATCCACCTATAGCCGTACAGAAAAGATGTTTCGTGCATGCAGTGTTATATATTTCTGTACCTCTATGGTTCACTTTACTTCGTCCATGGTGTCGTGCTGTCTCCGGGACCCTCTGACCGACTGCTGACCTTCCGGTTTTGACGTAACGTCAAACAACTGAGGAAATTTACATTCGAGAGTCCGTGAATCGTATTTTATTTTGAAACTTCCGGATTCCCCACACGGTGACTTCCTGTCTGGTGCTTCCTTAACGACAGCAAATTTACGAGGTTTGGAAGCGGCCGCGAAGAGGGAGAAAAGCGAGGCGAGGTAAGAGAGGGGAACAAACGCTCCCAGCACACTCAAAAAAAAACACCATAAAATAAAGATTGCCCATGAGTCTTTATCTCGAGTCGAGTCAATTCCCGAGTCTTTCGGGGTCGAGTCAAGTCAAGTCTGGAGTCTCCAAAAATGCGACTCGAGTGCCACTCGAGTACGAGTCTTTAACTCGAGTGCCCATCTCTGCAAATTAAATATCAAAACGTGCTGCTTGGTCCCAATTGGTGTGCTATGACTTTTATAAGAATTTTGTGAAAATATGGCCGAGTTATTCGTGAAAAACGGCAAAAACAGTCCCATTGAAAATGAATGGAGAAACCCCCGAACACACCAAAAAAACACTGTTTTTCTAAGCAAAGCCGTCGTGGCACCTACAGAGTTCATTCAAACTTCAAAACACAGCCGTATGTCTCCTCTCTTCAGAACTGAAAACCGTAAGCCCGTAGATCAGAAAAATGGATCTGTGACTCTTGGGCCTCAAATAAAACAAAATGTAAAGCCCTAACTCATTCTGAAATTAAATGAGAGCCAGCTGTTTCCTCCAAATCAATATCTCCCATAGACTTCCATTTACAGCCGACAATAAGTTCCCATTCTGGACAGGCTGTTTGTAAATCGTGATAACTCTGTCATTTCTCACACTATCTTCATAAAAATTACATATTCACGATCCCAAGACTTGCCTGACGCTCACGATGTGCAGACAGAAAATGTGCAGACGGAGTAATTTGGGACATTGTGGTGAAAAAGTAAAGAAAAGTAACTGGATAAAGAAAGTATAAGTACAAGGAGTCATTGCTGTAAAATGTCAGCCTTTCAAAAATTATATGTTTTTTTGGATTACTGTCAGTGCTGCATGAGTCTGCTCATGCTTTTGTATATTTAAATCAATAATAATGCATCATATTCTAGAGGATCACATACAGCACCTTTCTGTTCTGTAACACATGTCTACAAAAGTCTACTGGTGATGTCAGTTCAGTAATGCCTTTCCAGCTGATAAAGAGGGTTTTATATCACAGCGCCAGCTTCCATTGTTACTGTAGGTTATGTCCTTGTACAGTAGACTAAGGAGGCCCCCCTCCCCTCCTGCATGTGGGCGTGGTTCCAGCGCCTCTAACTGACACTCCCCCAGCGTTTTACAGCAGAGAGAGGTGCTTGTTTTTGCATGATTTTGAGACCTAATTTTATGTACTTAGCAATATTTTTAATCTTTCAAATTTGGCTCAGTGGTCAATGACACATGTTTCTGTGGTATGAAAAACTTAAAACACAAATTTATTTTTGGTTTACAGGGACTTTAATCCTAGCTGTGAGTGTGAACATTGATTTATTATTTATTTTATCATATTCAATCATACTGTAACAGAGTGATTATGATTACCTGTGTAAAGGCTAAGGCAGAATTTTTAAAAATAACTGAAGTGTTGAAATGAATTATGCTTCGGCAAAGCTGAGTGCATGAAATTGGACTCTGTAACTTTTCAGTTATATCAGTCTTTAATAACAAACAAAAATCATCACTCATTCTATGGTCCAGTCCTGCTTGACCTAAGTAACTCCATTTCTCTGGCAGCTTGCAGCATCCTCACAAGCAGAGCAGCTATAAAAAGACATATTACATGAAAAATGCAGAAGAGTTTCCACCCTGATGCCCCGGTCACATTATCAGCGCCACCACTGCAGTTCAACCAGACTCTTCTCTATGAGCATTTACAGCTCTCCACTTCTGTTTTCCTTTTGTCTCTTTAAAGTGGAGCGAGTTAGGACAAAAACTTGCTTTTTAAGAGCACAGAGTCTGTGGAGCTGCCAAAGAGACCACATCACTGAAAAAAGAAGGCACTAGTAAAGAGGACAACCCCCCAAACACAGAGAGACACTGCAAGATGCAAATATTTTGGAAAAGAAGGTTAACATCCTTATTGTTGTTGTTGTTTTAATGTCATACCTTTGACCTTCACAGAACATGCTATGACACTGAAATGTAGTTTCTGTAAATGTTTAATTTAGCAGCATCTTTCCGTCATCTGCCTTTATTCCTTTGTACCGCACATAAACACAGATAGATCTTCTACCAACCCATTAGCAACCTTTTTGTATCTCTTTGTGTTTGCATTCAGTCTTTACTGCCTTTTAAAATCATAAAAAATGCAGAGATTTTTTATGCTTCTTCCATTTTTTTCTTTGTTGCAGAACATTGTCCCTGCTCTGAGTTGTCATGCTCCGGTACCTGCAGAGTAAGTAGTAATTGGATTTAATTAACATTAAACCTCAAGGAACCACCTATAAAGGCGAAATGACAGTCAATTTATTAAGTTTGTCTCATTAAGGTTACTGACTATTAATTTGGAACCATAATTTATAATTAACTTAATAAAAATAACCAAAGTTACCTAATGAATTGTCAGTCAAATGTAAAGGATTTGGTAGTCCTGCAGAGAAGAGGTTGGCAAGATTCACTCTTATACAACATTAACAGACCAGCAACTGACTTTATGTTCAAAATCATTTATTAACAAACAAAACATGGAAACATACAATAACTAAGCAAACAAACTCCTATGTCTAAGAGGCCGTTTACATGATGCCGAAAACAGTCAATTCCGCAAACATTTCGTTGCGTTTTGGCCTTCCGTTTAGATGAGACCACGTTGTGTTTCCACCGAAAACGCAAACTTTTGAAACCGCCCCCCAGAGCGGAAAGATTTGAATCCGCTCCTCCATCCGGCCTCGTGTAAACACAGAGCAGAGCGTTTCAGGGGGAAACGCTGACATCACAGCATGCGCAGTACTCTTTCACATGGAGGCTGCGCGCATACCAGGAACAACAGCAGCTTCCTCCGTCCGCCGAGTAACGTGTGAGCGTCTTACCGTGCTCGGTTTGTTATCCAGAAAAAACTATCCAGACAGATTTGTTATCCGAACTGATCTGTTGTCCAAAAAAGAAAGTCCTGCTTCTCTGTGCGTCTGTTCGCCATTGTTGTTTGTGAAAGGTTTTCTTCTTCGTTCGTGTGTTGTAGCAGCGCTGCATCTCTGCTGACCTACACCGCCATCTACTGAACCGGTATGCACACTACAGCGGATTTACAGGGGATTAACTCGTCTTCGAGCGTTGTCATCTAAACGCAGAAGAATTCGAAAACGGAAAGGAAGAATCTTTGCGTCTTCAAGTCAGGAGTTTCCATGTAAACGGCCCCTCACAGTCCTTTGACTCTGTGCTGCTGGTAGTTGTGAATAAAAGACGCTTTGTTCTGTTGTCATCTGGCCCTGCAGCTGCTGCTAAAGTGATCTCTGAGGACGAGGGATTTGGGGAGGACATGGAAAAGAACAATAAAGAAGAAACGTGCTACATGACAATTGAGAGGACCTCTCAACATTTAGCTCAGTATCTGCAGGAAAATGTCTGTTCTGGATGTATATATGTGTGAGGGAGGGTTGACAGCTTGTATATGTGTGTTTATAAGTCTGACCTAGTGCATGTTTTTATGTTTGTGTGTTTCTGGTGCAGTCTGGAGGATCTGCATGGAGGGGTTAAACTCCAGAGTGACGCTCTATGGAGTGTGATGAGACAAGAGGTAGCCTACTCAGGGATAACACAAGCCATTCCAAATGGCACTCGATCTGAATAATGCAGCAGTGTGGAGGAGGGAGGGAAAGAAGCGGGGAAGCAGAGAGGGAGTGAAAGGGGGCTGGTGGTGGTGGTGGAAGAAAATCTGTGAGGCGAGTGGCAGAATGGAGCAAACTCAAAGTGGTAAAGGAAATAAAAGAGGACATAAGGTGCAGGATAATGTGGGGAATACATGAAGGAAAAATGTCTAAAAGTTGGACAAGAGGATGAGAGTAGAGTGATGGCATGTTGAGGATTAACTCTGGGAGTATGAGAAGCAGTCTAAGGAAAAGGAGGACTAAGGACAGCAGAAGAGGTAGAGGACATGAGATAGAACAGTAGAGTGGAGAAGCATGGTGGTTTTATGCCTTTGAAAGGTACAACTGGCAGACTGTAAGAGCACAGCGCAAGAAGTGGGGCATAAGTGTTTTAAGTGGTTGAAGGATTTAAAGGGTTGATGGAAGTTTAAATAGGACGGGGTGACACTAAGACCAGTGTATGACCTTGTACCTCTCAAATGTTACATACAAAGTTACTAAATAATAATAAAAAAAAATCTAACACAACAAAACAGAGAGGCTGTTAATAGCAATGCTCTGACTGATTATTGCAGTAATTTAACAACAACTAATACCATTAGCATGTTAATTGAAATGCTAATGCAGCTTTAAGGTTTTCCCTGTGCGGTTTCAGATTAATTGCCTTTGCAGGAAACAAAACATTAGCTACACTCATGTGATTGTGAGGAGCTTTAAGCTGTTTTAGAAAACAGATTTTTTTTTTACTTATGAGCAAACAAGGTCACGAGCAACAAGATAAACCCCATGTAAGACTTTTTAATGCCTGTAACTACAGCTGAGGTTAGCTGTCAGGGGTTTGCAAGCTGAAAATGCCAGGGGAGACATTTTCAGCATGTAACACATCACTTTGATTTTTCAAGCTTCAGGACACCAAGTAAACAGCATTGCACTTAATGCCTGTCAGGAATGTTTCTCAATTTAAGACCTAAATTAAACACAAAGTTTGCCTGTGGTATGAGGTGTGTTTTTCATGATCTAAGAAAAAAAATACTCACAAAACAAGGGTGCAAGTTTCATTTCAGATTTTAGATCTTCATTTTAGCTTTTGGCATTTGGCATCCATATGAGTTGTATTACTTGCATTATATTATTTCATTCAAGCAATATTGCGAGTATCTACAATTTCCAAGTGCTTCTCTTTACTTCATGTCCTGCCTGGGGCAATTATTGGATCACTTGACGATAATGACAAAAATAAATCTTCCTTCTAAGTGCTCAGCCCTCTTAAACAATCTGTTTCATTAACACATTTTTTTTTCCTTTTAGACTTTTATCCACAGCCATAAGAATAGCACGCAGTTACATGAGTATTTATCACAATATTTTTTGTGGGATGTTTAAGTTGAGGAATTCTATAGACAAAAGAATTACATTACCATATTGAATATATTGCCAACACATGATTGTGATTGTTATTAATTGGTTAGTTCAGGTTTTCCTTCACCAGAGTATGCGAGTGCCAATAAAAGAACTTACGAGTTTTGTTCCTAGAGGGCTGGGGGCAGACAGCAGTCTTTACATAACAGTATGATACCACCAAAAGTCTCGTAATTAACTCGCTTATAGGTTAGAACTCCAAAAAATATGTATTGACAATGTACATTACTGAACATTAACATGTAAATGTGCCAGACTATAGCCTCAGGCTAATTTCCACCTGTAGTCCCTGGCAGGTTGATGTAATGCAATTGTGCAGGTAGTACAAAATTTAAGATACTTAAAGTACATAAAACAACAGTAGCAGGCAGCAGCAAGATGACAGATAAACATAACACGAAATTTACATTGAATTACAGGACACAAATACAACAATATAAATGATATGGTCAAGACAAACCATAACAAAATTAAGTGTTTAAAGTGCTACAGTGTTGATGTATTGCTTATCATTACTAAATTGCTAATGTATGATTGCACACTTGCCAACACCAGTTGTATTGTTGACACAGTACACAGTATTGCACATCGTAAGCATACACAGATGTAATCGAACATGCAAAATTGCACTTACATTACATACATAGAGGTATTTATGTATGCACATTAAAGAAAGATGTTTAGAAATGGTCACAGGTCTGGTTTGTCCTGAGCCACACATTCAGATGACCCTTAAAGCCCCACTATGTAAGATTCCACCTTTCAGCTCTTTAGTGGCCTCTATGGACATTGAGTGTAACTACACTGTCATAAAACAGAGTGCCTCACACCTAGGTGCATTTGTTGACATACAGAGGGAAGAGAAGCAGGCCAACAGGATGTCCAGAGAGACAAATAAACCATGTGGCCTGATAAGTACAGTCTGATCATGTTTCTTTTTGAATAAATCATCATGTACTTACAAGTCATCATGTAAGTACGAGTACTTACAACAACAACAGGGCCAAATCTGCATGGGTGGGACATCCCTCCTCGTCTTTCAGCTCAGTGAGTGAACACTTGCTAGTCCCCTGCTTTCTTTTTTCATCCCATCTAATTAAACTTTTCCTCTGTTTTTTTGCTGCTTCTGTCATGATAAGAACTATACATTTAGCTTTCAGAGGAGCATTAATGCCACCCACTATGCAGGAGTGTGAGCCAGAGGTCCCTATTTTCATTAGGTAACTAAATTCAGTTAATCAAATCTGTTTAAAAAATTCAAAAATATTATATTCTCCTTTTGCCAACGTTTAGCACTCGCCTCAAGGAGTAAGTGATGTATGCCATAAAGCAGACAGCAGAAATCATTTGTAGGTTTTTAGTGTGGAAGTGTTCCTACCATCCACACTGAAGTTACATAGTGCCAGTGAAGGTGATACAGACCTCCTCAGACCTTAACAGATGTGTCATTCAACCTGTTGTTAGGTTCCCTCACAATGACTCTAGAAATATTATATTAGGGTGGCAAAACTGCATAGTGTTGGTTTAAAGGCTGCAAACCTTGAACTTCTATGACTGATGTGTTAAACTGTTCCATCATGTTCAATAACATTTTGACCAAAGCTGATTCATCTGAGGGGAACCTCACAGTCACCTCGAACAATAGCTCTTGAGATTTGGCTTGAGGAGCCTGTGGTTAATGTTACAGTGAGATTATTTGCGTTTAGCTTTCTCTCGACAAAGCCCCACTCATTAGATCACGTTAGAGTGTTGCAGGCTGCAGAGGGTAAGGATAACAGTCACTGGAGCACAGACTGATAAATTGCTAAATACGGCTTAGTGTTTTGAATATGGACATCAGGACTTACTTCTCCGCAGTGATAAAGCATTGTATTTGCAATGCCCATTTTAGTGACTACGACACATGATGGCAGTTTAAAGAATTACCAAAACCTAAGATGTGATGATTCTGCTCTTAAGTGACTTTTGTAAAGACCTTTCCCGCCCCGCTCTGTTTTTTGCTACTGCTCTCCCTTTCTGGGAAATGTAGAGCTAAGGCTCTCTGCTGGATTACACCTAGTTCCTCATCTCCACAAGCACCAGCACCTTCAAAAGCCTCCTGCAGAATCGTCACCAGTGCCAGATGATTTCCATCTATATTAACATATAATTTACACCTATGTGTGGTTTAGTTGACCATCTCGAGTGCTCATAATGATCTTGTCATTGTTTAGTGCTTGTGCCTTTTGCCTTTTTTGGAACCTTGACCCACCTTTGTCTCTTCTCCTCTCTTGCAGTGTCTTCATGAGCCCAGTCACTCGCCATGCTCTCACTCCCCTCACAGCCATTCACACTGGATGCCCCCCCACCCCCCTTGTGACCCCACAGATGTGTATCTCTCCTCCTTTCCCCAGGAGTTTCCCTCAATCATTTCTTGTTTGGTGCACCATTCTGCCTCAGTCTGCTTTTGGGTTTATTTAAAAACCTCTGAGTAATTCCCTAGCCAAAGAACTCTAATGAGAGGTCCAAGAGAGGCCATGTCACTAAGTCCTGCTCATGACGGAAATGAACCTCTGAGCGTGTGAACATACATGGACTCAAAGGGTGCGTTCAAAAAGTCCTTTCTAAGTCCTTTCCTATCCACTTTTCCTTAATCCTGATGGAAAACATCATAGGGTCAAGGAAAGGAGGGAATAAGGGAAAGGAAGGGAGAACTGCAATAAAAGAGGAATTTGACTGCACTTTCACTTTGGTGTCATATTTATGTGACAATGATTTCTCTTGACTTGGGTAAGCCATGACGAACTATAGTGTTCTGAAAATGAACTACAAGCGGTATCTTTGTCCTCTGCTTTACCTCACACAGTTGTTTTGTGTCTGCTTCCGCTTTAACATAAACAATCCATGAACAGTATTTACCTGTGACAGGTGTTTTCATCCGTTGGTCATGCAGTGTGTGTTTTCTGCTCACAGGGGTTGTGTCAGAGCATCTATAAATGTTGCCATCCTGGACAGGACACCTGAAGTCTACTGATACACCAGAATATTTCAGATGCACTATTCTTCCTATTTCATTCACGTATATCAATATGCACGTTGTGTCAATTTGTTACTACATCTGAAGTATCGTAAAAAGCCTCATTTGTCCTTCCTTTACTGATTGTTTTTTTAATTAACATTAGTTTTTGGACCCCATTGTCCTGTCTTGTTAGTGGCATAATTATCTTCATAAATGAAGATTGATGGAAATGTAGAAACTAAAATATAATATTGATATAGGAAACAATACAACTGTGTATTATTCATCAGCGTTGTAGGTGGGCATGGAGAAAAAGACATGTATTTATACAGCACCTAATAAAAAATTAGGTCCTTTTTAAATGATAACATGTAATTGTTTATCCATCCATCATTTTAAAAATCATTAATAAAGAAATTAACTTAAGGTTATATTTTTAAAAGCACTGACTTCGAAGCATACATTTTTATCTATACCTGCAAAAAAATTCTTACTATCATATAGCCTACCTTGATAGTCCCACAAAACGTATCTTTTCTCCTTTGTAAGTTTCTGTAAATGTTCGGCGGTGCTGATATACGTCACCTGCCGCTATGAATTATGGGGCGTTCCTTTCTCCTCTCTTTTCGGAAAGAATGGTCTGGTGTTTCCTAAGCTAAATGAGATAATAAAGGAAGCAACAAACCTCCTTTCCTTAACTTTAAGAGAATTTGAACAGACATGACCAACGCTTAAATGCTTCCGGCTCATTTCTTCAGTTAGGAAGGTTTATCGCAAGAAAAGGACTATTCGAACACACTCACAGTTCCTGCATCGGCATCACCAGGTAACCTGTTGATGCTTTCCTGCTCCTACATTCTCCATCTTTCTTTCAACCTGTGACATAAACTGTAAAAATTCTCACTCTGTTATTCAGGTTCATAAAGATATATTGTATCATAATCTAAAGACATGTCACCTACCAGAGTCAAAATCTATCATATTTAGTTCAGCTTTAGTGAAGTTGGGGTTTCTTGGTTCCCCTGACAAACTGCAGCTGATGACGGAGGGATACATAACCCCTATGTCCCAACATGCAAAGTTCTAAAAACAGGAGCATCACACTTCAACAACAACAAACAACCTCATCATCTGATAGAGGATATATATATCCATTTTCATCTCATGAAATTAAGAAGAAAGGAAAAAAGACAAAGAGAGGCTTGCTGTATAAATGTAAGTCACTCTGTGTCTTAAGGATTTACCTGTGATTGCCCATATTTCTCTGTTTTAGTCTTTATTCTTTACCTGATTTAAAAAGATGGAGTACATTATTGCAAGGAGGAAGAGGAGGAGACATCGGGAGAGAATATATCACCAAAGGCTCTGCGTTTCACAAGCATGATGAATGAATTAGCCTGCTGTGTGTCTTTATGTAACTGTCACTGTACTCCTATTCATGACACAGGAACAGAATATTTCTGTCCCGCATGGTGCTTCACATGGTAATGGGCATTGTGGCCTCTGATGTGCACCCGGAGTGCTCCTGCGCTCTTCCAGTTGCTGTAAAAGTGATGGTCTCCGCACATTTAGTGGCATGGAGAGGCATTCATTTGATTGGTGAAGGTTACACTCGGCTGTGTTAAACCCACTCATGCCTTGTCTCCTCCCTGTCTTGCACTTGGACAGGGGGCGGGGACGGAGGCATGGGTGCGCCTCGCTGCGCCAGAGTGCGCCATGCAGGAAACTTGCAAGGTGCGCTGGACACTCTCTGATGGCAATGGCGCAGAGCAGGTGCTCTGCGCCAGCGTTGGTCTACAAAATATTAGATTAGAGCCCTTTGCGTCTGCTTTGAGACTGTGCAATTGGTAAGTCTACATAAACTGAATGAGTCTTCTCTACCCTTGTTGTTAGTAACTTGAGCTGCTCAGGTATGCTGTCCTAAATTTTAATAACAAACACAAAACAACACAGATAAAACATTGGTTACAGTGGTTACATTTTGGTATATGGGGCCAAAGAAATAGGCTGATTTGATCATTTATGAAGAAAAAGGTTTCTAAGAGTGAGAAACAATCTGCCGCAACTGTCTCAGTAACCTTGTGAAGACTTTATATATTTCAATATTAACTATTAGCATCCCCAACATTGAATATTCATACCTTACCAAAAAAAAGACTAATGACTCTGTTTAGTCTGTGATTCCATCAGCTGATTTATGAAGGAGAGAAAACATGGTGACACTATTATTGGAAACTTTCATCACACCTGTCTGCAACTGGCAGCAATCCAGGACATCATTATTTCTCTGACGTCATCGTTAAAAGATATTTTCAGACAGTGGTGTCACCACTAACACCCTCCAGTTCATACCTGGTTAAAGGATGGTAATCTTATTTGGAAGAAGTACAAATGGACAATGTATTAGTAACAGGAGAGGAGAGCAACTCTGCATAACCAAACGATGAAGAAAAAACAAAAAGAGACTAAAAACACACAGAAAGGGGATTGAATAAACAAGCAGCAGCTTTACTTCATAGGTGGGATATTTAAAAAGTCCATATTTACCAGATGGCAGAATACGTTTCAAATAACTTAACGTAAAAAATGAATATTTTGAAATACAGAAATAGAGAAAAATTGGAAAGTCTATATGCTTCATCTGTTCAACTTATTCTTAAGCAAATAGCTTATCAGCCTGTTACATGGCAATAACTTAATGTATTTAGGCATATAGACACAGTGAAGATGACACACTGAAGTTCAAACCTAGCATCAGAGTGGAAAGAAAGATGTCCTAACTGACCTTGAACCTTCGGCATGGTTGTTGGTGCCAGACCTATTTAAAAAAAAAAAAAAACAATTAACCTATTGGGATTTTCATTTCGAGGCACCTCTGGAATTCATAGAGAATGGTCCAAAAAAGAGAATTAACCAGGACAGTTCTCTGGGAAAAATGCTATGTAGATGCCAGAGGTCAGGGGAAACCAATAAGAGTTGTTCAAGATTACAAAAAGGCACATTAAATGTAAATAATCACTCAACCCACGCCATTTCTGGATGTACACCCAGTTGAATCTTGAAGCATGTGGGCTGCAACAGCAGACCACATCTGCTGAGATCAGCAAACTGAGGCTAGGGTTTGCACAGAAAACCCAAAATAGGACAATGACAGATCTGAAAAAGTGTCAGATGAGTCTTCTTATCTGCTGTTGCATTAACAATTTTATTGAAACAACACAGAGGCATGGATCCATCCGACTGTGGGGGGGATACTACCCTGGCACACTTTGGGCCCATTAGTTCAAGTTGAGCATCAGTTACTCACCACAGATTACCTGAGTATTGTCAGTGACAATGTCCATTTCTTTATAACCACAGTGTACCCATCTTTTTGTGATACCCACAACATGTCACAGTTTAAATTTATTTTTGTTTGTTCTTTTATTACATGTACAAGGGTTAAGATGATAAAAACAGCAACTACTTAACAGCAGTGAGAACAGACTTTTAAAATATAGGCTATTTTTAAGCTGTTAAGCACCAGTTGCTGACTTAGATTTTTTTTAAATGTGAACATTGCTTACAATGTGTGTGTTATATCCACAAGGCCATTTATGCAGTTTACATGACAACTGTGTTGTGAACACCGATGTGTGTAAAACATACCTGTGAACAAGAGGATTAAAGATTTTTACTATAAGAAAATTTAATTACATTTTTACTTTGCTGTACTCCAGCAGCCTCCACAGTCACCAGATCTTAAAAGAAAACCTTTGTGGTGTAGTGTAAATGGAGATTCACATCAAAGATTTGCATCTGAAAAATCTGTAGCAACTTTGTGACGCTATCATGTCAGTATAGACCAAAATATAAATCAGCCATTTGATTATCAGAGGATGCTTTGGGACATTTTTGATGATAGACTGTGACCACTTCTGTACTGTATGTGTCCTCTAAACCAAACTTTAGATCAACCAACTAACAAGCTCAGGTGGGACTCAATCCATGTGAAACTTTTCCCGAACAATCAAAAAACAGAAAGTCATTTTAAAATAGGAAAGCATTTCACTCTAATTTTCCCTTCATTACTGTTAAAAAAAAGTCAAAAAAAAGTCAAAACTTCAAGGTAGCTTCTGTGCTGGATTTTTGAGTATTGAGCCAAACTGTGTTCAGAACTTGGCCTTACCACACCTGACCTTGAACTAAAATACTTTTTAAGAATAGTAAAAATTCCTCCTTTGATTAAGTCCATAGCATAAGAAAAATATTTTGTTTTGTTTACTGAAAAATGTATTTGCCAGGCAGATCACTGAACTAGGCTGTTAACATGTTGATTTCTACTGTGATAACTCTCAATCAATCAATCTTTATTTGTATAGCGCCAATTACTAACAAGTGTTATCTCAAGGCCCTCTATAATAGTGCATAAAACTCTTCACTTTATAGATACATATATATGCATAGATACATTTATAAATATAGAGATACAGATACATATATATACAGTTGCAGGAAAAAGTATGTGAACTCTTTGGGATTACTTGGATTTCTGCTTAAATTGGTCATAAAATATGTTCTGATCTTCATCTATGTCACATCGCAAGACAAACACAGTCTGCTTAAACTAATACAGCACAAAAAATTATAGGTTTTCATGTTTTTATTCAACACAATATGTAAACAGTCACAGTGCAGGGTGGAAAAAGTATGTGAACCCCTAGGCTAATTACTTCTCCAAGAGCTAATTGAAGCCAAGAGTCAGCCAACCTGAAGCCCAATCAATGTGATTAGATAGGATGTGTTGGTTAAAGCTGCCCTGCCCTATAAAAAACACACACAAGTTGTGAGTTTTTGTTCTCAAGAGGCATTGCCTGATGTGAACCATGCCTCGCACAGAACAGCACTCAGAAGATCTACGATCAAAAATTTATGACTTGCATGAAGCTGGAAAGGGTTCCAAAAGTATCTCTAAAAGCCCTGATGTCCATGTGTCCACGGAAAGACAGACTGTCTACAAATGGAGAAAGTTCAGTACTGTTGCTACTCTGCCAAGGTGTAGTCGTCCTGCAAAGATGACTGTGAGAGCACAGCGCAGAATGCTCAATGAGGTGAAGAAGCATCCTAGAGCGTCAGCTGAAGACTTACAGAAATCTCAGGCACATGCTAACATTATTGTTGACAAATCTACAATAGGTAAAACATCCCACAAGAATGGAGTTCATGGGAGGACACCACCAAGAAAGCCATTGCTGTCCAAAAAAAAAAATATTGTTGCACGTTTGAAGTTTGCAGAAGAGCACCTGGATGTTCCACAGCACTACTTGTAAAATATTCTGTGGACAGATGAAACCAAAATTGAATTGTTTGGAAGGAACACACAATGCTTTGTGTGGAGAAAAAAAGGCACAGCACACCAACATCAAAACATCATCCCAACTGTGAAATATGGTGGAGGGAGCATTATGGTTTGGGGCTGCTTTGCTGCCTAAGGGCCTGGACAGATTGCTGTCATTGCCAAAAAAAATGACTTCCCAAGTTTATCAAGACATTTTGCAGGAAAACTTAAGACCATCTGTCCACCAACTGAAGCTCGACAGAGGATGGGTGATGCAACAGGACAATGACCCAAAGCATAGAAGTAAATCAACAATGGAATGGCTTCAACAGAAGAAAATACGGCTTCTGGAGTGGCCCAGTCAGAGTCCTGACCCCAAAGTGATTGAGATGCTGTGGCATGACCTCAAAAAAGCGATTCACACATTGCTGAACTGAAACAGTTTTGTACCGAAGAATGGTTCAAAATTCCTCCTGACCATTGTGCAGGTCTGATCTACAACTACAGGAAACGTTTAGTTGAGGTTATTGCTGCCAAAGGAGGTCAACCAGTTATTAAATACAAAGGTTCACATACTTTTTCCACCCTGCACTGTGACTGTTTATATATTGTGTCAAATAAAAATATGAAAACTTAACATTTTTTGTGATGTACTCGTTTAAGCAGACTGTGTTTGTCTAGTGATGTGACTTAGATGAAGATCAGAACATATTTTATGACCAAACTTAAGCAGAAATCCAAATAATCCCAAAGGGTTCGAACATACTTTTTCCTGCAACTGTACAAATATATACATCCAACACCAAACATGATTCCATATAGCCAATCATGAATCCCTCCATCATGGCAGCAAGAAAAACCTGTTAAGCAGCAAGAAATCTTGAATGTGGATCCCAGTCTCATGATGAACAACAAATCCACACAATACTGTGTTGGTGCAAGGGAAAACGAAGGGAGGTAAGAGGAGACAAGTGGGCTAAAGTAAGAACTAAAGTTAGTGACAGACCCATGAACCATAGACCTGCCATCTTATATATTAGAGGCTAGCCTCTTGAGATGCTACATATGGTTTTCAGAAGGGTCCTCATGTCTAAATGGTTGTGGTGATGGTTTTGTAGAAGTATAATCAATGGCATTCTTCCTGAAAGCAAGAATTTATGATAGTGACGAACTCATGGGTGCCCAGGCCACAAGTGCATCCCTACCATATTTGTCTCTGTTAAGTATAAATGTATTAAATGTCTGCACCCTTACAATTATTTAACCTCCTGCAGTAGGCCTCAGGTGGACACTTGAGGAACTGCAGCTTTTAGCATTTCTGCATTAGCTTCACTTTTTCAGCTCGGCACCTGCCCATTGATCCCAGCCTGTGTCTTCTCTCTTGATGCTCGGCAGGTCCATAAAAGTATGTTGACTGCTGTAAGCATTTGAATAAACTTTTTCTCTCTATTCATTAATAATACTGTTAAAATTCATATCTATGACAGTAAAATTAAAGGCTGACTCAGTGATGCTCTCCATATTTGGTACAGCTTTAATGTTGTTTCTAATGCATAAGTAAAACAAATGCAAAGAATATCTTCATGGCTCGCTGTAGTGAATTCATTTGTAAATTCTGTGAAAATTATTTTCTAACTAATATTGATGTGTTCTACACCAAGTGAATTAATCTTTAAGAAGGTATACGTAGCTAAGGGCGATGCAAACATGGTTGCCATCTAGCATGCTGTTCAAGGTTTAAGGCTTATAGAGCCCATACTATTATTTTTTTGTGTGTGCCCTTTCACATGTTAATGTGTTGTCTGCATAATAGAGCACTCCTTTGCAAGCTGACTGAAACAGCTTGTTGATAGCCTTTTATTGTTTCATTGGTGGTTTAAGCCCACTGGCTAGGAGTGGTTAGCCTAGTGCAGAGCAGAAACTGCAGTATGAATGAAGCAAATAACACTGAAAGCATTTCACAAAAGAATGGATATTTTTGCTCCACTTCCAACATGTCATGACGAGTTTGTTCTGCGAAGTGACTCATGTTTTGTAGTGTGGCACTATTGCCCGCTTATGACATTAGCTGAGTGGCCCATAATAAATGTGAGTGACGGAACAATCATCTAATCACCTGCTGCATATGGTTTTGAAACGTCCTGCCTCCTCTAAACACTTTTTATGGGGTTTTGCCCAGGTTGATAGATGAAATATACTCTGTCTTGTATAAACTGAATGGTCTATCTGGTGTCTAAGGTTAGAGTCAAGGTAAAGTTTGAGCTCTTGAAAAACTGTAAACCATTGTTACAAATGTGTTTTGATTATTTCAATGGCAAATGAAAAACTAGGATGTTTCACCTTGTTATAAAGTTAAAAATGTCTGCCATTCCAGTGGCAAAGGAATACCAAAAACACAATTCATTTTCATTTTTTTTCTCCATTTTTCATTTTCATTCACAATATCAATAATGCACTTTTACGAATCTTTCATGAACTTTTATTCATTTTTTCAATTGAAATATTTCATAAACATTTGTAATAAATGTCAAGTATCTCAAAGTCTCTTTTACAATACACTTTCGCCTTTGCAAAATCGATCCATACAGTTCACATTTTCAGTAGTTATAGCCCATTTTCAAAAAAAATTCTCAGCACTAAAATGGCCTGTTTGTGTGCAGACAGCACAGTTCCCTTGGTACTGATTTGTGGTGGGGTTTGCCTTCTGTCCTCCAATGCTTCATAAATGTATGTCAAGTTTAACTGTAGTGTTGGCCATTCTTAGTAAGAAGTGATTCTGAAATTGCCAGGTTTTGTTACAGCAGAGATCTTTTTCACTCAGGTAACAAAAATACATCCTTATCTTTCTGCAATTCTGACAAGCATAAATGCCATATAAACACACATTCATCCATTTCCAGTGCAAATGATTAAAATGAAAAACAAAATAATTTAAGAACAACAGCAACTGCATTTATATTTAAATCACTCCTTAAAAAATCAGTAACACTCATAATATCATGAGGAACAAGAATAGGAGCTACTGTTTGTCCAATACACTATATACTCTCAAATCGATACATCTGTCATTTTTTAGTGCAATTTCACTTGTTATACAAAACAACTCACTTCTCCCTGAAGATGCACTGAGAGGGAAGCACTGTCTTGGATATGTTAGTGTGCTGATGCAGTTTTTGATAGCCTTTATTTTAATTTGGGTTATGAAATATAATACTGCAAACTTCTGCTCTTAATTTTAGCCCTGCTAACTAAGCCATAAGAGCCTATGCTTGAAGATTACTGATCCACATTTTTTAAGAAACATGTTACTGCACACTCAAGCACTCAGGCTGTAACCACGTGGTAGGCTTAGTAGGCAGCGTGAAGTGCCTGCAGGGTGACGAGTCTCACAGCATAACATTGTGCTTCTGAAGTGCATCTTACTGCAGTTTTCCCTCACATTTACTGATACCTACATTCCAATGGTCGACCATATATTTCAGCGTAGAGAATCTCACAGCTCTGAACAGAATTGCACAAAAAACTAATCCCCAACAAGTTCCTGTTAATTTGTTGAGTTAAATTTTAAATGTTGCAACTGATGATTAGGGCTTTATTTTATTTTTTTTTATTCTCTTCTGTTAGAGCCAGAAACATTAAATATGTCCTGCAGACAGTTTTTCATTTTTTAAACTCATCAAATTCTGGAGTCACCTCTTAACCATTTAATGGATCACATTTTGCTGTATTAAATGCTCTTTAAAGACTGGCTCCTAATTGTTGTTTTTTTCTGTCCTTCTCATTCTTTGTGTAGTTAGTGGCTATTATTCAAAATCGTATTTGAGGCAAGTATCTTTTTAAGACACATGCATGTCTTGAGCAACAAGTGCTGGTCATTTACAAACATGAATGTATACTAAAGCTAATGATACACATTGTGCAAATATGCAGTGGTGTTCATGGTTTTATCAAATGAGAAGTCTACCCTTTAATATCATTTTTTAAACTTCACATTTAAATAGACAGAAAAGAAATAACACTGAGCCTCTGGCTACATTTCAGGCCTGTGCAAAGATACATTGATGAGTTTTTGAGCCTTCTTTCATGATATGCATCAAAACTAGTTTTGAAAGTTCCATTAACATATTAAACATAAAGCTAACTCACCTCTATTCTTTCTCAGCAGATGAATCCTCACTTAATTGCATTTGGAAGTCCTGAAAATGTCTACAACCTTACACAGACCAAAAAGTTATATAAATTGTAATATACGGTGTGATACATTGGCTTAAAGTGTTTGCCTAAGTTTTATTCATTGATACAAATACATTATTGCTGAAAAGAAAATGAAAAAAGTTGCTAAAGTACTAATCCGTACGAAAGCCCTAAAAGGCCATGTTTTTTTCACGTTTTTTTAGCACCGTTTTCTCGTGATAACGACTTAATTTCAGTCGTTTTCCCGAGATCTCGAGTTATTTATGTTGTTATCTCGGGATAACGAAGCTTGTTTTCTCGAGATCTCGACATGAATAAGTCGTTATAACGACTTATTCATGTCGAGATCTCGAGAAATAAGTCATTATAACGACTTATTCATGTCGAGATCTCAAGAAAACAAGCTTCGTTATCCCGAGATAACAACATAAATAACTCGAGATCTCGGGAAAACGACTGAAATTAAGTCGTTATCACGAGAAAACGGTGCTAAAAAAACGTGTAAAAACCATGGCCTTTTAGGGCTTCCGTAAATCTGTACATTTGTTATAATTCTTTTAAACAAGAGGGAGAAAAAGTCACTTTTACAATCATGAACTCTTTCTCACACAAAGACTAAAGTGCTGGAGCCAAGAATGCATCATCTGCATCCAGCTGGCTTAATATTTAAATAAGTATATAATGTCAGAGCACACTTCATCTGGATAACTATGAAAAACTTAAGGAAAGACCAGTATGAGTGTTCACGCCCACAGAACTGGTGGCTCAATTATTGTAGCTACATGAATGAGAAAAGTAGCTCATGTCATAACAGCCTGGCAGGGGAGTGGGATCCAACTCATGCAGTGTAATGATGAGGGAAAATAGCAGCTTCAAGTAGCCTGTGGAGAGAAACACGGCGAGGCGTAGTTAAGTTAAATCTGCACTGAAATCCAAGCACCTACACATGAACACAAGGATGAGGTAGACTGAGAAAATGTTTCACTCTTTGCTCATAGCTAGGTTGCTGTCTATTCGTCAGAGAGATCACTTACTGTGTTCAAGTATATATATCAAAACATTCCTATCCAATAAGTAATTTACGGTCATTTTGATTGAGATATTACAGAGAAACTAAACCTCATGAAAATATATGCAGATATACCGCATGCAATGGGTAAGATCAAACAACAGTAATTTTGAATTATTAAAAACAAAAACATACAATAAGACCCCCCTGCTCTTGATTGTAATCATTGGCTAAAATGTAAGAGAGCAGAGCGGACTGTGACCTTCTTGTGATCCGAAGAACCTCTGAAACAGTTATGGTGGAATGTTCACATGCACTTAACCATACAATGAAGCTAGTTAAGTTGTACCTTCAGCTGCTTCTTTGTTTCGTTGAACCAAAATAAAAGCAAGGTTTATTCTAAATTGTAGAGCATCATGTCCGAATTGAGCCAAATATCGCCAAAGATGTCAACTTCATTTGACTAATCAGTGAGTAGGGTGTTTTGATTTTACAGTCTGTCCAAGCTCTGAGGCCAATGGAACCACATCTTAAAACAATCTGACAGCTGGGATTATTTCTGATAGGCGACAATTAAAGTTTAGAGCCTTAATCTGTTGTGGTTTGAATGTGAAATAAAATGACAACAAGCTGTGAAATAACACAATTTAATGTTATTTTACTGTTGTCCTCTTGACATTGTCTCTGACAATGGAAACAACAGTGATTATGAGGAAGTCATCCTACACATCCTAGGGATGTTATCTATCATGGAGAGCACACTGCTGCCACCAAACAGTCTCTGAAATCCTCTGCTCTGGTAGTTGTATAACAAGTTATAACTTGTGCTTTCGTTCATAGTGTCTTAGCTCGTGCAATGTCTAAAATGTCTGTAGACTGTGAACACCATAAGTTAGACCATAAGTTTACTTTAAAGAGCATGTTAAGCTTGGAGCTTGTGTAACCCAAATCAAAATACTTAATACAACTGCTGGAAAAAAAAAAAGAGTAGAGAAAAGGATATATGTGGTTTATTCACCAGTTATTTGATTGTTGTGTGCTATTGATACATGGAATTTATTGACATAATTATTTATAAAGCTTGTAACTGATCAAAATAGATATTCTTTCATAGAATAAAAACAAAAACACACAGACCCTGTCTTGAAAAAACCTGCATATCCATTTTTTGATCAGTGTCATTGTTACCCCTCACATTGTGGGCGTGTTTTAAAAAGTTTTAAAAGTGTCATAGTTTCTATTTATGTATCTTTCTACTTTTCCCACCTATACTCCTTTGTGCTGATTTAATGATTTAGGACACATTTTCATGAATTCATGCATAGGGACATGGAATGAGATTTCTTACCTTAAGAAAAGGCCTTCCACATCTATATAAGTTACTGTTCCTCGCAGCCTGAAGCTGAAAATGCCTCAGCTTCCTGGTTCTGAAACATGTACTGTGACAGACAAAAACACACATTCAGCACCTTCATCACCAACTCTTCATTTTTTTTTTTTTTTGTAACTCAAGTATTTATTGGACTTTTCAAAGGCATGGTACAAGAGACGCTTAACATGTTTCTCAATACAGGAACATATAAGTTCCGCCACAGACTGAACATACATTGTTTCATGAACAAAAAGCATCAGTTATACAAAGAAAAGTGGATGCCTTGTCATCTCCATTAACTCGCACCCTTATCTGTAAACAAAGCACATTCGATCATCTACCTCCAAGAATCCCCACATGCATACCTGCCATGCATACCTTCCTAAAATTCTTCTGCCCTCACCATACAGGTATGTTATTAAAAGTGCTCAATGTTACAAGATCACACGGTGGAGAAGGGGAAACAGAGAATTCAGAAATTTAATAGATAAATAAATAAAAATAAATGAATAACTAAACAAACTGGATCCTAGTAGGGATCCACCTTCATGTAGTCCCAAAACCTGTCCCAATGAGTTTCCCCTTCTCCCCTGTCATCACTTAGTCTACAAAGCATACATTCATAGGATGCCGTTTCAGTCATTGCACAAACCCATTCTTTCACTTGAGGAATTTCTGAAGCCTTCCAGTGTCTCAGGATGACTCTACATGCTGTTGTTGTGCCCACTGAAATTACTGAGAAGTTACACTTGGTTATATTGGGTAGTAGAGATTTGTCCCCCAGTAAACAGAGCTTTGGATTTAAGGAGATTTCTGATCCAAGCCAGTCACTTAAGATTTTCAGAATCCGAGTCCAGAAAGGTCTGATCAAAACACATTCCCAATGAACACTTTCCAATGAAGGAAAGTTCCAGTTTCTTTTTTGCATTTCCTACATAAATCATCACCCAAAAGTTTCATCCTGTACAGTCTGGATGGAGTATAATACTATCTATGTATTATGTTGTATTGCATGAGTTTACTCCTTGCTTCTCTCACATATTTACTGCAATCAGACACTATTATTGCCCATTTATCATCCTCAATCTCCCCGCCAAGATCCCTCTGCCAAATTACCTTGAGCTGATCTGATTCATTACTGAGAGAGTTGACAAGTTTATAAAACTGTGAGGCTTTCCGTTTTCCAATTGGAAGTTTCATATATGCTGTCACTGTATTATCTAAAATATTATACTGTTTAGAGTTAATGCAGCTCCTTATTTGTAAAAATTTCCAAAAGTGATCTTTTCCAACTAGGTTGAATTTATGTATCATTTTATCATACGATAAAAACACCCCATCTTCGAAAAGATCGCTAATAATGTTTACACCTTTTGATTGCCACTGCTTCCAAAACACAGATTTCCCCCCAATACACACATCAGGATTATACCACAGTGATGAGTATCTTTGTAAGGTATGTTTGATTTTAAGCATTTTATGTACTCTGATCCAAACATCCCTTGAATGTAAAAGAATTGGATTTGCAATATCAGCGCGTTTCTGTGATAACACCTCCATGGGTTGGAAGGGTGAACATATAGCCTTTTCTACCTCCATCCAGGCAACGTCAACTCCTGTAGCTTGCCAGTACCTCGCTATTTTTGCCATCTCAAAAGTTAAATAATTCAATCTAAGATCCGGGAGACCCAACCCTCCTTTCTTTTTGTGTGCACATAACTTCCTTAGTTTTAATCTTGGTCTTTTTCCACCCCAAAGGAAATTTTTAATTACAACATCCAATTCTCTAAACCAACTCTTCATTTATATATATATATATATATATATATATATATATATATATATATATATATATATATATATATATATATATATATATACATGTATATATGTTTAGATTTGATATGTTTGCTACATTTGAGATTTTCTTGCATTAAGGCCTGAGAGGATACATGGCAGATGATAGGAAGCAGAACTCCAGCTTTCTTAAAGGTAATGGACTACAGATGCATACTTAAATATAAACCAGTAACAACCTTTACTTAACTACTCAAAAATTTCAGAAAGTCTGTGTTTAATCCCCTGATTACTGACTCTTTAAACTCAGTGTGGTCCGGTTAAATAGAGGGAATATCAGGATGAATTAGACTAAGTTACAGTGTTGAATACTTTCAGTAATTTGATATCAAAATACAATCTCCATATCTTTAATGATCACTCTCATGATTCACTCACACTAAAAGGCCTTTCCTCAAAAGCCATCCACTTGGATACAATAAGGAGAGACAATAGTGTTGTGTTCAAAGAAATCAATCTGTGATGAATTTTCCATGTATGTGTTTCATTCTCATCTTGTATCTGCATACATTATAGTGAATGATAGTGAATGATTTACTTTCTATAGCTGCAATTTTGCTGCGGAAACAAAAGTGAAAAAGTAAACAAAAAGATGACAGGATTGGGTTGATTTTGGGTGCGAGTTTTGGGGTGAGTTTAACAGAATACTCCAGCAATATATTCTAGTTCCAGATGTTTGAGGCTGGAGAAAATATCTTCTCTCAATCTCAGTTTCATTTTATTAAGAGTCTCATGTTTCCTCCTGTAATAATCGGAGCAAACATGTAACGTTGTGCCAGTCTTGTGTTTCCTGTAATGATCTGAGCATACCCGTAACATTGTGCCTTTTTTTGTACCTGCTTTACAAACCTAATAAATATATTTATAGAGGGGGCTCCAAGTAGGGATGGGAATCGAAAACCAATTCCAGTTGAGAATCGTTAACAGCTCCATCAAAGAATCAATATCATTAATCTTTTTGCTTAACAATTCCCTTATCAATTCCATTCAATTGACAGGGTTCAGAAGCATCAGAATTGTAGCTTAATTTTCATTGCACTACACAACCTTAAGTGAGTGGAAACACCAGCAACTTGCAGAAGCAGATACTGTATCTATGGTGTGATGTGTTTGACATTGTTGCCACTGAAAATCAGACCAACATTTGCCCACTCGCAAAATCTGCAGGAATCGATAAGTGAATCGTTAAAGAATTGGATCAATTAGCAGCATCGGTAACAGCATCGGTATTGATAAAATCTTATCAATTCCCATCCCTAGCTCCAAGAGAGTTGTTGATGGATAAAGCATTGCATACAGCAGACCTGGTTATTAAAAATATATTCCACCTAGTTACTCTGTTTCACTTGGACCAATTAAAAAATTTGGTCACAGTCTTGCAGACTGAACTGTATGCCTCCAATTGTGGCCACCACGCATTGGCTTTAAGAAGTTTTACTCTCCATCCTGTTATAGCTGAAGCTGCATTAAGAATTCTTTAATGGATGGCAGGATTCCAGAATGTCAGAAATCCAGAATGCTACTGGGAGTTAAATGCTACTGAAATTAAAAATATTAAAAACAATTACAGTTTTTTTATCTTGCTTTCCCCAAACAGCTGCAGATCACACAAACGCTGTGCACAGTGGACATATGACTGGCATCAGACTTTGCAACATATTTAAAAAAAATCCTCTGGAGTCTCTGGAGCTGCTGGTTGCTGATCCACACCCTGTGTAAATCTACCAGGGTGCTCAGGGATATCGTGAAAGCATGCTGGTCAGGGCATACTTTCTTGAAGACACAAAATATTTTTCAAACTTGCTCGGAAACATTATTTCCCCCATTTTTGTTGGTTTGTTTTTGTCTTGTTTTCGTGTACATGACTCACTGATTTGAGGTTTGATTCCATCTCTGTGAAGTTCCACTCTGTCAGAGGCAGGCTTAAACTGAAAGGCTACAGAGAAAGAAAAGAGGGGCATGCTGTTCATTTGTTCAATTTTGACAAAAAAAACTTTTGACATCTACATAGGATGCTCTTTTACAGCCCCTTTGAAGGCTCCCCTTCCTGCATGGGCCCAGTCTGCTCTATTCTGTGGTAATTGGTCAGTTAAGCACTGCTCGGCATCAGTGTTGTCAATGACATTTATATCCACATTCTGTACTGGGTTTGCCCAGTAAAAGCTGTTTTAGGAAGCTTGCATTGTCAACAGGGGGGAGACAGAAGTACTGAGCTGCATACCTTTTGTCTTGTTCAAACCATGTGGAGGATAAACGTAAAGCACTCTACAAATGGTATATAAATCTTTAAAAAAGCAAACTATGGGCTCTTTTACACATTGACTTTATGGCTGTATGAGCTGTGACAGACATAAGTGATGATTAAAGCTAAAAATATCAGGTTTATTCTCTTCATATTTGCATCTATGTAAACTCCTAGTTTACTCACATCCATGACAGCACTGGACCCAGCCTCCACAGCACTCTGCTGATGGCTCCTGAGGAGCAGCTGCTGAAGTTCCTCGAGGCTCATATCCACATTCTCAACTGCATCTGAAACCTCAACTCTTCATACACACACATAAAGTTACGAAAATAATGTAATAAACAGGCTGGGATGGTAGTGAAGAAACTCAAGAAAAGAACATTTAATTTGATAACAGTTCACTAAAGTACAAGTACCACTTGATGATTAACCTAAAGTAAAAGTAAAATCATTGAGATGCTCTCAAATTACTGAGTATTTTGAAAGAGCTCAAAAGTAAGAAATTATATTTTACTTTTGTTACTGTCCTTAAGTGCTGTTTGTTTACTTGTACAGTTTTGAGTAGCTTGAAAAACCCTACTTATAAAGGTAAGATGAGTTGCGCTTAAATGCACCAAACAAAACATGTGGTTACTGAGTACAACAAATGAAAATTTAAACTCACTGAGCTTTCCATTAACTAGTGTCAAAGAACCAAAACTTTTGTTTTGCTTGGTGCATATAGTCTGTATTGTTTTTGGCTTCCTTTGCTATAAAGTGAAAAGTCTATCAGGTTTGCTTTACTACATTGTAGTATTAAATACTGGACATAACATTTGATCAAAATAGTAAAAAATGACCCTCAGGAAGCATCGTACCCCAATAAAATGCATTAATTGAATATGAAAGACATCCCTTAAAATATTCTCTGAGTCATAACTTTGCATGGGTACATTATTACTGACTAAATAAATACAGAAAACTAAATACAGGAGTATGATTAACAACATGCCCTGATTAAAATCTAATAGCATTAGCAGGATTTTTTATTTTTATTTTTTTTTATGTTGGCTTAGAATTGTTAAATCCAAAATGAGACTCGACCATGATGTGGACATCCTTGTATGATCCATCAGCTTTCAAACCCTGATCCTTTACTGTTTCAGTGTAATGCATTGTTTGAGTTTTTCAACTAGTTGTTGAAAAGCTTGACCTTTTTAACTTTACATTTGATTGCAATTCAATTCTCAGAGTTTTGTAAAAGTAAATGAAACTTGTTTTTTCACTTTCATCATTGTGCAGTTTTGTGTCTCACCTGTCTAGAGCAGGTTTCTTACTCCTCCTCTCCACCACGGAGCATCTTCCCTCCAGAACTGACTGAACCATGGCGACAGGGAGGACTGGAGGTTCTGAGGTGCATACTTCACAGGAGGAGGTCAGTGCCACAGCCTCTCCTCCACTTACTGCACCCCCTTTGCCCACTCCTCTCACTCCTGGACTCACAGGCTCTTCTTTGATAAGCATCATGCACTTCTCCCTGTTGGTGCAGTTAAATAAGGTCAATCAGAAGTGGTGCCGCTGTTCAGTGGCTTACTGGTGGAAAGTTTAAGCAGTATACACAGCCAATAGGCAAAGACAAACCAAAGGGGGTCAGGAGAGACAGACAACTATTCATACTCACACTCATACCTAAGGGAAATTTGGAGTCACCAATCAACCTAATATGCATGTTTTTGGTCTGTGGAACCCTAACATGCACGGCAACAACATGCAAACTTTACACAGAAATACCCTGACCGGGCCAAGTGATCTGGTCCACTTGGTTGCATTGGTCGCATGCCCAGGTTGCGTCACTCGGTTTCCAAAGTTGAAAAGTTTGAACTTTTCAGGCGTTGACACATTGCGTGTTGCTGTGTCACCACAGCCAATCAGTGTTGTGTGGGTGTGTGACGACACCCATGACAGACTGTAATTATTCTGGCTTACAGTACAGAGTGACAATCCATGTTCCTGTTGGAATATTAGTTTCATGAGTAAGGATCACACCATCAACAGGATGAATTTGACATTTATTTATTGCGTACAGTCATTAACAAGCAACATAGTAGGTACGTGAAGCGGATAACGGTTTTGGGCAACTTTTTGGGAAAGTGCCCCCGGGCACGACGAACCCCCCTTTATAAGGCCCTGAGGAAAGAAGGGAGGAGTAAAGTTTCAAGAAAGGGGAAGGAGGGAGGGGTGCGTCGAGTGTGCGAAACAAAAGAAGGAAATGGTTGGCTAGAATTTATAGGAACACAGGAAGAGGCGTGGTTGAGGTGTGGTCCTGCTCCCGAAATACTGCTGAAAGCACCACTTCACGAGTAAGGACCACACCATCAACAGGATGAATCTGACAATTATTTATTGCGTACAGTCAATAACAAGCTACGTAGCAGGTATGTGAAGCAGAAACTTTTAACGGTTTTGGGGAAACTTCTTGGGGAAAATTCGCTGTAGCTCCCAGGCATGACGAACCCCCAAAAAGCTCCTAGTTACAAAAAGATGAGATGACAAGAGAGTGACTGAATCGGATAGACAAGGTTGTAACAAGAGCGGAGACGCCAGCTCGATTTAAAGACCCAGTAAAGCAAATTCAGCCATTTACTTCTAAATACATTGAATAGGTTGTACATGTATTTCTTTAAAACATGTGAAAGCCATTCAACTATTCAGAACTTAATTTTGGAGGTAGGCTTCACAAGCTGTTTTTTACCTGTCTTCAGGATTGAATGGGCGAGTCAGAAATGGAGACACGTTACGTAACGCAGCCCTCCATTACCATAATCCCGCCCCTGCTGCTTCAGCGGTGTAAATACATTCAGCGCACCACTCGCTCTCTCTCTCTTATGAAGTTTGTAGCTAGCTAGCTAGCTAGCCAGTTAACCAGTCAGCTAACCAGTCATTTCTCCTCCAATCGCTCCGGCATCCTTGCAGTGCCCACTTTATCCCCGACAGGTAGAAAAACTATCACAAGGTAAAGTCTGGATTTCTGAAGAGTCCATTAACTGGGCTGAACCGAACCTCTCCGTCGAGCTGACAGTGTGCCGCCATCACCCCCGCCGACCATCTCCATCCCGCCGACCGTGTGCGCCATCACGGCCCCGGCGTCATGTACACACCGCCGACCCTCTCCATCCCGCCGACTGTGCGCGCCATCATGGCCCCGGCGTCATGTCCACACAGCCAACCCTCTCCATCCCGCCGACCGTGCGCACCATCACAGCCCCGGCGTCATGTACCCACCGCGGACCCTCTCCATCCCGCCTGCAGCAGGTGCTGTCATCTCCGCCACTGGCATTATGTGCAATCATAGAGCAAAAGTGTGTGCTTATATTTCATATCGTGCATCCAGCCTTGCTCATGTAATGTTAATATATGTTATTGCATGTAAGCAGTGGCAGATTTAGGGGGTGGCTACTTGGGCTCAAGCCCCGGATGTTTTCTCAAGAGCCCCGGATCTCGGATCTGAGCTGGTCTGAGTATAACGTGCAGTACTTTAGTTCACCAGAGAGTGGCAGCATGCGCAGGAAAGCAGCCTGTAGCCTCCAGTTCAGACGAAGAAGTGTTTCCCTCTTGTTGCTGTTACTGCCAGCGTCTAGCATCTCCACAGCAACCGCAAAAATGGATATTAGAAGCTTTTTCAAAAACCAAACCTCTACACCACCACCACCACCACTAGCACCAGCAGCAGCAGCAGCATTTTATTGTACATTACTTCACATCTTTAGTTTATGATCAGTCTGAATAACTCTTTTGTTTTATATTTTCTTTTTTCAGTGGACGTGAGGCATATGTTCATGACATAAGACAGGGACTTAAAAAAGGCTGGTGGTAGGACATTTTCAACATTAAAGGGTTTGAATTTTTAAGTGTTCTTTAGTCAGCTTTGAATTGGTGGTAAGTTGAAGGGGGAAAAAAATTAACCATGTGTGCATGGCAGCAAAAAAGACAAAAAATAAATTGGCTTCGGCACCCTCAGGGCTAAGCCCCTGATCTCCTAGAATCCTAGATCTGCTCCTGCATGTAAGTATGACATTATGTGGCTCCATTCACTGAGCGGAGTCCATATGAGAACACAATGAATAATCACAGTTATCTTTTATATCACCAACATAGCTGTGACAAGGAAATACATGACTGGGGTTTTACATTTGTGTGTAAAATTAGCGCCATGTGTTTTATCCCCACAGACAGTAGTTGCTTATATACAGAAAGAGGCTGTTATCATTTTCTGTGAGCATGCAGCACACGTTTCATGCAGTTATTTAAAAACTGAAGCTACTCCACAGCTGGTAATAGAGTAAAGAAAAGTAACTGGGTGAAGAAAGTGTAAGAATAACCATTGCTGTAAAATGTCAGCCTTTCAAAATTATATGTTTTTTTGGATTCCTGTCAGTGCTGCATGAATCTGCTCATGCTTTTGTATATTTTAATCAATAATAATGCATCATACTCAAGAGGAACCCATACAGTTTCTGTTCTGTGAGTAACATATGTCTACAAAAAGTCTACTAGTGATGTCAGTTCTGTAACAATGCCTTTCCAGCTGATAAAATGAGGGTTTTGCCAGCTTCCATTGTTATTGCAGGTTATGTCCCTGTACAGCAGATGGACCCCCCCCCCCCCCCCCCCCCGCATGTCGGCTTGTTTCCAGCGCCTCTAACTGATACGCCCCTGGCGTTTCACAGCAGAGAGAAGTGCTTGTTTTTGCATGATTTTGACACCTTATTTTATGTACTTAGCAATATTTTAAGTCTTTCAAATTTGGCTCAGTGGTCAATGAAACATATTTCTGTGATCTGAAAAACTTAAAACACAAATTTATTTTTGCTTTACTGGGACTTTAAGTAAACTTGTTTTTTAAGGGAGAATAGCCTGATGTAGCCTAAAGTAAACCTGACCCGAGTGGCAATTTTAACAGAGTTCTAGAGGCTGGATGACTGCTGGATAAAAATAATTGATGGGTGTGTTGAAAGGTGGATTGTCGTCTGTAAATTGATTTAGATGGGGACGGCAAGTGGATGGACACATTTTTAGAGGATGGCTTTGATATTTGAAACAGATCTTAACTAGGCAAAAGCAAGCTTGATGTATAAAAGACCATGTTGACTTCAGTGAACTTCTATTGTAGGAATGTTATTTGTTAATGCTAGTTATGGAAACAACATGAATGACAGAGAGGTAGCAAAGGGCTTGCAGTGATGACAGTAAAATCTTTGTACACAATCGAAATTGGTTGATTCAGATAAATGTCTGTAATGCGCCAAAATTGAGGAATTATTTCAGCTAAGACGAGTACGTTTTAGAAAACATACGTGACACTCTGGCAAATTCAATTTGGTTTTCTAAACCAAGATGCTGATTATTTAAAAAAAAAAAAAAATGCTGAAAAGACCGCATACGTTTTAAAAAACTGAAGACCTGTGCATGTGGTACGTTCATTGGGAAGATGATGCTGATCTGGTCAACGAGAAGGGGCAACAGAAGGACTTCGGCATGACTTGAATGGATGTCAAAATAAAGCTGAGGAGAAGAGGAGCTGAATATGCGAGCACTTTAGTAACTAAAGCAAAGTAATTTGGTACCATTATCGTAATTGGAAGGATGAAATAAATTGTTTCGAATAAGTCAAAAAAGAGATTGGAAAACTGGGATATGTCAGGTTTTCTTGTATCGCGGCATCGAGTATTTCTGATAGCACGGCTATGTAGATTTATATTGTTACTGGTGGGGCCATAGTTTATGGAGGACCAAAACTGCCAAAATAAATAAATGAATAAATAAATAAAAATGTATATAAAAACAAAAATAAGAAAATGAATTAAAAAGTTTAATACAAAAAATAAAATAATTGGAAATAAAAAAAATAAAATATATATACATATATATATATATAAATAAAAGTAAAAATAAATACAAAAATAAATAAAAAGATTCAAATATTAAAAATAAATGTGGAAATAAATACAAAAATGAATAAATAGAATTAAATATCACTCGGTAAATAAAAGCACACTGCTCTCATATTTATTTATTTATTTTTGTTTATTTATATTATTTCTTTTATATATATTTATTTATTTATTTCATGCTGCAGCATGAAATGTACAAGGAACTGTTATTCAGATGAGTGGGCGGTCCTTAATGTGTCTGGGGTTGAACTGTTCGCCTATTGGTTAATCTACAGGTGAGTGCAGAAATCGACTAGGGGTGCTTCCCAATGTGCCAAAATGCAGTCTCCTCTCTCCTCTCTCCTCCGCGACACCAGAAGTACTTTGTGAGCAGCCATATTGAAGGACATTCCAAAGCGCCAAATGCGCTCGGAGGAGAGAGGAGAGAGGAGAGAGGAGACTGATCTGGAGGAGGCATAATCGAGGAAACACAAGTGCAGGCTACGCGGAAGTCTTTTCACTGACAGACACGCCCCCTTGTGACGTATCAGCAGCCAGCTGTAAAGCGTCAGCTGCTCACATGTGTGAAATATAAACATCACGGCGCAAAAGAAAGTGTTAAAGTGTAATTAGCAACTTTTTGGGAGTGATCGTAATGAGTATATCCACATTTCACACAAAGCAGCCGATGTGTAGGCCTAATGTTCCCTCAAAATGTGAGCAGTTACTATATTTCAGTGTCTCTTTTATCTCTTTTTTATTTTCTTCACTGTGCAAAGAAATATTTGACTTATCATTTAAAAGTATTTTAAGATGAACATATTGATATCACAGAAAATATTGAACACTATCATGGGGCAGTTCTTTCAGGTTTTCCATCTGTTGTCAGTCATGATTTATCTGTGTTGTTTGTGTTTATGTCTGTAACTGTGAGGCTGCTACAGTAGACAGGTCTGTTAAGGAAAACACATTTTAGATTAGATTAGGTTAAACAACTTTATTTATCCCAAAGGCCAATTCAGTTTTTGCAGTCTACCCAGACCATACAAACATTTACAAACAACAAACATGGACAATAATAAATAATAAAAAAAGAGATGCTTATTGACAAATATCAGCACCCAATATACCCCATGGTCAGACAGATTATAATGCACATTAACGAAAAGCATGTTTTATGTAGTTCCTGATATAACCAAGCATAAATAAGGAGAGTGAATTGTACACTGTTATCTCAGGCCTTTACATTTTTTTCTATATAAATGCGCAGAAAGGGGGGTTTAAGTGCTTAGTGCAGAATAAAAACATTATTTATGAACACAAAGTGGTCGCAATATAACAATTAAAAATTCCTATCATTCTGGGCCTGTGAAAACGTGACATTTTTCTTTTTCATTCATGAACATATTCATGTTAAACTGATCTAAAAGTTTTTCCTTAATTCTATTTCTCCCGGGCGCTCAGACCGGTTTATTCAGCTGTGGCGTGTCATCACTAAAAGACGTCGCTTCATGGACATCTCAATGCTCATAAAATGAACCTCCTCGTCTCCTTTCTCCTCTCTTCGTTTCCTCGCGTCTCTGGCATGCATCTCTGGTGGGCAGGACTGAGACGCAAGTGGAGGAGGCGAGTGGAGGAGGCGAGGATGCAACTTTGGAGCTTTGAGAAGCACTCTAGGTATGCCTGCTAACAGCCACAGTGAGAACACGGGACAATGGGTGCTCCTCAAAGCTCCAAAGTTCCATCCTCGCCTCCTCCACTCGCCTCCTCCACTTGCGTCTTAGTCCCACCCACCAGAGATGCATGCCAGAGACGCGAGGAAACGAAGAGAGGAGACGAGGAGGTTCATTTTATGAGCATTGAGATATCCTCTCCTCCGGAGCGTCACATGAAGCGACGTCTTTTAGTGATGACGGCGTCACAGCTGGATATGCTGGTCCGAGCGCAGGGGAGAAACTGAATTGAGGAAAATAATGTAAACTTCAGGGCGCTCGACCGTGGTAAATTCATATTCAGTTTTACTTCAATTTAAAGTGAATATGTACATGAATGAAAAAGAAAAATGTCAAGTTTTCCCAGGCCCAGAATGATTTTAGTTTTAATTTGTTATATTGCGGCCACTTTGTGTTCACATATAATGTTTTTATTCTGCACTAAGCACTTAAACCCCCCTCCGTGCGCATTTATATAGAAAAAATGTAAAGGCATGAGATACAATTCACTACTTTTTCTCCTTATTTATGCTTGGTTATATCAGGAACTACATAAAACATGCTTTTCATTCATGTGCATTATAATCTGCCTGACCCCAGGGTCTATTGGGTGCTGATATTTGTCTTGAGCATCTCTTTTTTATTATCTATTATTGTTCATGTTTGCTGTTTGTAAATGTATGTATGGTCTGGGTAGACTGCAAAAACTGAATTGCCCTTTGTGATAAATAAAGATGTCTAATCTAATCTCATGTATAATATATATAATATTTTATTTTTGTTTTTATTTCCAATTATTTTTATTTTTTTGTATTAAACTTTTTAATTCATTTTCTTATTTTTGTTTTTATATACATTTTTATTTATTCATTCATTTATTTATTTTGGCAGTTTTAGTCCTCCATAAACTAAATGTAAAAACCTGAATGGTTGATGACGGTGGCTAGCTAAGGCGCTGACATCCCGGTGCCAGGTGGCCCAACTGATATGACCTTTGACGGCCGATGATGACGTCCTGGTTCCTGGAGCCTCCTCTGGGTGACCCTTGATATTTGTTGATTGGAGCCAGCACTGGCACTACTGAGCCGGTGCCAGGTGCTCATGCTTGCATTACCCTGTATGGGGGATGATGGTGGCTAGCAAAGGCGCTGGCACCCCAAGACCAGGTTCCCCAACTGATAAGACCTCTGATGGCTGATGATGACATACTGGTCCCTGGAGCCTCCTCTGGGTGATCCTTGATAGTTGTTGATTGGAGCCACTACTGGCACTAATGACCCGGTGCCAGGTGCTCATGCTTGCATTACCCTGTATGGGGGATGATGATGGCTAGCAAAGGCGCTGGCACCCCAGGGCCAGGTGCCCCAACTGATAAGACCTCTGATGGCCGATGATGACGTACTGGTTCCTGGAGCCTCCTCTGGGTGACCCTTGATATTTGATTGGAGCCAGCGCTGGCACGAACAACCTGGTGCCAGGTGCTCATACTTGCATTTCCCTGTTCTATGGTTGATGAAAGTGGCTGGCAAGGGCACTGGCATCCTGGTACCAGGATATGACATGAAAAACAAATACGATTAGATATGCCCTCTGATTGCCGATGACAGCTTCCTTGTGCCCCACTGGATAGCTGACAATGATTGCTGATTGTATACAGCACGGGCACTACCATGCCAAAGATATGATACAAAGTGTAATGAATGAAACTAGGGATGCAAACAATTAATCGATTATCGATTAATCGTTGATAAGAAATTACTCAATTAAAGTAAATTAATTGCAATTAATCGAAGAAGAAGAAGACGACAACAACAACAAGACAAACGAGAAGTGGTAAGCTGGCAGGATGAAGAGTACAAGATGGAGTTCGGTATGGAACCACTTTAAGTTGGTTAATGACGACAAAGACACCAAATGCACCATCTGTGGAAGTATTTTAAAGTACAACTCCTCCACAACTTTGCTAAATTATCACCTCAATACATCACCTTCTGTTAGGAATAAATCTTTTATTAAGGAATATGATTTGCATTTTCTCTTTCATAAGAAAGACAGCATTTTCATAGAAAGGAACCTTTTGATTCAGAGGGGAATTCAGCTTCGCAGAAAAATTGCCGCTTATCAATTAATCGATCATCGATCGATAAGATAAAACAACTATCGATTAATGAATTACTCGATAATTTGCATCCCTAAATAAAACAATACAATTGGACATGCTGTTCGATGCCGGATGATAACATCCTGGTGCCTGAAGCCCCTGCTGGGTGGCCCTCGATGATTGTTGATTTTAGTTTACACGGGCACTGACATCTCGGTGCCAGGATATGATACCAAGTGAAAGAGGTGGTACAAATAGATATAACCTTTGGTGACTGATGATAACATCCTGATTGTTGATTGTAGTTGGCACGGGCACTGACATCTCATATCCCAATGATACGAAAGTGGAAAGTATGAAGCAGTATAATTGAATATTATGTGAAGCGATGTGATTTACTTCACAAATATACGCCAAGGTGAGGTACGATATGATATGATGCATGATAATTTGACATGATTAGATGAGCCTCGATAGAATATAGAACAATAATATAGGAATCTGTATAATTTAGCGATAAATGGAACCATGTGATACGATGAAATTATGTAACCTGCACGGTTGCATAAGATACAATGCCATTTAATTCAAGAACTTATGCATCATGATTTAATGTGATACATACTATAAAACATAGAGTAATGTGAATTAATGTAATTTAGTGTTACACAGAAAAGTGTGATATGATGAAACAATGTAAGAAGTACACTAGCATAAGATTTGATGACATTAAATAAAAGAATGGTGCACCTTGATTTGACTTAATTACCTCCGCCAAGGAGGTTATGTTTTCGGGAGAGTTTGTTTGTCTGTCTGTCTGTCTGTTCGTCTGTCTGTGAACAAAATAACTCAAAGTTATGGATGAATTTTGATGAAATTTTCAGGAAATGTTCAGCATGGAAAAAGGAAGAAGTGATTCGATTTTGGTGTTGATCCGGATCACCGTCTCGATCCGCCATGACGAAAAAGCTGATTTTCGTGAATAACTACTGAACTAAAATAGATATCATGATGAATCTAGTTGTTAATGGTATGTTTTCATGGTCAAGGAATCTTAATATTGAGATGAAATAAAGGTAGGACAAATATTTATGCTGAAATTCACAATATGACTGAGAACTGTGGTGCTTGCGGAGGTCTGCGCTCTCTGAGTGCTTTTCTAGTTTGATGAGTAACCATACAATATAATGTAAAGCGATGTGAATTGATAAAATTTAGGCTACATTTACAAGGACACTCTGACTTAAAAAACGCAAAGGTTTTTCCTTTGCGTATCCAAGTTGATCTGCGTTCAGACAGAGGGGCTGGAAAAATGCTGCAGTATAGTACATGCCGGTTCAGTATATGGCGGTGTAGGTTTACTGAGATGCAGGGCTACTACAATAAACATACGAAGAAGAAAAACTTTCACAAGCAACAATGGTGAGTGGAGGCACAAAGACGCAGGAGTTTCTTTTCTGGACAACAAATCAGTTCAGACTACAAATCTGTCTGGATAATTTGTCTGGATAACAAACCGAGCATGGCAAGCCGCACATACATTACTCGGTCAACAGCCAAAGCTGTTCTTGTTCCTAGTATGTGTATGCAGTCTTCACGTGAAAGAGTACTGTGCATGCAGTGACGTCAGTGTTTGACCCCTGAAATGCTCTGATTCAGGTTTACACAGAGCCGCATGGAGGAGTGTTTTGAAAACTCTTCACTCTGGATCCTGCTTTCAAAAGTTTCCATTTTCTGACAATCCAAGTGATGATCGGTGTGTTGACACACCGGCGGGGCTCTATGGGGCTCTGCGGGGCTCTGCAGAGCTGCAGTCGGAGGAACGTGGTGGTGACCGGTGCATGGACTCGTGGCCGGTGGCGATGAGGGAGGAAGTGGGGGGAATCCCCGTAACTACGATGAGCTGATTGGACTTCATCATTCTTGGTTCTGAGGCTTCAGAACGTCATGGACATGCGGGGATTAGTTGGATGGATTAGGTTTTATGAAGAGAGATGCCCCAGCCAGAATGAAGACCATGGAGGTAACTTGTTATGCTGGACTCACTTTTTGATGGTGGCTTGTATCACAGACTCACTCAGTCTGGGCGGATTGGATGGTGGACGGCATGGTTTCGGCTCTGAAGCGGTGAGGCGCATTTCGGCTGAAGAGCGCCTCAGAAATGGTTGAACATTGGGTGTGGTTCCGCTCAATAGATGAGTGATGCCGATTAACGAGTTGTTGATCGAGTATGAGTGGCACAATGCCTTGAAATATACACCAGAAGTTTAAGCGACTTTACCGGCGCCGTGTCGAGCGTCAAGTATGCGAAACAAAAGAAGGAAATTGTTGGCTAGAATTTAAAGGAACACAGGAAGAGGTGTGGTTGAGGTGTGGTCCTGCTCCCGAAATTCGTCTTAAAGCACGACTAATGAGTACAATAGTTCTGCCCAGAAGGGACCGCAGAGAAGTCCCTACTTGAGGTGCAACAGCTGCAGTGTTCTGTGGTAGGGGATAAGTAAATGGACTTGAGCTTATATAGCGCTTTTCTAGTCTTTGACTACTCAAAGCTGCTTTACACCACAGGTCACACCTACCCAGTCATACCCATTTGCTCTCACGTTCACTCACAGATGGTTCAGAGTATGTATGTTACTTATCCATCAGTATCTCTAACACATTCACGCCCTTTCATGCCCATTTACACGCCACTGACGCAGCAGTGGGAGCAACTTGGGGTTAAGTGTCTTGCCCAAGGACACATCGCCATGTGCCGCCCGGAGCTGGGCTTGAACCTGCAACCTCCCGATCACTGACCAAGCGCACTATCCAACTGCGCCACCGACGCCCCGATAAGTGAAAAGCATACAGTTTGAATAATGTCAGCTAATACAACCTATTATATGATATGATATATAGTGTTTCCCCTTGCTTTTTGGCTTTGGGAAGGGCCATGCCTGGGCAAAAAGAGCAAGGTCAGCTGTTCTATCTATCAGTCAAGCAAAGACTGATAGAGGAACATGGCTGTGCACCGAGGACTGAGGTAAGGAATAAACTACCTTTGGGGGTCATCAACAATGAGGGGGGCTCCCAGCCCACGAGGAGCACGGCCGGAGACTTCCCCACCCCACACAGACTTGAGGCCCCACACAACAGCGCAGGGGCCTACGGCCATGACGGTGGAGCCATCCCATGGCAGCAGCCCCACAAGTGGACCAGGAGCAGCTCCCAGTGTGGAGAGCCCCCATGAGGAAACACTGGAGCTAAAAACCATCATACTAAAACAATAATAAAAATGTAAGAAAAGGGGGACATAAAAAAGAGAGATAAAATAACATAAAACTGATAACTGAAATAACGTAAACAATTAAGAATTAAATATGGTAAGAAGTTTGACTAAAAGAATAAATAAGTTATAAAGTAATAGAATAAAAAGTAAGGAATAAATAAGTTGATTAAATCAATTAAAAGATGGATTAAAAAGGGGGGTGTTAAGCCTCTTTTAAAAGTATCAACAGACTGCAGCCCTGAGATTCTCTGGCAGGCTGTTCCACAAACAGGGGCCATAATAACTAAAAGCCGCCTCCCCGTGTTTCTTAGTTCTAACTTTTGGTATGGTTAAAAGGCCAGTGCCAGAGAACCTCAGGGTCCGCGAAGGCTGATACGTTAAAAACAGGTCAGATAAATAAGAAGGCCCAAGGCCATTAAGACATTTATAAACCATTAAAAAAACCTTAAAGGAGACATATCATGCTGATGCATGATTTAATACTTACATATAATATAATAAATTTGAAAACAAGACCTTACACCCCCTTAATTTTCAAAAAATGAGATATTGTATTTTTTCTGATATCCTAGAACGAGATTTGATGCCTTTGAAAATAGGTCATTGCGAGATGACCGCGAGATTTAAATCGTCGTGACGACACGAGGTACATTTCTTTTTATTGGAGTTATCTGATAAAGCACTTCCTCCTCTGTGATGTCCGTTAGCCACAAAACCATCACCGAGGAACACATCTACCCAGCAGCAGTATATAGATCCCTGGCTCACACTCACTCATTACCTGCTCTGGCCTGTAGGGGGACTCAATACGCTGTCGCTGCTTTGAGCCTGCCGAAAAATGCAGCAGAAGAAGAAGGACAGGCTGGGTCAACCCCCGATAGAACTGACCAATCAGACCTCAAAGGGCTGTGACGTTGCGAGGTTACTTAAGGTCACCTGAGATCTGAGTGTTTCAACGAGAGCTTCATAATGGCCTAAAATGAGGATTTTGAGAACGCTATTGTGTGGCAATGAAGGAACTAAATGACTTGTACTAAGGGCAGAAATGCTTTACAGGCATCCTAGTCTGGCATAGTGAAAAGGAGAAACAAGCATGATATATCTCCTTTAAAACTGATCCTGAAATGCACGGGGAGCCAATGCAGCGATTTTAAAATTGGAGTAATATGTTCCCGCCCTCTGGTCCTCGTCAGCACTCGTGCGGTGGAATTCTGTAATAATTGGAGACTGGATATTGTCTTTTTGGGAAGACCAGAGTGCAGGGCATTACAATAATCTAAACGAGAAGAGATAAAAGCATGCATTAACACCTCCGAGCTGGCCTGAGAGAGAAACGGGCAGACTCTGGCTACATTCTTGAGATGGTAAAATCCAATCTTAGTTATGTTCTTGATGTGTGGAATAAAAGAAAGCTCAGAGTCAAAAATCACGCCCAGATTTTTTACAGAATTTGCTGGTTTGAGGTCTTGGAGTTTTGGTAAAAGTTTCTCTCTCTGGCCTTCAGGGCCAATGGCTAAAACTTCTGTTTTGTCCTGGTTGAGCTGTAGGAAATTTGCTGCCATCCATGACTTTCTATTTAAAATGCAGTTAAGAAGGGCATCAATAGGCCCTGTGTCCTCAGGAGACACGGCGATGTACAGTTGCGTATCATCAGCATAACTATGGAAGCTGATGCCGTGCCTTCTGATGACATCCCCCAGGGGAAACATGTAAAGATTAAAAAGAGTTGGACCTAAAATTGACCCCTGGGGGACCCCACACTTTATCTCATGGGTTCCTGAGGAACATGTATCCAAACTGACATAGAAGCTTCGATCGGTCAGGTAAGAGTCGAACCATTTCAAACCAGTACCAGAGAAGCCAACCAGGTGCCTCAGTCTATTTAATAAAATGTGATGGTTTACTGTATCGAAGGCAGCAGTCAGATCCAGTAGCACCAAGGCTGTGAGTTTATGGTTATCTAAATTGCACCTGATATCATTTAAAATCTTTAAAAGAGCCGTCTGTACTGTGATTCATCCTAAAACCAGACTGATGCTTCTCTAAAATGTTGTTCTGAATTACAAAATAATTTACCTGGTTAAAAACAAGTTTTTCTAAAACTTTACTTAAAAATGGCAGGTTGGATACAGGGCGGTAATTGCTTAAGACAATGGGGTCTAAATTGCTCTTCTTCAGAAGGGGCTTCACCACCGCTGTTTTAAAGGAAGTGGGAAAAACTCCTGTCTGAAGAGAGCAATTCATAATGTACAGCAGCTGTTCCTCAAAGAAGCCATAAAATGATTTAAAAAATGGTGTGGGAATTGGGTCTAAAAGGCAGGTTGTGGGCTTTACCTGGGAGAAAACTCGACCAAGCATCCTTGCGTCAACCAGAGCAAAACTCTCCAGTGTTTCCTCGGCTGAAATCAACGACCCAGGTGAGTCGACAGTTAAAATCTGTTGAGGTAAAAGATTCAAGCTGTCATTAATTTTACTCCTGAAGTGGTCTGCAAAGTCCTCAAATGCCAAAATGTCATTCAAAAGAAGGATCTGTTAAAATTTTTATTAGTTAAAAGGTCAATTGTGGAGAAGAGGAATTTGGGGTTGTTTTTATTTTTCATATATTTTTTTACTCTATTTTCATTTAGTTTCATATATTCTCTCGGTGGAGCAGTTGGATAGTGCGCTTGGTCAGTGATCGGGAGGTTGCAGGTTCAAGCCCAGCTCCGGGCGGCACATGGCAATGTGTCCCTGGGCAAGACACTTAACCCCAAGTTGCTCCCACTGCTGCGTCAGTGGTGTGTAAATGGGCATGAAAGGGCGTGAATGTGTTAGAGATACTGATGGATAACTAACATAGATACTATTGAACCATCAGTGAGTGAATGTGAGTGTGAATGGGTGTGAATGGGTATGACTGGGTAGGTGTGACCTGCGGTGTAAAGCAGCTTTGAGTAGTCAAAAAAAGACTAGAAAAGCGCTATATAAGCTCAAGTCCATTTACCATTTACCATATTTCCAACAAAATTAATTTACTCATGTTCGATTATGCTTCTTCTCTCCTTCTGTCTTATTACACAGAGGGGTAATTGAACATATATTCATATACAGTTGTGCCCAAAAGTTTACACCCCCCAGCAGAATTTCTGATTTTTTGGCCTTTTCTCAGAAAATATGAATGATAACACAAAAACCTTTCTGTCACTCATGGTTAGTGGTTGGGTGAAGACATTTATTGAAAAAAAGATAAGTTTACTCTTTTTGAATCAGAATGACAACATAAACTTCAAAAATTACCCTGTGGTGATACATTTTTCCAAAGGGGGAGTATACATTTTTTGGCAAAGCATGTTATCATAATCAACTGTCTACATTTTTTGAGTCCAAGTGACAATTATATCATTTAATAAATATACACATGGAGATAGCTCAAATTCAAGTTTTAAGACTGATTTTGTGAATAATTTGGATCTTTTTCCAGAAGCTTTCAAGTTGATGACATTGCCAAAACATGTGCATAAAGGTTCCTTCTCTTGGTTTTGCACCTTGGGCAATTTGGAGAATTTTCTTTAGAGATTTTCTGCACTTTTACTGGAGTTAGGTAAAATTTGTGAATAAACTTAAAATTAGTTTCTTTAATTTTATTACTTGTAAAAGAAAAGTATTTTCTATCTGAAATGTTTTTGCAGGTATTTTCATCTAACTTCATTTTCAAATCTGTCTCCCAACTCTTTGATAGAGTTTGAAAAACTGTTTGACATTCTTTGGCTAAAATGCTATAGGTTTTAATTGGTTATTTAATTAGTCCTTTCATTGTGGTTGAGTTCACGAACATATTTTCAAGTTTGGTCAGTTCGAAGCCCGGCTTATGTTTTTTAATGAGTGAACGTACGAGACTCTGGATTTGCATGTATTTTAAAAAGCCTTTACTAGAAATTTTAAATTGGGTTCTTAACTCATAAATTGATATTAATTGCATATTTTTATGAAACAAGTCTTTAAGATGGGTTATCCCCAAGAATATTCACCTATTTACATCAATCAACTATAAGTATTTCTTTAAATCTGGATTATCATTAATGGGTGAATCGACAGAAATGTTTTTACACCATATTTTCTTGAGCAATCCTTCCATGCGGATAGAGTGTTAATTATTGTAAAGTGTTGGTTTAATTTTTTTTATTCTACGAAATTGCTTTATAAATATGAGGAAATTTAAAGGTAGAGGATCAACATAACCTGCTTCTATCTGTACCCATCTTGTGTCTGGTCTACCCATAGCCCATGATAACAGTTCGGAGTTGGGCCGACCAGAAGTAATATTGGAGGTTAGGAAGACCTAGGTCACCCTTTGATTCAGGTTTCATAAGAGTCGATAATTTCATCCTTGGTTTCTTAAAAGACCAGATGAATTTTGATAGGAGATTTATTGTCTTAAAAAAAGATATGGGTAAATAACACGGCAATGATTGAAAAAGAATAAATCATTTAGCTTTAGTGTAAAGTGTATTCCTAAATATTTAAAACCTTCAGGCGACCATTGAAATGGATATGATTTCTGCATTTTCTCTGTCGGGCTCATATGGAGGAGGCAAGCATTGGATTTATTGTAATTTATTTTGTATCCTGAGTATTTTCCAAACTGTTCGATTGTGTTAAGCAGATGCGGTAATGAATTTTCAGGATTTTTAATATATAAAACTGTGTCATCAGCATATAATGATATTTTGTGTTCATCATTATCAATACGCACTCCTATGTTATTGTTGTCTCATATACATGTGGCTAATATTTCGATCACAATGACGAATAATGAGCTTGATAATGGGCACCCTTGTCTTGTTCCTCTCATCAAGGGGAAAAAAATTGAAATTGTGTTATTAGTGATGACTGCTGCTTTGGGGGTTTGGTAAATTGTTTTGATCCATTGGGTAAAATTTGGACCCATATGTAATTTGTGTAAAACGCTAAAAAGAAACTTCCACTCGACTATTGAAAGCCTTCTCTGCATCCAAGGAAAGCAGTAGAGAAGGCTTTTGACCGATGTCTAGGTGTTTGGATATATTTAATAATCTCCTAATATTATCAGTGGAGTACCTCCCTTTAACAAATCCAGATTGGTCTGTATTAACCAATGTAGGTATAACGGTTTCAAGTCTTTTTGCTAATACTTTGGTGATAATTTTATAATCATGATCTAGAACAGTGATTCCCAACCAGGGGTACGTGTACCCCAAGGGGTACGCGAGAACATTGCAGGGGGTACGTGGAAAAATGTAATAATTTATTTCCAACTTGGAAGTACTGAGTTAAGCCTGTCAGTAGAGTTGTATGTGTGCGCTACAACTAGTTTTCCCGGGGAATCAATAACAAGAGCCAGGCTAAATGAAAAAAGCTCCTCACCAGCAGCCAGGCAAATATGGATAATTGCCGGAATATCCAGTTCCATTGGATTCAGGAGGAACTATTCAGAATGTTTTGTTCCAGATTTTGAAAGTTTAAATGCCTGTTTAAAGGGGTCTTCTTCAAAGGAGCACCAGTGTTTTGTGGCAAACATTTCAACGGGTATGTACAACAAAGGCAGGTTGAGCATTTAGATTTTGTTGCTATTTATTTGGACATATTTATTTTCAAGGCAAACTATTATTATTTATTATTTTTGATAAGAGTTAAAAAGAAAATTTCTGAGATTCTAAGATCTCTTCTGGAACTTAATGTTCAAATTGAGGAGATAAAATAAAACATTTTCATTTGTTAATTAGTTGTGTTACATTCTGTTTTAGAAGAATCATGGACACGTATGAGTGAAGGGGTACTCATGGTATGACAAAAAGGCCCAGGGGGTACACAAGACAGCAAAGGTTGGGAACCACTGATCTAGAAGACTTATTGGTCTGTATGAAGAACAGTCTAAGGGGTCTTTGCCAGTTTTATGTAATGTAATACAGTGATGTTTGCTTGACACATTGTTTGAGGTAGTTTTTTGTTGTGGTCAAAGTTGTGGATCATTGACATAAAAATAGGTTTAAGATCTGTCCAAAACTCTTTATAAAACTGTGCTGGTATGCTGTCTGGTCTGGGGCTTTTATCTATAGGCATAGAATTGATTGCTACCAGTATCTCTTGTTCAGTAAAAGGTGCATTAAGAGTTTGTTGGTCTGACATAGTAAGCTTTGGTAATTTAATATTTTCTAAATAGCGATCTAGTACATCTTGTGCATAGTTAATTTGAGATTTGTATAGTGTTCTGTAATATTCCTGGAAGGCTTGGTTAATTTCTTTTGGGTGGTATGATATATTGCCTTGAAAATTGATTGCTTTTATGGTTCTCTCTGCTTGCTCTTTTTTCAGTTGATGGGCAAGGAATTTACTTGGTTTGTTACCAAATTCGTAGTGTTTTTGTCTGACATAATTAATTTTTTTGCAAGGTTTCATTTGTGGTTTTAATGTTTAGTTTGGCTCGAGCTGCGATAAGTTGTTTCCAGTTACTTTCTGTTGCTGCAGTTTTATGAAGCGTTTCACATTTTACAATTTCCTTTTCTATTTCTTTTATTTGGGCTTTTTCTTCTCTATTTTTGAATGAAGTATAGGAAATAATTAGGCCTCTTAAAGTTGCTTTAGCGGCTTCCCAGATTATGTTGGGATTTGTGTTGGGGTTATTGTTTTCTTTTATGTAATTTTTTATCCATACTTTCATTTTCTTCAATGTTTCATCCTTTATTAAGGATGTGTTGAATCTCCATCGCCTGGGAGTGAACCCATTTCTGTCCAAACGAACAGGTAGATCAATTCTAGCATAGTCTGACAGGGAAATTGGCTTAATACTACAATTTTTTATCATGTGCAAGTACTTTGAATAGATGAGAAAATAATCTATTCTAGAATATGAAGCGTTGGCGTTTGAAAAAAAAAAGTGTAATTTTTCATTTTTTTTAGGTTTAATTCACGCCAAATGTCTACTAAGCTACTTTCTGTGCACAGACCTTGAAGAACTTTAATGGATTTTGGCTTATCACTTCGAGACTGTGTGGATTTTTCCATCCTCTGATTTAATACACAGTTAAAGTCTCCGCCTATGACCCCAAAACCATTACAATTTTCAGTGAATAACAATACCATATCAGATATAAATGCAGGATCATCGGTGTTAGGCACGTAGACATTTAAGAAAGTAATAGATATTTCATTGATAGAACCTGATATCAGAACATTTTTTTTCTCTAATTTGAATGGTATTTTTTAATTTATTAGGATAGCTGTTCCTCTATTAGTCTTATACGAGGAGAAATAAACTGGACCTACCCAGTCCCTTTGTAATTTTAAATCTTCAATATCTGTTAGATCTTGCAGAAAAGCGATATGTACTTTATCTCTTTTGAGGTGGGGTTGTTTTTATGGTTGGTGATGAGATTTTGAAAATGGGACATTCTTGCATGTTTGGCTGCGTTATTGTAGGATTTGAGGTGTTCACGGAAGTTTTCATAGTGAACTGTTAACTTTGATTTCCTCCATCTTCTCTCGGCACTCCTGCAGCTTCTCTTCAGCTCCCTGATCTCTCCAGTTCTCCATGGTGGTGGAGGCTTTGTTTTGATTTTTATTGTTAAAAGTGGAGCGACTGAGTCCAAGGCTGATTTAATTTTGTTGTTAAAATTGTTGACAATAAAATCACAGGGAGCTGGTAAAATACCTGCAGGAGTGCTCTCTAAAATCTGAATAGAAATGTCAGCCACTTCAGGTCTCCTCACCGTTCTCACAGGGGCCACCTGCTGGTTAAAACTGATGATGTTTAAAAACACAGAAATGGTCAGACACTGCCAGATCCAGGGCGCACCCACGAACAGGCCATGGGTTATGACGAGGTCGAGGGTGCGTTCCCTGGCTTGGGTCTGCTGTGTGACATGCTGTTTAAAATCAAGGCAGTGTAGAATGTTTAAAAAATCTCTAGACATTGAGTCTGTAGCCTAGCCAGGTGCAAGTTAAAATCGCCAGTTATCAAAATCCTATTATAAGTTGAATGAATGAGTGACAGCAGATCTGAAAATTCACTGATAAAACAGAGTAGTAATGGGGTGGTCTGTAGACTGTTACACAGGATGGGAGTGCTGCTAAAAACAAAGGCATGGTGCTCAAAGGACGTATAACTGTTAAAAGAAACTTCTTTTAAAACCATAGTATTTCTTAAAATTGATGCAGTCCCCCCCCCCCCCCCAGAAGAAAATAAGTTAAAATTTGGTGGGGAGGCCTCTATGAGAACAAAGGGTGCATCGGCGCCAAGCCCTGTCTCTGTAAGGAGAATACAATCTAAATTGTTATCTAAAATGACGTCACGTATGATAAAAGATTTATTAGACAGAGAACGCACGTTCAACACAGCCATTTTAATGTCCGTGCTGAACGTGCGATCATCATGCCGCTTTAGGGGAATATTTAAAAGAGTGCTGTGTAGGTGTGTATGGAAGCGTATTGCTGCCAATACTGAAATGAAAATGCAAACATGAAAATGAAAATGCAATACACTAAATGCATTTTCAATTCAAGATTAAAGGTGCATTATTTGAGTCAAAATGAAAATTAAATGTCAAATATACCATTAGCATTTTCATTTTCATCTACAAGACTGCAAACTGTGTGACATAATTCAAATTTATATGAAAAAAGGGTGTTTGCATTTTAATTTTCAAGAAATGGTCCAGTACATTCATGACATAATTCAAATGAAAATGTAAACGTGAAAATGAAAATGCAATACTGAATTTTCATTAACATTTCAGGATCAATGGTGCATTATTTGAGTCAAAATGAAAATCAAATGTCAAATATACCATTATCATTTTCATTTTCATCCTCAAGACTGCAAACTGTGTGACATAATTCAAATTTAAATGAAAAAGGATGTTTGCATTTTAATTTTCAAGAAATGGTCCAGTACATTCATGACATAATTCAAATGAAAATGCAAACATGAAAATGAAAATGCAATACTGCATTTTCATTAACATTTCAGGATCAATGGTGCATTATTTGAGTCAGAATGAAAATTAAATGTCAAATATACCATTAGCATTTTCATTTTCATCTTCAAGACTGCAAACTGTGTGACATAATTCAAATTAAAATGAAAAAGGATGTTTGCATTTTAATTTTCAAGAAATGGTCCAGTCAATACATGACATAATTCAAATGAAAATGCAAACATGAAAATGAAAATGCAATACTGACTCAACATTTACATTTCAGGGTCAAAGGTGCGTTAAGTGTGACAAAACTCTAATGAAAATTCAAATGACTCCTTGGTTGTACATCATACTCAACACTAGGTGGCAGTGTGTACATACGGCACTGTCATCAATCCAACAAGTAGCCTACAAATATGTCATACTTGGGCAGAAATAAACATTCCATTGAGGAATC
>JAZDUH010000536.1:9120000-9177500 GCA_036419115.1 Scarus forsteni | reverse complement strand
CAGTTTGCAGTCTTGTAGATGAAAATGAAAATGCTAATGGTATATTTGACATTTAATTTTCATTTTGACTCAAATAATGCACCTTTAATCTTGAATTGAAAATGCATTTAGTGTATTGCATTTTCATTTTCATGTTTGCATTTTCATTTTAGTATTGGCAGCAATATGCTTCCATAGTAGGTGTGATCCCCTAACCTTGCATAGCAGATGGGCCTGCCTGATTCAGTTGCTGAAATCCTGCAGATCCCATCTTTTAGCACTCCATTGACCAATGGATTCACTCGGCTAAAATTTTAACAGCCCAATCAGGGAAGAGAGGCGGAAGCTGTAGAATGCGGACGTGACGACAACCGGAAGTTGAAAACCGGAAGTTGAGAACAGACATGCTGATTAGCCTATTGTCCTCATGGCTACTCAGTGAAACTTGGCGAAATCTGCCCTCCTCAGAAGTTTACTTGTATTGAATTTCCAACTTCCGAGTAGGAAATTTTATCTGGAACACCCCCCAAGGTCGGAATATCCTACTAGGAACTTGGGGAGACCCCCCATCCCCGAGTTGACAATCGAAGATGGCAGCCCCCAGTGTGAACAGTTATTTAGCTCCTGTAATAATCAATTTATTTGCACTTCTGACTAGTGTGTGTTGCTCTAAATCAGCTGTATACATTGTATCGTTAGACTTATAAAAATGCTGCCATAGTAATAATCACATTCTTCATGTGATATTTGTGAGGAACAACGCAGGGTGTGCTAACAACGGCTAACAATAGCCTGGTTGATCGGCACGTTTTTTTTTCCCACTTCAACCGGAACACCGATAAGTCGGAGATGACGTCACTCCCATTTCCAAGTTCCCAGTTCCGAGGTTAATGGAACGCAGCATTACTGTCGTTAGCTGTTAGCGGATAAGTTAGCGGCTAACAGCTAACAGTCATTAACTGTTGTTAGCTGTTAGCGGCTAAGTTAGCCACTAACAGCTAACAACAGCTAACAAAAAAGTATGCTACTTTTTTTTCAATTCTTTATTCAGCCATTTCAAGTAACAAATGGGCACATTTTGCAAAATACAGTCTTCAAAAATCACTGAGCAGCATCAGCAGCCATTAAAAAACAAATTACTAAATTAAAATGTATATATAAAAGAAAAAAAATGACAAATCCAATGAAAACATTGCCTCATTATATGAGGCAACCCTGCTTGATATGGATTGGTCTGTGATGAATGTGACGAGCAGAACTATTATCCAATCACAAGCTTGTGTTGTTTTTTTTAAACGTTCTGCCCCTGAAAACAAATTGAAAGGGCCCCTTCCCAGATGGACTAGTGAAATATTTCTGTGGCAGATATATGGAGCTGTCCATCTGGCTTGTCAGGTCAGTGATCCCCGGGGAGGCTTGTTATTGTGTCTCTTGCTGATTATGATAGGAAATGAAACTGCAGGGGGAGCCAGACAACAGGGGGAGCTAGTTGACCTAGTGTGAATAGTGGTGATGAGAGTACCTGGGTTGAATGTGTTCTGTAGTCAGGGACATGAAGAAGAAGGTGGTGATGACGTTGGTGGTTGTGTATGGAGTAAAGCCCATATTGACTCAATAGTTGTGATCCAGGCTGTCCAGGTGCATACTGATTGTCCGTGTGGAGAGACAAGGATATGTTTGAGGAGAGAAGCCATGCACCCCGGGGATTTAGATGAATACCGCCCTGGTTAAAAGCGTCCTTGTGCTTCCACAAGAGACTAAAATTGCCAATAAAAGCCACGCCATAATTCCGGCAGACAGTGCCAGCTGTGGAGGCTGAGGAGCCTGGAGAAACGCCTGACGCCACGGCTGAGGGTCGGCACCAGACCCGAGATGAAAGACTTCACGTTACTTCTGGAATGATGCTGAAGAAGCCGGATAAAATCCTTTTTAGGATTTCTGACGACTGTTTCCTCACATTTGTGCCGACGTGAATCACGACCGTTGTGACTGAGGGGTATGTCTCCAGGATATCGGGGATTTTTGCAGCGATGTCGTTTACTGTGGCACCAGGGAAGCACAGAGGTGTTGATAGCCGTGATCTCACACACCGGATTATGGAATCTCCAAGGATCATAGTCGTGGGAGCTAACTGGTGTGAGATCCGGGTGCTGTCCGGTGGAGGTGGCGGGGGAAATCGGGGATGCTGCGATCCTTCACTGGGGGCAGCTGCTGTGACAGGTCACGTATCGGCCCGAGGGGGACTGTCTGGATCCAGAGATCCGGTGGCCAGAGGAACCCGGTGCTGGCGGATTTGACCGTGGGGTGAATGTAAGCGCTGCCGGTTTACGCAGAGTGCAGGGACGAGCCGCCACGGAGCCTGATGCACCAGCTGTGCTGCGGTGCATCACTGGCGGGGGAGCGTGCACTTTTTGTTTGGTAGGATGTGGCTCGCTTATGTCCAGTGGTGGAAATTCATCTTCGTCCACGATATTAAACCTGTTGAACAGGCGAAAATCCTGAGCTGCTGGAGGGGGACAGGGCGGTGACGATTTCATGGATTTACCACGGTGATGAACCGTCTCCAGGAGGCCGCCTGGCCCGGAGTGGAGCACTGGAGAGCTCTGGGTTTGGCTCCCAGCCGTGCCCACTGGCCCTTGGTAGGGGGGTGAGCAGTGTAAGCCCACGGCACGGTGTCGTCCAGGTCTCCCCCGGTGGCGGAAGCAGCTGCAGGCGCGGTGCTGGAACCCTGCGCCAACATGGAGTCAATGAAGCGCTCATCTTCCCCGATTTGGTGAAGAAGGGAGACTCTGTTTTCCAGATCGGCGACCTTCTGGCTCAGCCGAAGACAGCTATCACATGGACAAGGTGGTGAGGTGAGTGGTGACATTGCGCTGCCAGGCCTAGCTAGCCTACCAGGCTAAAAAACCAGCCGGTATGGTCGGTGGTAAAAAAAAAACAGTATAAAAGCAATAAAAACGGAGTCTGATGTTAAAAGTCCTTTTATCGTCTTGCCAGATGCGTTTGATAGAATCAGGAGTAAAATGTTAAAATCACATAAAATACAGATAAAAGGCAGTTTTTATAAAGTTTGTGTGAGGGAGCTCTGACAGGTAGGCTCGAAACGTCACGCATGCGCCCTCATCAATATTCAACTCACTCACCAAATTCAGTCCTATACACAGTAGAGTAGTCTGATTTATTGTAGTCGTTACACTTTGACATACTTTGATGGATGTTTGTCGGCTTAGGGCCTCCATTCTTTGAAGACATTTTTGCCACATTTTACCTTATTTATACACTGTCCACTTCTTCCAGCTCTGAGGCCCACTTATGGGCCTCCACGCAAAGGTTGAGAATCGCTTTACCAGTCGACTGTAATTAAAGATTGAAAGTTCAAAGATTGTGCATATATCATGGAGAATAAAGTGACCCAGGATAGTTCAGGATGACTTAGTCATTTAGAAAACAGTGAGTGAACCAGAGGGTCAGAGCTGGACTGCTGAAGAAGGGTGTGTTTTGATTAATCAAGAGGTTGACTTGTCATTTTCTAAGTCTTTGTTTTCACTTGAACAGTGCACATTATCTAAACACCATCTGAGTTATAAAATCACATATGATCCCTCACTGTCAGCTGCGATGCATGTCCAACTGTGCCTTTACGCTCACCAGCACACGTTCATGTAAAGATGCTAAGTGAGAGAGATTTATATCAAATTAATGAACAGGAAATTGAAAGTTAAAGTCACACAACCATGCTATACATATCTTTGTGCATTTTGTATTGAGATTACGGCGTCTACCTGCGTATAGACCACACCACTGGTTGTGAGAGAGGAGTGAGGGGAGAGCCCAGCCCGTCGCATGGGAGCATTTTAATAAGTGTAATAAAATGACAGTTACATATTAGACTCTAAAATTGCACAAATTACAGTTAACTTTTTTAGTTGATAAAATGAATGCCTGTTGTACACCCTTTTGAGTAGAATAAAAATCAAATCATGGTTTCCTAAATCTGTACTTGAATTTCTGGGTGGGGATCCTTTTGGCATGGCAGAGGTGTCTGTTGGGGGGAAAGGCACCATACCTTATAAACTAAAGGGGAAACACTGATATGTAAGTGACATGACGGTGTCAAAATGAGCTATTTATGGACAGGCGTCACAACTTGGGTGTGAAGCAGCTTAGGGAGGGTAATTTTATTTTAATGGGACCTGTTTTTCCTTTGAATATAGATTTATTAAGGATTTCTTGTTTTTGGTGTAGGTCAGATGGCCTCAATTCCTGCCTTAACTCTGCCTCTCTGTCTGTGATTAGATAGAAGTTAAGTTTGGTTGAGATAGTGCATACTACTGTATGGCAGTGACCATTATAGGGAATCAACAATGATCCTATGACAGGGCTTTGTCCAGTTCCTTCACAGCCATAGACTTACGGCTGAAGATTGTGTGGATGCTAGGTTTGAGCCATAATTTCTACTGGGGCGGCTCAGTTATGAAAAAAAATACAATCATGAGTTTGACTCATACTGAGATCATAATTATGAGGCAGGATTACTAACTGATTCTGCAACATCTGTGCAAAAAGTATGAAAGATTAAGTTAATCATATTACATAAAGAGGAAGCCATAGCCGTAAAACAAAGTCTTTGATTCCTTTTCATTGCCTTAAAAAAACAAAATCACTTTTTATTTTACAGGCTGAAAAATAAATGACAAATAATGTTTGTGATATCTGTACAAATGTGATTTTGGTTGTTTTGAAGGTTTTTAGGAGGCAGCTTTCATAAAATGTAATCACTGACATGAAGAACATGGGTCTTACTGACAAACAGGTGCAAAAAATCTGCATCCAAAGACAGGGAGACGGAGAGGTAGAGAAGGAGGAATATGAATTACATTGAGATTATAATGACTTTTTTTAATTACTTTTTTAAAAGATGTACAATCACCTTTGGAATTTTAAGTTCATTTTTTCATGAGAAGAGTTTAGAAGTGATGACAGAAAGCATCAAACTTTGTGAGTCACAGGAGTCACATTTATACATGAATAAGAGGCCCAGATTACTGTTCAGAAAAATAATCCAGTGAAAATGTGTTTTTCTTTTATGATTGATGAATAAAACACACCGGCTTGTATGTTGAAACACATTGCAGTAGTCTTACCACTTCATGTTAAGGCCTTGGACACAATGACAGACAGCGGGCATTCCTGCACTGAATGAGCTCTGACACAGCTTGTAACACTCAGTGTCACTCTGAGTACACGTGCTTTAACACAAGGTTTATCCAGCAACACAGGCTCAACTCTGCAGAGTAGACAAGCTACACTGTGGGGGGATTAGTCAGATTTTGGGACAATGCAAGACTGCAAATCTCATAATAATTGAATCACATTTTATTAACACAGATCCCCGCCCCCCCCCCCCCCCCACACACACACACACACACACACACCTTGGAAAGACCAATGCATTTTTTTTTCTTGCAGTGAGAGATACTGTCAGTAACCAGGCACCCCATGTACTTGCTTCTGCCAGTCCAGGTTCGAATCCCGCCAATGACCTGTTTGCAGAGTGTCTTCCCTACTCTCTCACCCTCTTTCACAAGCCTATCCACTGTCTCTCTCCCATCAATAAAGGCACAAAATGCCCAAAAAAATACATTTAAAAAAAAAAAATATATGATTCACTGCTATAGTGGCCATCACCAGCCCTCCCTGTAGGCAATCCATCAAATCAAATTTTATTTAACCCCTGATGTGAGCTGAAAGGGAGAGCCGTGCCACACCACAGTGTGAAAGAAGGGGAAATAGTGACAGACAGGACAAGACAAGACAACTGGGAGAAGGGCAAACAGTTACTGAAAATAATTCGAGATAGTAGTCCAAGTCCATACAGGAAGTAAAGGCTGTAAGAAACCAGGGACACCAGAGATGTGGGGTCCTGATAGAAGGGGGTGGACCCACAGGGGTGAGATATGGAGTAGCATGGATCATGGGACATGAGAAGATGTGTAGGAGTGCCCAACTCAGCATGTTCTGACGGGACCAATCGTTTTTTTACAGTTAGTCTCAACAGAGCTTGAGTGTCTGTACACACATGCATGTGAGGTGGTCACCGAATACCCAAGTAGCTGCCCATACCCAGGGAGATCACGGCAAAGGGTTCCCCAAGAGCCACCAGGGCACCCGAGACCCACCACACGGCTCCCAAAGCCACAGGATCCAGATACAGTCCCAGGACCCAAGATTACCTTTCAATTTCGGCATTTGGATTCCAAGTCAATTACACTCAAGTACATGTGTGCTCACTAGTACTTCCAAATACATCTTCGGTGACAATATATTGTTTTTTATATCTGTCCAGCATCCACTTGTTAGTGTTTCTGTTAACAACATGGAATTAAATAAAATACACGGGGGAAATTAGCCAGAAGCCATGAGAAAAGCAGTGCTGTCATAACACATTTCCTTCATTTGTCACATATAAAACAAGAACATACAACAAAGATATATAATCCAGCTTTTAGGGTTGTTTTGATCAAAATTAAATTTGGCATAAAACAACAGAAAGTAGCCCCCACTCATAGCTGATTCTTTCATGTGAAGAGTGGTTTAACCTTTTTTTTAGTTGTTGTGCAGAATAATCAGATATCAGAATATGGCAAGGATACTATTGAGAAGAATGTTGATAATGGCAAACAAACAAAACATTTTCTCTTCTTTCTTTCAGATGCACTTCTACAAATAATACAAACTGATTGTTTAAGCCAACTAACCAATATTAATGTACAGTATATGATGAATACAGATTGATTGCTTTTCTGCCTTAAGTGGTGGTCAGTGACTTCCTTGTTTGTTCTCTTTTGCCTCCAGCTAATGCCATTTCATCCCAGTGACGCTTGTCAGAAAAGTATCTTAAGTTAAACAAACAAGGACAATCCTGTTACAGCCTTGTTTGGTTGAAAATTGTCTAATTAGGTTATGGTTTTGCTGTCAAGTGTCCTGTTGTGTGTCTGTTCGTCTGTCTTATCAATGGGTTTTGATGAAATATAAGGAAATGTTGGTCATTTCACATGGAAAAAGTGAGTGTGTTTTGGAGGTGATTCAAATCTGAATTTTAACCTAGGAAGTGAGATGGGGCAGTCTTAGCACTTCTGATGTTTCACATTTTCATCCTTTGCCTCCAAATAAATCATGACTCATAGCTTGTCATGGTATAATTCAGCTTATATTTATTTCAAAGCAATTCTAGAAAATAAAGACATAAAATTTGAAGTAGACTCCTTGCATACATGTGAATAAATCACCCCAGTAGGTAAAGTGGACAAAACATATTTCTGGGGTCTTGCGTTGGGACATCACAGCAGGCATTTAAATATTTTTGATTTCTTAATGGCTAATTATGACAAATTTTTAAATTAAACTCTCCTTCTCTGTAAGCAAACAGAGTCCCCTTTCTCCCTCAACATTTATTTTTTACATTTAAATTAGTACACCTGGCATGGGAGCTTTATGTCTGTCACAGGAGGAAAGACTAGTTTCTATATGGTTTAACACACCAAGAGGGGTGAGGCAAAATGCTGAAAAGATTGGCTTTGATGCATTTAATTGAAAACTGGTGGCTGAGTTGGATTTGAAGAAGATGTTAGTTATTTCAGCAGAGCAAGGAGAGCAGAGTTATATTTTGGCCTGAACTACAGACAGAGAACAGTATCTGTGTCTGTGGGCTGTTGGTGCCTGATATATGCATGTTTTAAACTGGTATTCTATAGTGCAACAGCAAAAAACTTTGAAAAGTCATTGAAATCTTGTTAAATTTGATGATATTGATCAAGGCATCTGGAATACATTAGTGGTTTTCATGCATTATGTAGCACTGTGCTTTATTGGTCATTGCATTGTGTGGAGTGGTTAATAGATTTGGTACTGAAATATTTCATGTGGGCATTTGGGTATTGAAAGATAAGATTTTAAACAATTAAGATACAAAAAAGTCAAATTGGTGATTCTTGCTCTTAATGGAATCTTCTTTCTGGTTCTGAGACAGAGGTCAGCTTGACAGCTGTCACTTTGGCAGGGAGTGGGGCTGAACAGTGTACACCACTCAGTCTACATGTTTATCTCTTGTGGTGCATGCAATAATTGTACTGGTTTCCACTTCAGCAAGGCACTCTACATCATAAATGCATTTCATCTTAAATGAAAAAACTGCTAGTATATGACTAGAAAGCACATTTTAGTTGTGTGGTTTATCGCTTATGTTGCAAGTGAGAAAATGAATCAGGAAAAACACAATAATACAAACAACCCAATCTTTGACAGCTTGTCCATCACAGGCAAAATCTGACCAACCAGAAATCCATAAAAACAATGTTGGTGACATCTCTAAATATCTTTACCAACAGAGTAAAATAGATATTAGACCCTGCAGATACACGCAATTATGATGACAAATGACTTTGGTAAAAGGGAGATATCATCTGTAACACTTACCTTGTCTCCTCAGGCTGCAGCTGAAGGGCCATGCTGGCCTGAGATATGTCAGTAACATCTGAAATGATTGGTCCTCCAGTCAGGCCACTGGTAGAGCAGGAAGCAGTGTCACTGGATGGCTGAAGAAGATATGAGTACTCAGATGTGTGATTTCCCTTTCTATTATAAATTAAATATCAAATATTTATATCAGATGTTTTCCTCTCAAACCAGTCAAGTTACTTATGCAAAATGGTACAGTTATGATTTTAAAGCTAAATAAAAATAAATAAAATATATAATAACAAAATTACAATTTTGGACAATTAATTGTTCAGTGGCAATGATTGCAATTGATTTGGTCAGTTCTTGACTTAAAATCAATATAATAGTAATAACATAGTTATAAAAACTACAAAATTTGATTAAGGGTTACTCCACAACATTTGCTGTCTTTGGACATGTCTGTCACTCTGTACTATATCTTGATGTTTCATTTTATGATCTTTAATACATGCTACACAAAGAAAAAGAGGAAATTCTCAATAATTTCAGTGTTTTGATCAGTGAATAATGCTCTGCCCCCAAATCTCTGCACACTGCCTCCCTCTGGTGGTAATAACTATAACATCATGACTAATGACAACAAATTAAACTGATTTATTCTTTGGTCCAGCTTAACATAAAGCAATCTCAAAATACATTACAAATTAATATAAAATGTAAACAAATTTTTAAATGCTTGTGATCTTAGTTGAATAGCCCAAAGATTTATCACAAAATCCATTATGGCCAAGCACTTGGAGGGGCCAGCCAGAAGGTTCAGACTTTATGTTTATGGCATGAGGCTGCCAGCACTGTTTGTGCTGAGTCTGGAAGGTCAGCATCTCATAGTTCACTTAGTCTCCAATGCTCCAAGCATAATGGATTACTGAGAGAGGCTACAGAGCAATAAAGATGAATCGGCATACTTCTGCAGGAGATTGACTCCACTACACTTTTAAACATTTGGGAAAGGAATTGTTTATTCCTTATATTATATATGAACATTGAACTTTACTGGGTGTTAAATGAACATAGAATCAGAAACATTTTGCCATAAGTATTTACTCACTGACTGGATGTAGAAGGTCTCATGCATGGCCTCAATCTGGTGACTATTGCTGAACTTAGAGGTGGGAGGACTAGGAGAGCCATCGTCTAACATCAGGGGCCTGAAGGAAACACTTGTGTCAGTCAATTAAAAATCTAATGTTTCACCAGTCACCCAAAATCAAAGATAACTTATAATTGACTGCCAAGCCAGTTAAATCATAAAATACTGTTACCACTGGTAGGCCTGTGCTCAAAATATCGATACGGCAAAATATCGTATCGCACTCCTTTGGGATACCTGTATCGATACGGCCTAAATATTTTGACAGTTGTTGTAAATACACTTTGGGTAATGTTAACAGTGGCACAGTTCAAGGTAGAAGACAACCTACATAATGAAGCATATGTTCTAAATTTGAACTTAGGTCTACCATCTTTGAGGATCTGAATTTATGTATCTCAAGTTGTAGAACCACTTAAAACTCATCCTTGTTCTTTTTCTTCTTATAAGAAAAAACTAAACTTGTCAAGAATTTTGTTTAAAGCGTAGTCAGTGTTCACAATTTACGTGTATCGGGATATGTATCGTATCGTGGCCTTAGTATCGGGATACGTATCGTATCGTGAAGTTGCTGGAAATACCCAGCCCTAACCGCTGTTAACTTGATCTGGTATCGGTCAGGTTGCTTACTATTGATTTTGTTGAACCAAGCTGACTTGGTTACTTATACGTAGTTTAGTGTCAATGCTCAACTCTATCTATGTATAGATTGAGAATTTTGAGACTGCTGTTCTGAGTACATCCAGTGTATCCAACTACAAGGTAATTGTCAGTACTATGAAGTGAATCATTTGGTTCTGGACCACACAAAGAAATAATTAATAAATTAGCTTCCCATTCCTGAATAACAGGCCCTTCTGGTTTTTCTTCTGAACTCACTGCTAAACCTTGTGTTTGTGTACTTGTCCAGGGATGTAAAGGTGAATACATCTGACAAAGCAGGACACATGTTACATAAGAATACCCAGGGCACATGAAAGAAAGCTGTATACAACAACTTGATGATCCTGATGACTGTGTCACTGGATGGCTGAAGAAGATATGAGTACTCAGATGCAATGGAGATAACTCGGAGATCAGAATTGACACAACAACCATCAATCAATAATGACATCAGATAAGTGCAAATGTATGACCAGTGGACACCAATTCTACAATATGTACTCTGTTTTTTTCATTTGCTCCTGTGTAGGCATATAACGTTCAGATGTTCAGGTGATATTACTGACCATGTTATCGGTTGATTTGCTGCCAAAGGGGTTGAAAATTAACCTTGCATAGCAGATGGGCCTGCCTGATTCAGTTCCTGAAATCCTGCAGATCCCATCTTGTAGCGCTCCGTTGACCAATGGATTCACTCAGCAAAAATTTCAACGGCCCAATCAGGGAAGAGAGGCGGGAGCTGCAGAATGCAGACGTGACGACAACCGGAAGTTGAAAACCGGAAGTTGAGAACGGACATGCTGATTAGCCTATTGTCCTCATGGCTACTCAGTGAAACTTGGCGAAATCTGCCCTCCTCAGAAGTTTACTTGTAGGGATTGTCTTTGACGAGGTTCATGTTACATATAAGTGTTAAATGAATCATCTGTGTGGTACGATTTAGTGTAAGACGATAGTATAAGGCCGTTAGCCGTTAGCCGCTAAGTTAGCGGCTAACGGCTAATGGTCTTTTACTGTCGTTAGCTGTTAGCGGCTAAGTTAGCGACTAACAGCTAACAATCATTAACTGATGTTAGCTTTTAGCGGCTAAGTTAGCCACTAACAGCTAACAACAACTAACAAAAAAGTATGCTACTTTTTTTTCAATTCTTTATTCAGCCATTTCAAGTAACAAATGGGCACATTTTGAATCATACAGTCTTCAAAAATCACTGAGCAGCATCAGCAGCCATTATAAACAAATTACTAAAATAAAATGTATATATAAAAGAAAAAAAATTATGACAAATCCAATGAAAACATTGCTTCATTATATGAGGCAACCCTGCTTGATATGGATTGGTCTGTGATGAATGTGACGAGCAGAACTATTATCCAATCACAAGCTTGTGTTTTTTTTTTTAAACGTTCTGCCCCTGAAAACAAATTAAAAGGGCCCCTACCCAGATGGACTAGTGAAATATTTCTGTGGCAGATATATGGAGCTGTCCACCTGGCTTGTCAGGTTAGTTGAAAATAGAGTCCCTTGTGAATTTCTCTATTTAGTTTTTTTAATTTCATGTCAAAATACTCTCAAATAACTAATCTATGAGAAAAAAATGTGTACAAATGCAATCAGTCAACAAGCTTAGGCATTTTAGAAGTTTAGGCATGCTTTGGGAATTTATGCATACATCAGCATAATTTAATACACCAACCAACAGCTAATAAATGAGTTTCATTTTTAGTCTATCAGGTAATACATTTTATAAAACATTAACAAATTATTTTACTTTGAAAAGCCTAAATTAACTATAAAGAACAATTCATTATTTTAAGTTAAGAGGATTTGTGGATGGAGGGAATCGTGACCTTTTCTTCTTTTCAGCTAATTGAAAAAATGTAGCATGTAAAGTTGAACTGTGTGTTGCTGCATAATTACAAGAAATTAAGTTCAAATAATTTGTTTGATAATGTTGTTGATGAGTATTCCATCAGTAATGTAGTTGTGGAGCAAATATTACTAGGCATATGTAGGTATCAACTAAAGAAGCAAAGGAGGCCGGTCTTTATTTATGTTATTTCTGGCTTAAAAACATAATTCACAAGTTGTGCTTTTACGGAAGAGTATTAGGGCCACTGAGAAAAAAAATATTTCTCTTAAGAAAAAAAGTCAGAATTCTGACTTTTTTCTCAAAATTCTGACTTTTTTCTCAGAATTCTGAGTTTAAATTCAGAATTCTGAATTTTTTCTCTGAATTCTGACTTTTTTCTCAGAAAGTCAGAATTCTGACTTTAAACTCAGAATTCTGAGAAAAAAGTCAGAATTCTGACTTTAAACTCAAGATTCTGAGTAAAAAGTCAGAATTCTGACAAAAAAGTCAGACTTTTTTGTCAGAATTCTGACTTTTTTCTTTAGAGAAATATTTTTTTTCTCAGTGGCCCTAATCCTCTTCCGTATGCTTTAACATATTTAAAACATCTGAAAGGATGATATGACTTTCTTTTTTTAGTTTCAAATCAGTGGTGTAAAGACTAAATGAAAATTGTACAACAGTTAAAGAGGACATATCATGCTTGTTTCTCCTTTTCACGATGCCAGACTAGGATGCCTGTAAAGCATTTCTGCCCTCAGTACAAGTCATTTAGTTCCTTCATTGCCACACAATAGCGTTCTCAATATCCTCATTTTAGGCCATTATGAAGCGCTTGTTGAAACGCTTGGTCTCAAGGATGACCTAAAATTACCTCGCAATGTCACAGCCCTTTGTGCTCTGATTGGTTAGTTCTATTGGGGGTAGAGCCAGCTTGTCCTTCTTCTTCTACTGTATTTTCCAACAGGCTCAAAGCAGCAGGCCAGAGCTGGTAATGAGGGAGTGTGAGCGAGGGAGCTTTATACCCCTGCTGCTGGATGTGTTCCTCGGTGAGGGTTTGGGGCTAACGGACATCACAGAGGAGGAAGTGTTTTATCAGATTACTCCAATAAAAAGAAAGGTACCTCGTGACGTCATGACGTTTGAAATTTCGCGGACATCTCGGAATTACCTATTTTCAGAGGCATCAAATCTCGTTCTAGGATATCAGAAAAAATACAATATCTCGTTTTTTGAAAATTGAGGGGGTGTAAGGTCTTGTTTTCAAATTTATTGTATTATATGTAAGTATCAAATCAAGCATCAGCATGATATGTCTCCTTTAAGGAACAACATACTTTAAACAACTGATGTAAAAGTAAACATTGACTTCATATAACTGTATTCTGACTATTTTAAGCACAGTTATCATGAAATGACAGGTCAACTTGTTATCTGTTTCAGTTTGATGTGGAGTTTTTAAGCAGTATTTCAGGAGCAGGACCACACTTCAACCACACCTCTTCCTGTGTTCCTATAAATTCTAACCGACCATTTCCCTCTTTTGTTTCACACACTCGACGCAGCCTCTCCCTCCCTCCCCCTACTTAAAACTTCTTTATTCCTTCTTTCCTCAGGGCCTTAAAGAGGGGGTTCGTCGTGCCCTGGGAGCTATGGCGAATTCCCCATGAAATTTCCCCCAACCGTTATCTGCTTTACATACCTACTATGTTGCTTGTTATCCACTGTACGCAGTGGATAACAGTAGTTGTCAAATTCATCCTGTTGATGGTGTGATCCTTGCTCTTAAAATCACAGTTTGTATGAATATAGACTAAAATTTGCCTTCATAAAAATCCAATGACTAAGACTTTATCTTTGGTAATGTTTTTTGCACCAATGTTGTAATCTGCTATCAGTTGCACAATATAACCGACCATTGTGGACCTCTGTCCTGATTCATCAGGTAACAACTATGAAACAATGTATTGTTTCAGTTGTTAAGAATTTTCATGGGGAACAACTTTGTTTGGAAGCTCATTCCGTTGTTAATATGTGGCTTTGGAAAAATAACTAATAACTTAATTTTGTTCTCCTAACAACGAAGGCTGGGTCGAAACATATCCAGAAGTGAAGAGGCTTTTTCGTCATTGAACCCTGTGTGCCTGTATAAAGGTTTAAAAGGCTGAAATTATGGTTTGATTTTTTGTTTTGTCTCTGTGGACATACAACTTTTAATACATCAGTCTTTCAACATTAGTGCATGAATATTCTGATATCCCAGGTGGTCTTGAAAGAAATGAGGTCTTTACCTTGATTCTAATTGAAGGGGTTTAGGGGCTAGGTGTATTATATACAAACTGGCCTTTAGCTGCAAGGCTTCAAATAGAGTACTTATTAATACAGTGACTTCAGTAAATGTGATTAGTTACTCCCCACTTCTTGATATAATATAAGCAATAAACTTGTCTTTAAAGTGCCAATAAAACATCAGAGGTAGGGAAGTTTTTTTCAAGAATACTCATAGTCTTAAAGTTTTTTCTGCCAAAGATACAGACAAAAACTCTAATGTCTTTAAGTAAAGCAAGAACATCAGAAGAACAATGATTACTTTTGAATTTGTTTTTAAATTGTTAAAGTGTTAGAAAAACATTTTGGCTAACTTTTACCTAAAGTGCTGTTAATTATAATGTCTATGTACAAAAAATTAGCGTGAGTGATGTGAATGTTTCTTAGAGATTTTTATTTTTCATAATCTTGCTAGTTTTTTTTTTTACAATATATGATGAAATAGTAAAATGAATTTATTATCTGCTACAATGTGAAGGTAAATGTAGTGTTAATATGAAGCACACTGACCCTGAAATACACTTTCTATAGCACTTTTTGTATTTGAGGATACCTTTCCTTTCTCATGTCGTCCTTGTTCACACTGAGCAGCAACGCTGAACCAGCATTTAACACACACAGGGTGTTGCAGGGTCATGCACTCTGCCCTGCCTTCACTGGGTGTGAATGTGTGTGTGTGCAAGTGTGTTTGTGTCTGAGTGACTGATTCAGCACTTGTCTCCATTCACAGCGTGTGTTGCGTTAGATTGTTCAGTTTGTCAGCTGAGCCAGCCCTTCCCTCTGCCCCACTGCGGCCCTGTTTGTCTCACTTTTGTTGATTGCTGTCCTCTGTGTGACCACGTATGTGTGTATTTTCGTTACTAAATGTGTGTGTGTACTCACAATTTTCGCTTTAGGCCCACAGTGCTAGGTGTGTTGGACTGCATCTGACTGAACAGAAACTGGATGAGCTGGCAAGGAGAGAGAAAGGCACAGCATGAATCAGCATCCTCCTCACATACACGTATGCAGACACATATGAACCAACAGATAAACAGAGCACATAGTTCATATCTAGACCTGTTATGGACAACTTGGTCACCAATATCACACACACTGTCAAAGAGCCCCATTTTCTCACTATTTTAATAATTTGTACCTCAAAGAAAAAACAACAGCAGAGCTCTTATCTATATTTTTACATAAACAATCATAATAACTGAGCTCAAATGAAAATATTAATGATAAATTAAAGAGCAAACGTCGCGAAACAATTTAAATATGACTAACATAAATGTTTAAATTTATCGAACAATACGTAAATCAAAAAGTTTATGTCCATTCAATATTTAAAATGCCATGCGCTGCTTTTACAGGGCTGTTAAATGAAAAAACAGCCAACTAAATCTGTTTTCAGATATATTTGTGTGCATGTTACTTTGCATTTGGTCTTTTAGGATGGTGCTGTACTGTATTTGCCTTATGGTTAATTAGGCATTAGTTAACACTGATAGACAGCTTGGATAGAAATGTGATCATCTGTGTATGAAAGTGAGGTAAATGGAGATTAATGGTCCAGTTTAAAAAATCGAATCACCATAACAAACCAGTGTTATCAGTATGAACAATAAAGACGTCACCTTGGAAACGAACTGTATCTCACAAATAATTCAGTGTTCAGCTTGCACATTTTGGGTAAGGGTGTCATACTACATAATCTGTCCACAAGCAAATCCATCTCTCCTTCAATGAGACCTCTGCAGCTGTTGCGAGTCGATGCGATGCATTAGCGCCCCCCTCCCATGCATGGTTGTCTTCTAGTTTTGTTGTGATGTTTCATGATGTTGCTTATGTGCCAACATAATGGAGCTGCTCTATCTGGCGACTTGACTGTCTTCCTGTTCCTGCCCCCCCCTGTATGTGTCACTGTCTTTTACATGTTGAACTGAGATAAAATTTTGTTGCTCTGTACCTGTGACTTATGCAATGACAATAAATAAATATGAAATGAATCTGAAACAGGTCTAGCTTTGGCAAATGTTGCATCATGATTGTAAGTTTTGTAAAACCCAAGATGTCATTGACTATTACTACATACAAACCTTTTTTCAAGCTTGTTTAGGTCAGAGGTGGAAGTGAGGTTGTAAAGGAAGCCCCCTAAACTAAAAACACTGCAGGTTAATTGAAATTACGGCAACACTGCTTTATCTAGTAATATATGTATATATACATGTATATATACATATATATATATATATATATATATATATATATATATATATATATATATATATATATATATATATATGTATGTATGTATGTATATGTATATATATATATATATATGTATATATATATATATATATCTATATCTATCATTATGTGATAAAAAAAGATCAAAAGTACATTTGTGAGTATGAGAGTGTCAGAATAATTTCCCTTCAAACCTGCACTCTATCACTGCATATTTTAGTGAGATTGGCTGTTACAGAAGCAGTCCTGTTGTGAGTAACAGAAAAAGTGTTTTATACTCAAAAACACAAACGTTAGACTGACCTTGTTCATGACTTTCTGCTGCTGTGTGTGGTTCTGTCTCAGTGAGACCACCTCTCTCCACAGGACTTCATTCTGCCTGCCAAAAGGAGGAGAAAAAAATAATTGGAGAAGAAATTATAATTAAGACAAGTCTATGAAAATATATCAGACAAAAGTGAGTCCCCACTGACCTATTTTTTTTTACAGTTTATCAAATGTCACAGGGCCATTTTACTTCTTTTTGTGCCTGATAAAGCTTGACTCAGAAAACTCTGGATACATTTAAGTCTTGATAGTGATCCACTCTCAGATTTACCACTATAAAAGTGCTCTCTTTAAACCTTAAAGACCTCTTTGCTGAATTTATGATGCCTTTATAATGGTTTTATGTGTGCCCTGTGAGGGCTACCAAGGACCATTTACTTTCACTGGCATATGGTGCTTGGAAAAGAGGTAGAGGTTTATGATTGTCATTTTTCTGAATTATCATTTTAATCACATTAAAAACTATCAAAAATCACAACAAAAAAAAGTGTCAGGGTATTTCTCCAGACCTTACATACATGTGCTAGCATATGATTGTCCTTTCTAAGGAGAGTAACATTTGTGTGTGTGGATGTGTCTGTGTGTGGGGGTCTCTGGTGTGTGTATGTGTACGTGTGTGTGCATTAGTCAGGTGAGCAGGTGAACATTCTCTCCTCTCATTAGCAAACAATACTGAGCACAAAGCAAAACCAGCACACAATAACACACAGCAGCTATTTTCAGCAACAATGACCTCCATGGAAAAACAGTTTGTTCAACTGTAGGGGACTTTTTTATAACTTTGCAAGAGGAATAATAGATTTATCAAATGCACTTATCTAGTTTGCCTTTAGAAAATGCATTAAAACTACAGAAGATCACAAGACAGCAGAGGTATCACTTTCAATGACCTTTAGAGAGCAGTTTGCTGTATATATTGAGTGTTTTCTAAAATCTATTCCATGATAACACAACAAGACACACAAACATGGACAATACACTTCTGGCTAATCATAAAATAATGAGTGTATCCAGACAGAGACTTAGTTACTCATGATTACTGAAATGCATGGTATGTTAAATCTGCCACCAGGGGGCTCCTCACCAAAAACATACTCAAATATGATCAATTCAGATTAACATGCTGTCTGCTCCACCTACATCTTCTTCTTAGAACAATGTGGGACATCATAAAAAACACACTGTAAAATAATTTCCAATGAGGAAGAAGAGTCCCCTATGCTATACATTATTAAGCTATGAAATGCATTCTGTGATCTTTTACAGCATGAACGAGCGAGTAACACCTGAACTCACTCACTCAGTAAAAAAATCATCTACAAAATGTTGAAATTAGTTGAGTGCATGTTTTATTGAATATAGTCCTCATTTTAAAACAAGAGGTAAATGGAGGAGGATGTAAAGGTAGATTGGATCTACACTTAATAAGGACATGTCTGGACATTCTGCACTGGGTTTATTGAATGGAGTGATACATTAGAGGTAAGAAAATAAGCAGCTGGTGGAAAACTATAACCTGACATGCCAGATGGACAGTTCCATATTGGAAATATTTCACAAATCCATCTGGGGAGCAGCCCTGCGAAAATGTTTCCAGGGACAGAACCTTCAAAAACAACAGCAGCTTGTGATTGGAGGATCGTTTGGCTCATCACACTAATCACAGACCAATCCATTTCAAACAACACTGCTATGACGTAGCATATGTAGCAGCTAAACATAGCAGCTAAAAGCTCACTATTAGCCGCTACGGCTAACAGCTTAAAAGGGAAAACAACAGTTTATGGCTGTTAGCCGTAGCATCTAACTGTTGTTAGCGGCTATCTGTTGTTAGCCTCTACGGCTGTCGGCTAATATCTGTTGGCCGATAACTACCTTAAAGCTAGGGTGTACGATCTGAAAACCAGTTTGGCTGTTGAGACAGATTTGAAAAATGCAGCCTGCCCCCCCTTCACTCATCCCTCCCCTCTGTGTTCCAAGTTCCCGCCCCCCAGCTCGTGTCACCTCCTAACTATATATATATATATATATATATATATATATAAAAATATATATATATATATATATATATATATATATCTATATATATATATATATATATATATATATATATATATATATATATATATATATATATATATATATATATATACAGTCATGGAAAAAAAAATTGTTTTCTTCAATTTCTTGTTAATTTTAATGCCTGGCTCAACTAAAGGTACATTTGTTTGGACAATTATAATGATAACAACAAAAATAGCTCATGAGAGTTTAATTTAAGAACTAAGAACTATTCATTTTCCATGGTTTTCTTGATAATAACCAAAATGACTTAAATTCTTACATCAATAGCTATGGCATTGTACCGCCAAAAAACACTACTTTTAAGCATTCCATGTTTTCTTTTCTGTTTGCTTTAAACACATGATACACACAAGAGTTAATACTTGATTGCATAACCATTGTTTTTGATGACTGCACCCATGCGTCTTGGCATGCTCTCCACCAGCTTCTGACATTGTTCTGCTGTCACAGCAGCCCATTCCTGTTGGACAAATTCAAACAAATTTTCTTTTTTTTTTTTGGCTTGTGGTTCTCCATTTTGAGTTTGATGATTTTCCACAGGTTTTCAATTGGATTAAGATCTGGTGATTGAGCAGGCCAAGGCATGGTGCTAATGTTGTGGTTCTCCATCCAGGTTTAACTGACCTTGCCGTGGTGGCAAGGGGCATAGTCTAGTAGGAAAATCCAGACAATCGAGGCAGGAAAGAGTCTAGCAGCTGATGGAAGAAGACTGTTTTCAAGGGTAGTCCTGTACATGACCTGGTTCATTCGCCTTCACACAATTGCATTTGCCCTGTTCCACTCAGACTGAAACAACCCCAGATCATGACTGATCCACCCCCATGTTTTACTGTAGGGCAAGACAGTCTGGGTTGTAAGCTTCTCCAGGCTTCCTCCTAACCAGTAAGTTGGCTGGAGTGGGCATCAATTCAAAATTGATTCATCACTGAAGAGAACCTTAGCCCAATCATCAACAGTCCAATCCTTGTGGTCTCGAGCAAAGAGTAACCGGCCTTCCTCTGCCTTTCATTGATGAAGGGCTTCTTCTGTGCTCTGTGTGACTTCAAACCAGCTTCAACAAGTCGGTTTCGAACTGTCCTTGCTGAACAAGTCACATTTCTCGACAGTGCCCACTCATTTTTAAGGTCCCTGGAGGTCTGACGACGATTCCTGACACAGGAACGGACGAGTGCACGGTCATCTCGTGGGGTAGAAAGACGTTTCCTGCCACGGCCAGGTAGCAATTTGGTAGTGCCATGTTCAGCTTGTTTTTTTTTGTTGTAATGAACGGCTGTCTTGGAGATCTTCAGTTTTTTCGCTACCTGTCTCTCACTCATGCCAATTTCCAGCAGTGCCAAGATGGCTGCCTTTGTGGCTTCACATAATTCTTTTGTTTTAGGCATTATGTGAGAGCTGACAACTTCTGAGTTGTGCTACGGCTTGAATGTAAGCAGGAAACCACTCTAGGCCTTTGCATGTGCAGTGCTGCTTGTGACATGAAATGGCCTCTTATATACCCTGGGAATCAATTAAGCTTAAGAATGTCAAATAGGACATAAAGTATTATGTGACCAGCTGCATTTTTTGTTGTGTTCATTGTATTATACGTTTAGTGGTACCAGATATTAGAATGAACAAGAAATTGAAGAAAACAAGGGTGGTCTAATAATTTTTTCCATGACTGTATATATATGTATGTATATGTATATGTATATATGTATATATATATTTCTTCCTTACTTCAGCCTTTTCCTCGAAACTTTTACGTTTCCTTCCCTTCGATGTGGAGGGTAACAGAACCGGCCTCCCGGTTTTGGTGCTGGTCTTCTCCGGCTCCATAACGCTTCAGTAGCTGTGCAGCTAGCTGCTCACCGGTACATGAGGGAGGCAGTGGGGAGGAGGTGGGACGGTGCGGAGCAGGGGAGACAGGGACTCACGGACCAATCCGAACCATGGGGAATGGCGGTCAACTATTATGCCGCTTTGCAGCGGATATACTGAATAGATTTTTTTCATTCTTTTTGGTCTTTATATGGCGTAGATCGGACCATAGGACTATAACAGCCTTATAAACGGTGTTATTAAGTTGTACCAAGCTTCCAAATCGTAGACCATAGCTTTAAGTCTTTCACATTAAATTATACCACACAGATGAATCATTTAACACGTATATGTGACGTGAACTTCATCAAGGACAATCCCTATGAAGTATACTTATGAGGAGAGCATATTTTGCCAAGTATAACTGGGCAACCATGATGACCACGGGCTAACCGACATTAGCCGCCATTATTTGTATAACAGGAAGTGTTGTGGACTTCACTGATTGGGCCGTTAAGAATTTAGCTGAGTGAAACCGTTTGACAATGGAGGCTGGCAAGACAGAGATGCGTGATTTAAAAATCAGGCAGGGCCGTCTGCTCTGCAAGGCTAGGAAAACTATGCTCCATCATTGTCAAGCAGCACAGATTGTGAATGAGAAACAGAAACAGCAGAAGGTGTAGCAGGTCCCCCTGTCTTATGTGGCAGTCATTAAAATTAAGTGTGTTCTTAAAGGAGACATATCATGCTTGTTTCTCCTTTTCACTATGCCAGACTAGGATGCCTGTAAAGCATTTCTGCCCTCAGTACAAGTCATTTAGTTCCTTCATTGCCCCACAATAGTGTTCTCAAAATCCTCATTTTAGGCCATTATCAAGCTCTCGTTGAAACGCTCGGTTTCCAGGCTGACCTCCAGTTACCTCGCAATGTCACAGCCCTTTGTGCTCTTATTGGTCAGTTCTGTTAGAGCTGCCGAGAGGGCTGAGCGTCCTGCCTGCCCAGCCTGTCCTTCTTCTTCTACTATATTTTCCGGCAGGCTCAAAGCAGCGACCGCGTATTGAGTCCCCGTACAGGCCAGAGCTGGTAATGAGTGAGTGTGAGCTAGGGAGCTATATACTGCTGCTGGGTGGATGTGTTCCTTGGTGACGGTTTTGTGGCTAACGAACATCACAGAGGAGGAAGTGTTTTATCAGTTTACTCCAATAAAAAGAAATGTACCTCGTGTCGTCACGACGATTTAAATCTCGCGGTCATCTCGCCATGACCTATTTTCAAAGGCATCAAATCTCGTTCTAGGATATCAGAAAAAATACAATATCTCATTTTTTGAAAATTAAGGGGGTGTAAGGTCTTGTTTTCAAATTTATTATATGTAAGTATTAAATCATGCATCAGCATGATATGTCTCCTTTAAGTGTGAGATGTGTTCGTCGTGGCAGCATGATCATCTCAGTCAGCACAAGACATGTCCAATTCAGCAATTCACTGCAAACTGTTGGATAACATAGGTGCCAAACTACAAACCATATAAAACACAAGATTAGTCATTTTTGAAAATTCTAAAAAAAAATCAAAATAATGTACCTTCTGTGTGGATCACCAGCTTGCAAAGGTAAAGAACTTATAAATCATTAGTACTAAGTTAATAATCTATCATGATGCTTTACTATGCCATCGGAAATACATCACAGATCACTAATAACCAGGTGATCATTGAGGTCTGATTGGGCATTGTGTAACTGACCATACAGTTATGAAAATATATCATTATGAAAATATCATTTTATACAGTTTTTAAATTCTGCATGATTCTGAGTAACAGATAATAAGAGGGATTCAAAGATACCCACAAACTACCAAAGCCAGTTCTCTCATTAAGAAAAGGCAAGAATTTACCAACTGCCTTGAGTCCTAAGGGGTCTCAGGATACAGAAGACATGCGAGTGCCCAAGCTTTTGAGGGGCACCACTGTGAACCTATAAAGTCTGGATTTAGCCCAGAATATAGGTCTAATATTAACTTTTATCTGCTGCCAGTATTTTAATCTTTCCACTTCACTTTTCTTACTCCCCAACAGCTGAGGAGAGATCAACAATACAGTTTGTCCAAGGTTCAACCTGTTTTTAATTTCTGATTAAGGTTATTCCTCACCACTGTATCTCCTTTAATATTCCATTCATGTACATTTTGAGCAAATTCACAGGAACAGTAAGATGTTACTTGTAAAAAAAATAGTATATATCCCTATACTACTGAACATAAATAAGAAAAAAATATTCACTAGAATACTAACAGTTCTAAAGGACATATGGGTCTTAGCCACAGCTGTTTATATCACAGGGAATAGTATAGATTTCCCCCTTACACAGCGGTCATTATTTTAATTTTAAGGGGGAAAAAAAGTATTATTTCGTGAAATTACATTTAAACACAGTGATGTTGTTTGATGTATAAACCTTATAGTCAAAAGTCAAGTATGGATGTGCTTTTCAAGGCAGGTGAGGAAAGTACTTTACAGCAAATGTTTCCAGAACTAAAGAGCTTTCTTTTTCCCCAAGCTTACAGTCAAGAGGTGCAACATTTAGAACTTTATTCACAAATCTGATGTTGCTCCCTGAAAGAACTGATGCATGTCTGTGTAGCAGTTGTATGACAAATTTAGAAGATTTTGAACCCTTGTGGCCTGATAATCTGTTCTTGTCCATTCCCAGGACAAAGATTAGAGGAATAGTGCACCCTCATCTTGCTGCCTCTTATATCTCGACCAGGCTAAAGTGCAACTTGAAATGTCTACAAATCCAAGAGAGCTGTGTTGTAAAACCAAAAAGCAGAGATGACGGTGGACATTTACCAAGGCAAGACTTTAATCTTTTGGAGATAGACACATGTAGCAAATGTAGTAACTGTACTCAGAGTTTTGTTGGCATATGACCAGAGATTAGAACACTTTTAGATAATAACAAATATCTAGAGATTTGACACTATGACTTGGACTGTTTCTTACCTTTACTATTGGATAACCAAATTTCCCCAAGGGCATGAATCAAGTATCTGTGCATGTATGACCATGTGAAGCACACAATTTAAAAAAAAAACATCATATTTAACTCATTATTATATGGAATCTAGTTTCTCTGAGGTATCAGTGAAAACTACAGCATTTTCAAATAGCTGATTTGACCACATAGGGAGATTTTCAGTGGTTCCCAAAAATATAATTACACATTTTAAAGCCTTTTGCCACTGCATTGGGTTGGTTGAAGGTGACACATTAGTACGGAGCCCCTTAGGTGCCACAGAGGACAAAATATATAACTTGTGCGCACGAGATACTTATTCGTGCGCACGATATATTAAAACGTGCGCACGACATAATAAAACGTGCGCTCGAAATACTTATTCGCGGCGACGTTTTAGCTAAAGCGTCGGCGACATACTAAAACGTGCGCACGAGATACTAAAACGTGTGCACGAAATAGTTATTCGAGCGCACGTTTTAGCTAAAACGTGCGCTCGAAATAAAGTTATTCATCGCGTTTTGACTTGTCCTTATTCTTGTCCGCTACGGCTTCCCGTAGAGAAGCCGGATGTTCACAAACACACACAATGGAGAGAAGAAGTGAGCCTGTTAACTTTCACTTCCACCTCGGACTGTCATATAATGACATTCTTGTTGCTCTTATCATGAGAGGTGGAATAATCTGAAGTAGAACTTTGCTGCTTATACTAAAACACAACAGGCTCCGCCGGTGTACTGTATTAAATGAACTGGTGACCATCCAGGCAGAAGTGAGGGGGCGTGTCTGAAGGACCCTTTTGTTTACTATCTGAACACCTCCCGAATCAATTGTATACACAAAAATGAGCTCTTTACACCCATTTACTTAGTGGTGGAAGTGACTTCACAACATTGAGCGTGACGACAAAAGGTTTTGAAGGATTACAGACTTATTTGACAGCGTAAAGAAACGTAAGGTAATATATAGGTAAATATCTTAGATGTCTGATCAAATGACAAATTTCCGACTGTGTCAACTGGTGATGGCCCCGAAACCCACATTTTACCGTCACTTCGGGGTATCAACAAACAATTTGTTCATGTTCAACACATAACAAGAGTCGGGAGGACTTGAAAATAGGTACAGAGAAGTAGGTTTTTTTTACAATGTGGAGGAAATTTTCGCTTCATCTTGTGATCGAACTGATGGCATATGTGTCTGCATTAAGTGTAAGCACAAGAGTGCATTTCTCTAAGCATGCTGAATTTGAGGGATATATTCTACTGTAGTGTGTGTGGTTTTGTTGACCACAAAATGACTCGTCCTTGTAACCCATAGTAGAAAATTAATCCCTGTTAAGATCTTCACAAGGGTCGAATGATACTTTGTAAACTTTGCAGCCTTTTAAGAGTTTGACGATCACTGACTTTTGACATCAGATCGGGACACGTGGCGTTGTTGAATGCTGTTTGAATCAAATGTTGATCTGAATAAATGTTTTAACTGTTAAACATTGGTGTGTTGTCTTTAATTTGCTGTCCTGTTGAAAATATATGTAATTACCTTTTTTTTTTACTGACATTGATAAACAGCAGATAAGTTGTGAGTGTGACTGGGAAAATTAAACTTTATTATAGTTCTGTGACCATGAAGGTTTTTTTGATATGTCAACATTTACAACTGCGGTCACGTCAGCCGTCTCTCGATTTCACGCGGGCAAGCCAGCTGCTCCAACATTTCAAGTGCGCTCTTACTACAGACTTTATGGCAAGCGCACAAAAATAAGTGGAAAAGTCAGCACTAACTTACTTATAAAAGCGTGTGTTAAATTCCAGTTTACAAAATAAAAAGTGGTTGTGAAATACAATAAGATTTTCTAAAAAATATGAGAACTACATTAAAATGTCATTTTCATATTTACAGTATGGGATACATTAAAATTTATTAAAACTATTAAATGTGTCCAAATGCAATAGAAAGAGGTGTGTGTCATAGAGCAGGCTTAGTTCTACTGTCCCACACTGATTTTGAACCAACAGATCACATGACCTGGGAATTATTGAACTATAATGCCCATATTTACTTTATAAAAGACATACAAATTCATACAAATATGAAACGTCCAAATGCAAAAATAAATGGTGTTTCTCATCGAGCAGGCTTAGATCTACTGTCCTACATGATTCTGAGCCAACAGGTCACGTGACCTGGGAGGTATTTGGGCTCTAATGCTCATATTTACATTAAAAGATAAATTAAAAATTCATAAAAAATATAAAGTGTGTCCAAATGCAATAAAAAAAATGGTGTGTCTCATAGAACAGGCTTAGATCTACCATTCTGGGTTGATTCTGAGCCAACAAGTCACATGACCTGGGACTTATTGAGCTATAATGCTCATATTTACAGTATTAAATATATTAAAAATTCATAGAATGTTTGGCGTTCAACTGCAATAAAAAGTGGTGTGTGTCAAGGAGCATTAGATCTACCATTCTGTCTTAATTTTTTAGCAAACAAATCTCATGGCCTGGACTTATCCATGGACTTATTGAGCTAAAATACTCATATTTACAGGATAAAATACATTAAAAATTCATAGCTCAATAAGTCTCAGGCTGTGTGACCTATTTGCTCAGAATCAGTGTAGGACAGTAAGCATGCTCAATGACACAATCCACTTTTTATTGCATTTGGGCATATTTCAAATTGTTTTTTTATGAATAAAATACATTTAAAAAAAAAAAAAAAAAAAATTCATAGCTCAATAAGTCTCAGGCTGTGTGACCTATTTGCTCAGAATCAGTGTAGGACAGTAAGCATGCTCAATGACACAATCCACTTTTTATTGCATTTGGGCATATTTCAAATTGTTTTTTTTATGAATTTTAATGTATTTTATAATGCAAATATGGGCATTATAGGTCAATGAGTCGCAGGTCATGTGACCTATTGGCTCAAAATTAATAATACTGACTCTATGACACATACCACTTTTTATTGCATTTGGACACACAAATTTCCTTTTTTTTTTGGAATTTGTAATGTCTTTTATAAAGTAAATATGGGCATTATAGCTCAATAATTCCCAGGTCATGTGATCTGTTGGTTCAAAATCAGTGTTGGAAGAAATGCCTGCACACTTACTCCATTTTGACTGCAGTTTATTAGGACAACGTTTCGATCATGTGTTGATCTTCCTCAGGCCATGATCTAAGATATTTACCTATATATTATCTTACGTTTCTTTACGCTGTCAAATAAGTCTGTAATCCTTCAAAACCTTTCGTCGTCACGCTCAATGTTGTGAAGTCACTTCCACCACTAAGTAAATGGGTGTAAAGAGCTCATTTTTATTGATTCGGGAGGTGTTCAGATAGTAAACAAAAGGGTCCTTCAGACACGCCCCCTCACTTCTGCCTGGACGGTCACCAGTTAATTTAATACGTTTTAGCTAAAACGTGCGCTCGAATAACTATTTCGTGCACACGTTTTAGTATCTCGTGCGCACGTTTTAGTATGTCGTGCGCACACTTTAGCTAAAACGTGCGCACGAATAAGTATTTCGAGCGCACGTTTTATTATGTCGTGCGCACGTTTTAATATATCGTGCGCACGAGTTATATATTTTGTCCTCTGTGGCACCTAAGGGGCTCCGTACATTAGAAATATTTAAAATAATAAAAAATTAACTCAAAATAATACTAATATTCATAAACATTAAAAACACTGGTCACTTCATTGAGAGCCAGAGGAGGTTTTCGTTAAGAGGAGCAAAACTTTATTATAATCAGACATGCGGCATATCACTTTGTCCAAATGGAGCACTAATCTGCACCATCGCCAAATTTCTTTGAAATTTTATACAAAATTTGTTTTCTTGTAAATATATAATTGGATTGGCATTTTATATCTACTCCAACAAAAAATCTGTGTGAATGTTGTTGATAGTTCAACTGATGCTGAAATCTGGGGGTGCTTTGTAAAAGACTGAGGGTCTTGTTAGGTCATGACACACAGACATAAAAACTCCACTTACTGTTTCATGTCCTGCATCTGACACTCCATGTTGTCCTGCTGTGTGCGGAGGAGCTGGACTTCATACAGCAGTTTGCTGAGATCTTCCTGACGGACTTTGGTCTCCTCACTCTTCACTATAGACACCTGATCACAGAGGGCACAGCAAACTTTAGGTCCTAAAGTACAAACAATCACATGTTACCTGTGTTTGTTGAAGATAGCAGTTCTGATTTGACAACTTTGGTTTGAAATTTTGGATGTACTTTTTCTTTTGCAACAGCAAAATGTTGAAATTTGTGATTTCAATGACATGTCACAATAATCATGGATATAGTTGATCTATTTCTTCAAATTTATATCTTTTAACAAGATGTTCTTTCAGTTTAACTGAATTATCTTCCAGTACCCAAGTAATTAACAGGATCAGAGGGACTGCTGAAAATGTATTTTACACTTGCAGACATTCTTTAAGTCCTAATCTGAAAAGGTCTGACATTTTCGTGACTTTTGTTTCATATTCATAGCTTTCACATGACTTCAAATGATTGGCAAATGATTTTTCAGAGTAAATTCTTGGAAAGAAAACTCAGAGAGGGGCAAGTGGTGAACTTCTGCTATTAGATTCACTGTTGTTCCTTTGGGTTAAAATAGACTGTAGCATCAGAAAAACCTCTCCTAAGCCCATTAAATTTTGTGTTGAGCTTGATCAGAATATTGTTTTTCATAAAAATACTACCGCAGAAAAATGAATAAAGGAGACTGCTGATAGTGCCACAATCACAAATCATTTTAACAAGCTGATGTTAGTAGATGCTATAAATTATGATGATTTTTCCTGTTTTACTTTACTTTACTTTTCAACAACAGCATTATGAATTCAAACAAATTTGAAATGCATGAGGTTGTCCATACTTCCAAATACCTTGATCATGTTGGCAGTGTAAGGAACCTCCACAATCACCAGCATAACTTCACTTAGGTGATTTTTTTCATGAGAAATGCTGTTTTTGAAAGTCAATGGAACAACATCCATGGTGATGTAAAAGGGTCAAAAGTGCCAAAAACGTATTTTCTGTGTTCCTAGAATTTTCAGGTGATGAAAACATTGTTTTGAAGACATGACATAAACAAGACAGTATTGCAACTCTACACAAAGGTCAATACAAGCTGACTATTTTACATTTATCCCTTTTTTCACATTCACAGATCGACAATCAACACAGGCTTGGTGGGTAAATTAAAGCAAATATAATTTGAAAAGCACTTAATTAATGGTTTAAGCTTTTTCATTTCACCATGTGCAGCTGGTCTCATTATTCCTACACCTTACCTTAGAGGGATTGTTTAGTTTATTTGAAGAAGGGTTGTATGAGCTCCATATGGCCACTAAGTACATTAGATGCTGTAGAAAGTTCTCTCCTCTCCCTCAATAAGCCACAATTTGTAAAAGTTTGTGACACAGAACCACCTGCAAACTGAGTATTTTACCAAGTACAAAGGCTATTTTAGGCTACAAGAACTCCCATCAAAAAATAATACCGCAGTTTAAGAGTATGCTACCAAGAATTTTTTCAGTGCATTAACATTTAGGAAAAAGTTCATCTGGAGCTAATTGACTCATGTCATATATTTTTTGTAATGAATGTATTCCTAGCTCCAGATAAACTTTACCTTTCTGAAAAGTTAATGCACTCAAACATTTTCCAGGTAGTGTATTCTTAAATGGTGTTTTTTTTTTCTTTTTTTTTGGTGAGAGATCATGGAGAGAACTTCAACTGCTTGTAATGCACTTAGCAGCCATATGGAACTCATACTTAAAAAAAAAAAGAACTTTCCATTTAAGAACAAAAGATGTCTGCTCCCAAAAGGGTTCCTCAAATTGTACAAGAGCCAATGGACAGGCAGGCAACAATGGTAAATGGTGAATGGTAAATGAACTTGAGCTCATAATGCACCTTTCTAGTCTCTTTGACTACTCAAAGCAGTTCTATGACGCAGGTCCCACCCATTCGATGGCTCAGAGGTTGTTTGCCGTCCACCAATATTATGTGACACATTCATGCCCTTTTACACCCATTTACACGCCACTGATGCAACAGCAGTGTTGCAGACAGAAACAGCTTCAATGAGTGGCAAAAAACTTTGCGGTATAAAAAAAAACATTGGAGGAAACCTTAAATATGTGAATGGTGTATTTTGTTGTCATGTTATTTCACCCACTTGGTGATATCATAATTAGATAAACAAGTGCTTTTTCCATTCCATTTCATTTCCATTGTTGATCAAGGTGTGATTTGTTTGAAGTTCTGTGACATTTTGATTTTGTTTTTCTTTTGTCTTTCTGGTCACATGGCTATTTATACATCAAAACACATATATTCTAATAGTCTCAGATGTTTAGTTAGACTTTAGCTGGTGTGTGTGTTCCTACCTTCCTCTTGATGTGTTCCAGCATGTGTTCATGTCCCTGGAGAAAGTACAGATGTTGGAACTCTGTATCATCTCTCTCGGGTTTCACCAGACCGCTCTGCTCAATGTTTACCACTTTACGAAACCCATCTGCAGACACCAAAAAAACATTTACATACACAAAGAATGAATACTGTACATTCTGTAGGGTTTTGAAGGTAAGAGGGGAAAAATGAAGAGTGTACTTACACATGTTTAGCTGTCGAACAAAGCTTGCCATATTATTGTGTTTGAAGTACTTTGGCAGGACTTCCTTGGCAAAGCGTCCCTGGTCAAACACATGAAAGCTTGTCCCAGTCTAAAATAGAAAACAGTTTGAAAGTTCACGAAAATGCAAAATAAAAACACAAAACACCCTTAGGAGATTAAGTCAGTGCCTGTAAGCTTAAGACACTGCCAATCAACACAAAAGCTAAAAGCATTTTTTATGTTTAACATAGCAATTCAAAATATTACAATGAATAATGAATAACTCTGCCATGACAGCATGTTCTGGAAAAATATTATTTCAGTTTAAATTACTATTTAAAATGACAACTGAGTTAGATAAAATGGACATCAAACTGAAACAGCAATGAATGGGTTGTCAATAAAATGAAAAAGGCTGGAGGAGGACAGATGGCAGCAAAGGGATATGTATTTTTTGGCAACCATATAAAATTTACATTGACCCATGGATAACGGTCAAGTATGAACGCATAAATTTGACAATGTCCTCAGCCCTGTATTTGGACACATGCTCTGGTTAAAGGACAGAAATAGCCAAAAATATAATAAGGGATGCACAATATTGGATTTTTGCGGATATCCTACATTGCTGACATTTCCAAACCCTTAATCACAAATACCAATAACAATACTAATATTTTTTTGGAAAGAGTACAAAGCCTTCACTTAAGTAAAATGTGCCTTTTTCCTGCAAAACTGCAGTTTGTTTGTTTAAGAAACAGATGTGAAGCAAGAAATACATTTTATTCTTCAATAAATGACACCTTTAAATTATAAAATTTGACATAATACATTTTTACATTCTGCCAGCATTACACAACCAATATACAGGATATATGCCCAGGATGTACTGACAACATATTGGTAGTAAATATTGGCAAAAAAAAAAGTAATAATATCTGAAATTTCATCTTTTTAGACGATTATCTTTTGTTACCAATATTGTAATACTGATATCATTGTGCATCCTTAAAAAAGAATACAAATGCTTATCATAATGTAGGATCCAAACTTAAGAGCCAAAACTAACCAAATTAAATGCACGTGTTTTAAATGAACACTAAAGGAGATGTCTGTGGCATAAGAAAAACACAATTCATTATTCTGGCATGTAAAAATGTGCTTGGCCAGTAATTTGTTTATCTACCTGCCACTTTGGCTGATGAGTCAAAATGTAAATTTTGGACACTGCACAAATATAAAAATTATACCAAGATTCACAGTGTGGCACGGTGGAGCAGCAGGTAGTGCACATGCTTCACAGCATGTGAGGGATGCAACTCTTTCTTTCTGGAGTTGCATGTTCTCCCTGTGAATGTGCGGCTCTCTCCAGGCACTCCTCCCACAGACCAAAGCAACATACTCTTTGAATCAAGTGGTGACTCCAATTTGCCCTTTGTTATGAGTGTGAGCATGAATGGTTGTCCGTCTCTCTATGTGGCCCTGTAATTAGCTGGCAGCCAGCTCAGGGTGTACCCTGCCCTCATTCACTGTCAGCTGGGATAAGGTTCCACCCACCACAACCTCAAAAGGGATATGAGGCATAGGATCGATGGGTGGATGTATATCAAGTTATAGGGTTACAAAACAGAGCTACTTTCCTCATTTCTGACGTTTTTTTTATAGTTAATGGCATAATATTCAGAACCCAGAAGTAACCAAGCATGTAGGCTTACATGTGAAGTATAAACTGTTAAAACTGTCAAATTAAATTTGAGCCTCAAAAAAAAAAAAAAAACATGAACAAACAATTCAACGATGAAATTGCTACAAATGAATAAATACACCAATAAATAAAAACAAGAAATAAGAAAAAAACTATCAATAAGAAAACCAAACAAACATACAGAACAGGGAACATAATGCAGTATGGCTTTTCTGTTGTTTTAAGGGCATAGTCAAATGATTTCAAATTTATACCTTCCCTAATGTTATACCTTCTTATTCTACATGATGTTTTGATAACTGCCTGGGAATGTACATCACTTGATGAGATGAGAGTGGGAACTTGGATTGTTTTTTTTTTCCTGACACACACAAACTATTCAGCCACAGCCAAATCCAGCTCAGTGATCTCATTATTCTCTCTCAGCATGAGTGATGAGTGACTCTTTGCCCAAAACTGAGGTACAACTGTGCAACTACATTCCTCATTTGGTAAATTATTAGCGGGTGACTGAATGTTATACTATCAGAATGTCGCAAAATTTTTACATTGCAGATTTTTTATGTATAAAAAGTGGCCAATTATTCTGGCAATAATTTGACATGGCAACAGCTGTCATAGGTTTGCTGCTTCTGTTTTATCACTCAGCTACAACCGGACATTCAAAATCTTCCTGAGTTACCAATCAGTAAGAGAGAGAAAGAAAAATAGCATAAAACATGTTGTGTAACATATTTCTAAGATAATCTTCATACTTAGTATTTGTCTTTTTAAGAAATGACTGAATATTTATCACCAATTAGCACTTACTACTTTGGCTGGATACTTTTCATTTTAAGTGCTTGGGCTTGTTGCTTGATATGTGCATAATTTAGATAAACTGGAAATCATTGCTGTTGAAAAACAAAGTCAAAGGAGCTCTCTCAACAACATGCAAAATGCATCATACAAAATACAGAGTATTTCTAACCTGTCACATATTTCAATTTTCGGAAAGTTGTGTCAAATTTGTTCCATTTTGCCAGCTTAACTTTTAAAACTGTCACTTGTCCTTTTTACTGTTATTTTTTATTTGTGGATATTCTGGTGAGGGGTACATATGTATATAAATATATATACATATATATATATATATATATATATATATATATATATATATATATATATATATATATAAATATATATATATATATATATATATACACATATGCAGAACTGTGTGTGTATATATATATATATGTGTGTGTGTGTGTGTGTGTGTGTATATACATATATATATATATATACACACACACACATATATATATATATATATATATATATAGATATATATATATATAGATATATATATGTGTGTGTGTTTGTGTGTGTGTGTGTGTGTGTGTGTACATATATATTCATATATATGTTAGTGTGATGCACATGCAAACTCTGACTTATCAATACAAACATTTATAAACCTGCTCCTGTTGAGCATTAAATTAAATTTAAGTTTAACTGGATATGCAAATCATCATTATTGGAACTGTTTTTTCTTTTAAATAAAAATAATTTTAATAACTTTTTCATGTGATAAACCAAGTATTTTCAAATTGTGACATCATAATTTACTTTTTAGTCTTAGATGTAATCTGTTCTTTTGTCATTAATAGGAGTACAATATTAAGAGACAGTTACACAGCAGCAGGCTTATCCAATCATCATGCTTGTGATCCACCTGCATTCCTGGTCTGCCAAATAGCAGAACCTTTAGTGATATACTGTATACTCTCTCGGTTTCTCCGCCTCATCCTCCTTGCAATAATGTACTCCATCTTTTTAGATCAAGTTAAAAATAATGACTAAAACAGAGGAATAAGGTAAATCCTTAGTGACATACATTTATTTTCTCTCTTTTTTCTCTCTCTTTTCTTTGAATTTCTTCAAATGAGAGAAGCTGGACATATACTCTGTATCGGATGTTAAGGCTGTTTATTGTTGACTTGTAAGATGTGCATCAAACTTCCAGCTGCCCTCAGGTTAATTTTACATGATGACAAACGGCTTTAATCCGACATCAGATGTGACGGGACCATTATTATAGATACAAATGTATATGCTGGTTCAGACGGTTACATTAAATAGTGATTGCTGTGATTGTTTATTGCATTAAAATGTGCCTGACACTCTGGAAACCTGCGCGCCTGTCACCAAATTGCAGCTGTGGAGGGTGCACCAGGAATAGACCAGGTTGGAACTGGCGAGCTCTCAGCACACCCTTTGCAGAGTTTTTTTGAACGAAATTGTCACAGCGCCAACCTGAATCTGTCGGCACCTCCCCCTGGTGCGCCGTCACACCCACCTCTGCGCAGACAGTCAACCAAATTGTCAAATTGGCAGCGCTAATGCTCTGAAATAAGCTTGCTACTGTAAGCCAATGGGCTCAAACTGATGACAAAACAATGGTAGGATGTCACACTGATAAGCTTTTTGGGGGAGGGGTATGGGAACAAGACCTTTTAGGCAGCTGCTGGCACTAAACAGAGGGGGAGAGGAGAGGTCTTAATACTGCATGCTTTTTGACTCGCTCATAGAAGTGCTCAAACAAACACACGAGTCATAATAAACACACTTAAAGGTATTTAAAACAGTTTACCATCAAAGTCATGTTTGCCAGTGAAGACCATCAGGATAAAAACATGCATTTTGATTAGACTTTATTCTTACACTATATAATGTAATTAAAAAAAAAAAAGAAAAATCCCGTAGGCTTTTTGTCAATGGACCCAGATTGATGCTAACATTCAGGTTGGCCTAAAATACATCCCTGCATCACCCCATTAGTTTGTATTTGGAATTGTACCATGGGCAACATTGAATAGGAAGGACTGTGATCCCCAAACACAATACATCATTACTGAATAAAAAATGTCATGAAACACAAACCAGTCCTTCTAGTTAGATTCTTTTTACACGGTGAAACTTTGCAAATAAGCATGCTTAGCATTGAAGTGTCTGGCCAGCTGAACGGTCCTGTGCCCTTATGGGGTAATAAGCTGTTTGTATCATAAATTATCATTAAATGCAGTAAGTACTTCATGACAATTTAGCATACTATCTGTCCCAACTTTGAACAAGTTTTCATGTCACATCACTAATGATTCTTGATGTGGTTCAACAATAAAAATCTAATAATTTCCTTAAAAAGGTTATTTTCAATCAAAGAAAAGCAGATAGAAGTTAAAGCTTACATAGAAATGTGGTTCATAAAATTTGACTTTAACCTGTTCTCCCTTCTTCATATTTTACTATAAACACTAAAGCTCTCTCCCTTTCATAGTAATAAATATGATGAGCTGTGTGTTCGTGTGAAGACTCACTGCGCTCCAGCAGATAAGGTGGTTGGTGTCTGGATCCTCCACTAGGGTCCACAGCTTGGTGAGAAAGGCTGGGACATTGCTGGCATAGCTGCCATCAACTCCCATGGCACCTGGAGACTCCTGCATGATGACTCCAGTCCACTGCTGAGACTGCTCAAAACAGGAAACAAAAGGTGCGTGTATGTGTGGAGGTGTGTGTGATTGTATGTGCAAACTCCAAGGCTAGTCCATGTTTGAGAAGGGTCTCCTCTGAAGATCTCTTACTGATAATCCCAGGTCTGTCTCTGTTTGTTTGATCCCATCTCTGTGGATCAAACTCTGCTTGTTCTTTTTTGTTGACACAATCTCACCTTGCCTCCAGTGTCCACTTGTTGTTTTAACAGTGTTATTTTTACTTTCCCTTTGATATGTCCAGCATATCTTATCCTCAGGGCCTCTCCTTTATACGTCCACACTGCCTCACCAGCCACCCAAATGAAAGTCATCATGGAAGGTCCACATCAGCACACATGCATTCAGGCCCACCCCTGCCCCCTGGCCTCCATCTGACAATTAGGGGCCGCCCAGTTCAACAACACAGCACCAACACAAAAGCTTCAACATTGCACCACTGTGAACATATCAAAAGGCTGATGGTTAAAGGATCACTGCAGGTTAGAAGAGACAATTCACTTGGTTTTTCTGAGAGTCTGGACCTGTATTAATGCTGTGGACCAGCTGGCAAACTGTAGTTTTATGGATAAACACTTTCATAACTTAACTGACTTATTTAGGTCTGATTGTGCCACACAAAAGAGAATTGTGCCATGAGACAATCAGGAAGAATGTGTAACCATTCAGAAAGGAAATGCAGATAAGGCTGGGACACTGCAGTCAAAAACTGTTTACACACTACACTTCTGAAGTCAAAATTTAACTTGTATGTTTCAGCAACTACACAGAAAAAAAATCTGGCATTTAAAGAAAAACAAAAAGAAAATGAATTCAGAAGTAAATAAATTACAATAGTGATGGAAAAGGCTGACATTTTTATATACAAAGAGAATTTTGAAATAAATGTCATTATGAGTTATGAGATGTTAATGTCATTATTATGAGATAAAAATGTCTTTATAAAGATTTAATTAAGAGTTTAAACAACCTTATAATTACAGAGAGACAAAACTGTGACATAGTCTTATTCAGAAAAATCTTTAATATGAAATTTAAAAAAGTCTTAAGATTAAAAATCCCCTGACAGAAAAGACCAGTGTTGGGCCATTTGCAGCTCAGGGCATCTCCAAGACAGTCTGGCTGCAAACCTCTCGCCCAGGGACTACATGCTGCCATTCTCCCTTAAAGCATCTGCCAGTCAGTTAAAAATACAAAAGGTTAATATTTACGAAGAAAGCCATCGAAATCTGCAATGAAAACACTTAAAATAGAAAATTTCTTGTTGTTATCTGTTGCTAAAGCAACCATACATGTTTGCCCATTTTAGTATACCTAAAACTGCATATTTTTGCGTCATCCTCTTGGTAACAAAAGTTGCCCGTCCCTGCAGAGAGTCAAAATTACGGGATGAGGGTAATTTTAAAGACAAAACATGACATATGAGAAAAAAAAAACATGTTTATGACATTAAAAATTCAGTTAAAGAAGATGAAAAGTCTCAAGTTTAGAAATAAATCATTAAATTGTTGACAAAGTCATGTTTATGATGCAAAAATTCAAAATTATGACATCAAAGCTCACTTTTCTGAATTTAAGACATTTCTGATTCAGAGATTAAATAAATAAAGATAAATAAAGCACTTGTTATATATAAAATGCTACACAAAGTGCTGTACATTCATTATTTATAAAATACAGCAAAAATATATCTATCCATGTGTTTATACATACACACACACTCATACACACACATATGTATGAATAATGTTTTGTACCTGTGAAAATAATACCTAAAGTAAATGTTTCACATAACTCAAACTACCAACTGGTAAAGTATGTTGTGGATATGAAGCACCCTTTTTCCTTTGGTGGATAAGTAGATATCAGCTAGTGGTTACAGTTATTAAATTAACTTAACTTGTTCCGGTCAGATCTTATTTATTTAGTTGTTTTATGTAACCAGAAGTAAATAAAGTGCTCCTGACACAAATTCCCACAGTGTAGTATTCAATTTGGCCAGTAGATGTCCCAGACAACACTGATATGAAACTGATGGGTGCTGATCTCTGAAAGCTGAGCATGAATTTCATACCAACACCACCACCAGTAAAATACAGCCGTTGAGAAGAAATGATACTAGATTAAAATGTGCAATGATATGCCTATCTTTCTTTCTTCATACTGACATGACGTCAACCTTGGAATAACATAAGACAGGCAAATTCACAGATTGTCCACATTTTCATTTCAGCAAAAATTGCAGAAAATCACCCTGGTTTCACATTGAACTGAAATCATTTTACAAAAACATAACAATATTTTGGACAATATACCTTTGGATTTTCATTTACAGTTTGTTTTGGAAGGTATCTTGTTCCTTCCTTCAGGGTCCTGTCTCCAATTAGGAGTGCTCTTAGTAGTTACACAAAGGCAATAGTACAATCTGTCAAACAATGTAAAGGAAAGTACAGCAGATATACTTTTTTCCCTCTTGTGCAAGATTTGCAGTGTTTCATAGAAATTCAATAAAGAAAATATAGGAGACACAGTCAAAGGACAAGAAAAATGTTTAAGTAATTTTAATGAATTAAACTTAAATGTAAATGATAAATTTAAAAGAGCATTACATCAGAGGCAAAAAATCATCAGAATTATCTCAATAATCAAATGCATGTAAATGTATTTATATAAGCAACATTACTTAGTAATAATAAAGATATTTAAAAATAAAAATTTAATACAAAAATGGATAAGTGAATACACTAATAATCAATAATTGTGATTTTGCTAAACAATGTTTGTCATGCCCTTTATAACACATCACATTGTTTTATGATTTATCTTTTCAAGCTGCTAAATGTCCTTTATCTCTTTCAATCATGCATCACTTCAGAAATACACCAAAAGGCATTTACTCCCATGCTACAGATTTAACTTTAAGCTTTGGCTTAAATTGGGTAAAATACAATTTTGCAAACATGTACCAGTTAAGTTAAAAAAAGGCCCTTTTGGAGACAGACGATGTTGTTGTTCACCCTAAGCTTTAAGTTTGATTTCAGTTTACTGATATGGACCTTCAGTGTGTGTGACAGATGTAGCTCAAAGGCATAATTCACCTTAACATATATGTTTATAATGATCACATTAATCCGATCTTGGTTCCCTAATTTTCAGCTAAATACATCCACTTATACATTCTTAGTTATTTTATTTTCTAGTGCATTAATTCTTGTCATACTTGTGCAAAATATTTTAAAGTGTATTTTAATATTTGTCATTAAATTATATTAGGGTTAGCCTCTAAGTCAAAATGTAAAAAATCTGTATTTGGTGATTGATAGATCATTTTTCCTATTATGAAACCTGTGCAGATGGCTCTTGTGTTGTTCTGTGGTTCTTTTGCTGTTTGAGATCATCATATTCATCTAATGGTATCTGTTTGAAAAATAATTAAGAGGAACTGTTAAGGGAGAAAGGTCATCACCTGCTAAAGGACCTTAACTCAAGTCCCCTTTAAGGCTGAACAGAAATAGTCCAAAGATATTTAGAGTATTATTATTTTTAGGGATTAGTATCAAGACAGCACTGTGGTGTCTGTGGTGCAGTCTTTGCATCAAATCCCTTTGAGTTTTTGTTTAAATGGGATGAGCTAGGGCCTGTCTTTAATCGGCTTCTCAAAATTTTGTTGACAAAAAAGTTAGAACCACAAAATCAACATAATGTTGGTTGCTTGGCTTTAGCATCTATCCCTTAAATTAGATGAAGCTATTGTAGTTCTGCCTGAACCAAAAACTTTTTGCCATAAGCCTAGGTCAAGCTGCAAAAGATCTGTTCTTTCTTTGGACAAGAGAAAGATCAACATTAGAACAATGAATGTTTGACACAAATTGGTTTGCTATGTGCAGTAAGTGGTTCCATAAAAACCCCTTTTAGCATTTTATTTGTCAGAATATATGAGGAATGCTTCCATTTTATTGAGTTGAATCGTGGTTGTGGAGGATACTTTTGCATATTGTGTGTACAGTACAGTACAGTGTGCTGACGTCAGTCAGCATGGAAAATTTTAAATAAGCTGTTTTAAAGGTCTCATGTTGATGGCTCCAGACTGAGTTGTGGCATTTGCTTGCCCTAACCACTCTTAAAAGATATACAAATAAAAATGTATTTTTATTCATCTTATTTTAGCCACACTGTTAATAATCCCCTCATAGTTGTAGTTTGACTAGTGCCCCATACACCCGAACTTCAACAACTGGGATGCATCTCTCCATCTTAGTGTTGCTCTGTCTCCACTGTTTCTGTTGTGTGTTTGTGGGCAGCGTCACTCCAGCGCCCGGGGTTGGACATTCATGCTGTAGGGTTTGGGAGTCAAAGTGACTCCATAGACTGGGCTGTAGTCTGGCTCTCCTGCATCCTCAGGCCAGCTGAACTTGAACTTCCTCAGCAGTGTTACAGTGATTATGAAAAGCTCCATACGAGCCAAACTTTCCCCGAGGCACATGCGAGGACCTGAGACAATTCAGACAAGCACAAGATCATGTAGAGCAGCTTGATTAAGACCCCCTACCCATGATTATCAATTAAAGTACAAACCCAAAACCAGTGAAGTTGGCACGTTGTGTAAATCGTAAATAAAAACAGAATACAGTGATTTGCAAATCCCTTTCAACCTATATTCAATTGAATACACAGCAAAGACAAGATACTTAACGTTTGAACTGGTAAACTTTGTTATTTTTTGCAAATTTTAGCTCATTTGGAATTTGATGCCTGCAACATGTTTCAAAAAAGCTGGCACAAGTGGCAAAAAAGACTGAGAAAGTTGAGGAATGCTCATCAAACACTTATTTGGAACATCCCACAAGTGAACAGGCTAATTGAGAACAGGTGGGTGCCATGATTGGGTATAAAAGCAGCTTCCCTGAAATGCTCAGTCATTCACAAACAAGGATGGGGCGAGGGTCACCACTTTGTGAACAAATGCGTGAGCAACAGTCCAACAGTTTAAGAACAACATTTCTCAACGAGCTATTGCAAGGAATTTAGGGATTTCATCATCTGCAGTCTGTAATGTCATCAAAAGGTTCAGAGAATCTGGAGAAATTACTGCACGTAAGCGGCAAGGCCCAAAACCAACATTGAATGCCCGTGACCTTCGATCCTTCAGGCGGTTCTGCATCAAAAACCGGCATCACCGTGTAAAGGATATCACCACATGGGCTCAGGAACACTTCAGAAAACCACTGTCAGTACCTACAGTTTGACGCTACATCTGTAAGTGCAAGTTAAAAAAAAATATAAACAACAACCCAGAAACGCCGCCGGCTTCGCTGGGCCCGAGCTCATCTAAGATGGACTGATGCAAAGTGGAAAAGTGTTCTGTGGTCTGACAAGTCCACATTTCAAATTGTTTTTGGAAGCTGTGGTCGTCGTGTCCTCCGGACCAAAGAGGAAAAGAACCAGCCGGACTGTTATAGGCGCAAAGTTCAAAAGCCAGCATCTGTGATGGTATGGGGGTGTATTAGTGCCCAAGGCATGGGTAACTTACACATCTGTGAAGGCACCATTAATGCTGAAAGGTACATACAGGTTTTGGAGCAACATATGTTGCCATCCAAGCAACGTCTTTTTCATGGACGCCCCTGCTTATTTCAGCAAGACAATGTCAAGCCACATTATGCACGTGTTACAACAGCATGGCTCCGTAGTAAAAGAGTGCAGGTACTAGACTGGCCTGCCTGTAGTCCAGACCTGTCCCCCATTGAAAATGTGGGGCGCATTATGAAGCGTAAAATAAAACGACGGAGACAACGGACTGTTGAACAACTTAAGCTGTACATCAAGCAAGAATGGGAAAGAATTCCACTCGAAAAGCTTCAAAAATTGGTCTCCTCAGTTCCCAAACGTTTAGTGAGTGTTGTTAAAAGGGAAGGCGATGTAACACGGTGGTAAAAATGCCCCTGTGCCAACTTTTTTGCAGTGTGTTGCTGCCATTAAATTCTAAGTTGATGATTATTTGCAAAAGAAAATAAAGTTTATCTGCTTTAACATTAAATATCTTGTCTTTGCAGTGTATTCAATTGAATATAAGTTGAAAAGGATTTGCAATTCATTGTATTCTATTTTTATTTACGATTTACACAACCTGCCAACTTCACTGGTTTGGGGGTTGTATAATAATAAGTTGCCCAGACAGTTGTTTATTTCTCCTGTTGACATACCTGCAGAGAAAGGCAGGAATGCCTCTGGTTTCACAAACTCCCCCTTCTCATTGAGGAAGTTTTCAGGGTTGAATTCAAGAGGGTATTTCCACTGCCCCTCATCATTTAGCACTGAGCCCAGGTTAGGAATGATCATTGTACCCTAAGGAGAAATTTCAATAAAGTTTTATATATATATATATATATATATATATATATATATATATATATATAAAATAAGGTCAAAAGCATGTTGGTTACCTTTCACTAAAAGAAAAAAAGTACAGTATATGAGCCATGTTGCTGCACCTTCTGTAGTAGTTTGGTGCTTATTTGTTAGAGGTAAAATCTTTTAAACCAAAACCTCATGAGTCGTACCTTGGGAATGGTATATCCATTGACCTCTGTGTCTTTAGTGGTGCAGTGGAAGACGCTCAAAGGAACAGTGTTGGCCACCCTCTGGACTTCATGGATCACAGCCTGGGTGAAAGCAGAGACAGAAACAACATGCTGGCTTTGGGCAGAAAATAAAAATGCAAGTTCTTACACCCTGTAACTGAAAAAATAAAATCATTTAGTCACAAGGGGGAGACCAGAAACAATGTACTGTAAAGCAGGAGACAGTAACAAAGACAGTAACTTGTTTCAAAGCACTGATTACATCTATCTCCAATACCACTGCATGATTTTTTACAAATTGCACAGGAATCTTTACACTTTTGTTGTTGAATTCTTATCCAGACCACAGAAAATGAAAGGACTGTTCACCTGCACAAATGGCATGTTGTGTCTGTCATCATAACTGGCTCGATCCTTCCCTCTCAAAACAGAATCTATCTCCTGTTGACAGCGCTCTGTGGATACAGAAGAGGGATGAGAACTCTTTCAAACCACAAGTTTATTTAGCAGAACCTTTTCAAAGTTAAAACATAAGGACAATACCATTAACAACATGGCAGCATGACTCTAACCTCCATCCTTTGGGGTGGCACAGTAGGGTGGCAGCATCTCTCTGGGTTTACAGTTGTCTTATTTATGTGTCTTTAGTCATAACTGTATTAATAATGTGTATTCTTTATCTGTCCAAGATAGTGTGGTAAGTAACACCTGTTGGTATGATAGGAGCCCACATATGTAATTTCCTGTTGTAATTTCATTTGCAGTGTTTTCTCTCTTATTGCCTCATTTTTTTTTTATAACCAGTGACTTTGATTTACTTCCACAAACCAAACTCGCCTCTTCGAATAATTAAAGACCCTTGATTCTCCTTAGGTATGAGAGTGTTCAAGTCTGTATGTGAACAGTTGTTTGTCGGCCCTGTGACTGGCTGATAACCAGTCCGAGGTGTTATATCATTTCATTTCATTTAACCTTTATTTAAATCTCGAGGAATCATTGAGGGAGAGCCCTCATTTACAATGATGTCGAGAGCACAACAACAATATAAAATCACAAGAAAAACAGCCAATAAACAATTGATAAAACACCATTAAAAGCAGTTACATTCAAAGGTACAGTAGTTGATAATCATAGGTTTTTTTTATTTTTTTTTCCCTTACCCCCTTCAACTAAGTGTTGTTACTTGTGTACATGGGTACATCTAACCCAGTGGTTCTCAAATGGGGGTACGCGTACCCCTGGGGGTACGTGGAGGTATTGCAGGGGGTACTTGAAGCTTTTCAAAATATCTTTAAAAAATCAGTAGGCTCATCCTAATAATAAGTCTTGGGGAAAATTATTTTGTAAAAACTTTGACAAAATATAAATGTGTGTTCATGCACTGAATTTTATATTCAGTATTTAGTTTTAATATCCTTCTAAAATGGCAAATGGTAAATGGACTTGAGCTTATATAGCGCTTATATAGTCTTTTGACTACTCAAAGCTGCTTTACACCGCAGGTCACACCTACCCATTCATACCCATTTGCACCCATTCGCACTCACATTCACTCACTGATGGTTCTGAGTTTCTATGTTAGTTATCCATCAGTATCTCTAACACATTCACGCCCTTTCATGCCCATTTACACGCCACTGATGCAGCAGTGGGAGCAACTTGGGGTTAAGTGTCTTGCCCAAGGACACATCGCCATGTGTCGCCTGGAGCAGGGCTTGAACCTGCAACCTCCCGATCACTGACCAAGCGCACTATCCAACTGCGCCACCGACGCCCGTAAATACATCTGACCCCCCCCACCCCCCACCCCCCACCCCACCAAGTTAGTTGACCCACTGACCCAGCGCACTTGTCAACGACCTGTCGTTACCGAATAACACTAACTCTGGAGAGTTATATTTTTTGTGAGCAAATATTTGTTTATTAAGTTAATTTATTTTTTAAACAAAATATTATTTATTTATAAATAAGTTATAGATGTATTTCTGTGAACACATTTTTGTTATTTATTTATATTTCTTATTTTGTACCATTACAGAGACCAATATAAATTAGCAGCGTTTTGCATTTTTGAGTTTTGACGGTACAACCAGAAAGGTAGTCACCGTCTTCTGTTTTTCTTTTTTGTTTCTACATGCAATGTTAGCAATATGAATGTATTTGTCAGGTTCACTGACATAAGTTGTTTGGCTTTAATAAATCAGACACTTATTTTTACAGCACTGTACCTCTTTTTTCTTCCAAAAATGTTTTGCCCGAGTCAAGGCGTACTTGACTAAAAATATATTTCTCAGGGGGTACATCACTGAAAAAAGTTTGAGAACCACTGATTTAACCTATGGGTGCTGTCATTTCACAATACTAGAGATTGCAGCCATTTCTAATAAACAAAGCTTCCAGAAACAAGTACATGTGCATGCACACACATACACTATATTGCTGGAAGTATTCACTCTCCCATCCAAATCACTAAATTCAGGCATTCCAATTACTTCCATGGCCACAGTCGTATACATTCTAGCACGAAGGGCATGCACACTGCTGCTGCAAATAGTTGTGAAAGAATGGATCACTCTCAGGAGCTCCGTGAATTCCAACATGGTACCGTGATAGGATTCCACCTGAACAATAAGTCCAGTCAGGAAATTTCCTTGCTTCCAAATTTTCAACAGTAAACTGTGAGTTGTATTATCACAAAATGGAAGCCATTGGGAATGACAGCAACCCAGCGACAAAGTGGTGGGCCACGTGAAATCACAGAGCAGTGTCAGCAGATGTTTCCCTCTTCCAGGGACGTCTGACCAGAACCTGGTCCAGGTACAGCAACAGTACACCCTCCTGTACAGCTCCCTGGTCCAAATGCGGCTGGTAACCATTTGTTCCATCAGAGGGTGGTCCCCTGAAATGGATAAATCCCTGAGAGACTACTCCAGCACCAAGGCCTGGGATGAGCTAACTACAGGCCTATTTCTAACCTTCCATTTGCCTCATAGATCCTGGAGAAAGTAGTAGCTGATCAGCTAGGTGACTTCCTTCAAGACAATAGCCTGCTTGAGGACTTTCAGTCAGGATTTAGAGCTCATCACAGCACAGAGACTGCTCTAGTTGAAGTAACCAATGATCTACTACTCTCAGCTTCAGACGAAGGACTTCTCTCTATTCTTGTTTTGTTAGATCTCAGTGCTGCTTTCGACACCATTGACCATGATGTTCTTATACAGAGATTAGAGATGTTACTTGGGAGTACAGGGACTGCCTTAAATTGGTTTAAGTCCTACTTATCTAATAGATATCAGTTTGTACACGTGAACAACAAATCCTCTGTGTACACTAAAGTAAGTTACGGGGTTCCTCAAGGTTCGGTGCTAGGTCCAATTCTCTTCTCTATATATATTCTTCCCCTTGGTGATATCATGAGGAAATACTCTGTTAATTTTCACTGCTACGCTGATGATACACAGTTTTATGTATCACTGAAGCCAGGTGAGACAAACCACTTAGATAAACTAGATGCCTGTTTAAAGGACATCAGAACCTGGATGGCCAGAAATTTTCTTCTTCTTAACTCAGATAAGAGAGAGATTATTGTGCTGGGCCCTCAACACCTTAGAGAATCCTTTTCTAGTGATTTAACTGCCATCGATGGCATTAGTCTGGCACCAAGCGCAACTGTTAGAAATCTAGGAGTGCTATTTGATCAGGATTTATCCTTTAACTCTCACATAAAGCAAATTTCACAAACAGCCTTTTTTCATCTTCGTAACATCGCTAAAATCAGGCCTATCCTGTCCCAGAGCGATGCTGAAAAGCTAGTCCATGCTTTTGTTACCTCTAGACTGGACTATTGTAACTCTCTGCTCTCAGGCTGTCCCAGCAAGTCGCTTAAGACACTTCAGCTGGTCCAAAATGCTGCAGCACGTGTACTGACTAGAACTAGGAGAAGAGACCACATTACTCCTGTATTAGCTTCTCTGCATTGGCTTCCCATTAAATATAGAATAGAATTCAAGATTCTTCTCCTCACCTATAAAGCTCTCAGTGGACAGGCACCAGTCTATCTTAAAGAGCTTGTAGTGCCGTACAACCCCTCTAGAACATTGTGCTCCCAAAATGCTGGCCTACTTGTGGTACCATCAATCTCCAAAAGTAGTATGGGAGGTAGAGCCTTCAGTTATCAGGCTCCTCTTCTCTGGAACAATTTACCGACCACAGTTCAGGAGGCTGACGCTCTCTCTACCTTTAAGGTTAGACTTAAAACATTCCTCTTAGATAAAGCTTTCAGTTAGGGACCAGCTCATAGTTTATAAATTAGTTCCTGCTGCGGTGGAGTCACGAAGCCTCAAAACTACAATTATAAACATGACACATAGTTGGACATTTTATTAGGAACACTCCATTCCCATTATCATTATAGCTGTTCATGTAGATATTAGCATGATCTCCATATCCGTGATCAATACATCTACATTATCTACTTTTTAATTACCACATAGGCATGAGGTCCCTCTGAAAATGGGATGTCACATCTCAAGAGGCCTTTAACACATTTATACTTAACGGAGACAAATATGGTTGGGATGCACTTGTGGTCTGGGCACCCATGAGTTCGTCACTACCATAAATTCTTTTTTTCAGTAAGAATATCATTGCTTATACTTCTATAAAATGATCACCACAACCATTCAGACATGAGGACCCTCCTGAAAATGAGATGTAGCATCTCAAGAGGCTAACCTCTAATAAATCAGACGACAGGTCTATGGTTCATGGATCTTGTCCTTAACTTTAGTTCTTACTTTAGTCCACTTGTCTCCTCTTACCTCCCTTCCTTTGCCCTCACACCCAACACAGCATCGTGTGGATTTGCTGTTCATCATGAGACTGGGATCCACATTCAAGATTTCCTGCTGCTTAACAGAAGGTTTTTTCTTGCCGCCATGATGGAGGGATTCATGATTGGCTATATGGATTCACGTTGGGTGTTGGATATATATATTTGTATATATATGTATATGTGTATCTTTATATGTATATATGTATCTATGCATATACGTGTATCCATAAAATGAAGAGCTTTATGCTCTATTGTAAAGTGTCTTGAGATAACACTTGTTATGAATTGGCGCTATGCAAATAAAGATTGATTGATTGATTGATTGATTGATTGATTGATTGATTGATTGATTGATTGAAGGACTTGGTTGAAGGATGAGCCGATCAAACCCCATGGTGAGGACATAGAGGGGCTGACATACTGTAACAGACTACCTTGTCAGACTACCTGCCAAGACTGTCCGCTGTCACCCCTAATAACAAACCATTGGAAATGCAAGAAGTCAGAGCTGTCCCAACAGAGAGAAGTCTGCCTTCAGAAGCTGAGACAGGGAGGAGATGAAAGCAGCACAGCAGGAGGTAAATGCTGCATGAGGGAAGTGAGGGACAACTACAGGAGAAAAGTGGAGCAGAAGCTGCAAGAGAACAAATGAGGAAGACCTGGGATGGTGCAAAAAACATCACCGGCTACAACACAAAGACCAGTGTTGAAGAGGGGTCAGTGGGAAAGGCGAATGAACTTGGTGACTTCTCCAACCGGTTCAACCAGTCTGTGCCCATACCCTCTCCAAGCCATCACTGCAGCCATCTATCCTTCTTCACTCAGCACACCTCCCTTCCTCTAAGATTACATCAACAGTCCCCTCTTCCTCCTCCTCTTCCTTACCCACTTCAGCACAGCCACCTTCATACATCACTGTGGACTAGGTCAGAGGACAGCTGAAGAAGCTACATCCCAGAAAGTAGCAGGCCCAAACATGGTGTGTCCGTGACAACTGAAGGCCTGCGCTGCTGAACTGGGAGAACCGCAACAAGGCATCTTCAACTTTAGCCTACAGCTAGGGAGAGTGCCCTCTGACATCCTGCATCGTTCAAGTTCCTAAATAGAACTGGCCCACTAGTGATGCTCACCTCACACCTGATGAAGACGCTGGAACAGCTCTCCCTCAAACATGCTAAGGATGGTCTACAGTTTGCCGGGCAGGTGTTGGTGTTGAGGATGCCATCCTCTATCAGCAATACTGAGTCCACTCGCCGCTGGATAAGAGATGCAGCATGGTGAGGATTCTCTTCCTGGACTTCAACACCGTCCAGCCCCTTGGATGGTGATAAACTGAACAGGATGTGAGTGGACCCCTGCCTGGTCACCTGGATCTCCAGCTACTTCATTGAACGGTCGCAGTGCATCAGGCTGAAGGACACCACGTCTGACACTGCAATCAGCAGCACTAGAGCACCCCAGGGCACATTGCTGGCCCCTCCTCTTTTCACCCTTTACACCATGGACTTATGCTACAACTCTGAGCTGTGTCACATCTAGAAGTTCGCCGATGACACAGCCATCATTGAATGCATCAAGGACGACAGAGAGGAGGAGTGCAGGAGCCTGATGAGGGACGTTGCTGTACCACACAAACTACAGCTTTACACTTAAAAGACAAAGGAGCTGGTCATCAACTCTGGGAAGTCCAGACCAAGACCATAACCAGTTCTGATTGAGGGAGCTGAGGTGGAGACTTTTAAAAATGCTTTTGGAATCTTAATTTCCAAGTGGGAGCTTCCCAAAGGGATTAATGGGTTTTATCTGTTCTAATCTAAATAGTGCAAAGAGGTCACCAATGTTCTGCGGAGTCAATAGGAACAGACCTCCAAACCTCAGATGGCCTTCAGGTTAGCTGAAGATCAGTAAGAGTATCAGTATAGAAAGCTTCATAATATAGGTTTCTATGGCCAATCAGCTGCATCCAAGCTTTACATCACCATGCGTAATGCAAAGTGTTGGATGCAGTGGTGTATGGCACACCACCACTGGACTCTAGAGCAGTGGAGACATGTACTTTGAAGTGAGGAATCACACTTCTCTGTCTGGCAATTGGATGGTTGAGTCTGAGTTTGGTAGTTTCCAAAAGAACGGTACTCATCTGACAGTACTGTGCCCAGTGTAAAGTTTGGTGGAGGAGGGATTGTAGTGTGGGTTGTTTTTTACTCTAAAATCTAATAAGTTGGCCTTACTTAAAAAAAGGAAAGTGATTGCCTTATAAAAGGTCAGTAAATTTGATTAATAGTCTTTTAGTGCATTTACTTTATATTTACTTGTTTTGTGTACTCGTAAGCCTGTTGTATGTACTAAATGCTATTAAAATATTTTACCTTGGTTTAAGAAAGATATTTCAACATTCCATGTTAGTTATCCACCTGATATCAACTCACACATTCACAACCTTTCATGCCCATTTACACACCACTGACACAGTAGTGAGAGCAACTTGGGGTAAAGTGTCTTGCCCAAGAACTTATCACCATTTTGTCACAGTCTCAGTCTCAGCCTGCCACACTCCAGCCTCAGCCTAATCAGCTCAACTCCTTTCACCAGCGCTCCTGCTCACACCTGCACCTCATCTGCTGCAATCACACCACCTTTTTAAACCCCAGCTCCACATTCACTCGACGTCAGACTGTCTTCGCTCTCATGCTAAGAATTACAGACCTTCTATCTGGACTGATCACCCGTTGCCGACCTGTTCTGTTCCTGTTTCCGCCTGCATTGTCTGATCCTCAGCTTGACTACAAGGCACCTACCCGTTTCTGTCCTGCACCTACCTGCCTGCCTGATCCCCAGTTGCCGACCTTGCCTTCTGTTCCTGACGCCGAGTACCTGTTCGCAAATTCTGATCGGTGGTGGCCATCTATTACCCATTATCTGACCCTTCTGCCTGTGTGTGATGCCGAGTACCCGCCTGAGTGCCCAAATCAGTGGTGGCAGCCTGATCTCGGACAATCTGAACCATCCGGAGATTAAGGGCGTTTTCACATTAGGTCCACTTGTTTCGAACCGTGCTGCGGCGCGGTTCGCCATGGGTTGCCCCCCCCCGCTGGCTTGCATTCACACTGTAAACATCGAACAATGCCCCGACCCACTTGTGTATTTACTCAGTTTGAAACAGCAGGGGGCGATATGCACGTAACTGGTTACCAAACCTGCTACGGAGAACGAAGAAGAAACTACCATAGTAACCATTTCCTACACCAGACAACCAATGTTTACGTTTTGCTTTCTTCTACATTTTCCTTCGAATGTGTTTTTTGTATCGTGTTTGAGACGGCATCAGTGACCTTCTGGACCCTCGCAAATCATCGTAATCCTCAACCAGAATAAACAAATCGACAAATTGAGTAAGCATAAGATTCAACCGCGGGATTAACAGGAAGTAATGCATCAAAAGTAGATCTGTTCGGACCACTTTGTTTCACACCAGTGAAACCGCACCAAATGTCGGGAGATGGAGCGGATCGAGACCACCCCTTCATGGAGGTCTCGGACCGGCTGATTTGGTGCGCATCAAAGTGCAGTGGTTGCATTCACATTGACACTAACGCACCAAACCCTGGGCCAAAACTTCTTTGGTGCGCACTAAATGTGGTTGGTGTGAAAACACCCTAAAGACAAAGTGAGTCCAAGTCTGCTTTCACTCAAAGACTCTGGGTTGCCATTGGTGTGTGTGGCTCCTGGTTGGCTGAGTGGACAACAACACGGCTACGTGTTCAAAGGATCGTGGGTGCGATCCCCGCTCTCTGCTCATCTGTTCCTGTGTCTGCTAAATAAAGCTGGTTATTGTGAACTGCTAAATCTGTCCTGCGTCTGGGTCCTTACTGCCTCCGTATCACATCTGTTGCCCCGACCTGGACTTGAACCTGCAACCTCCCAATTGGCAACCAAGCACACAATCCAACTGCACAACTCTTATAGCAAGCACATGGTTAGTACACAAGAACAAATTCTTTTTTTTTTTTAAAACCGTTCGAGTTAGATTTTTGGGGAAAAGTGACAGCCTTGGGGCGGATGTCCCCTGCGTGAGGAGGCAGTCGGCTGAATCTGCCAGCCTACCCAGACTGGAGTCAATGAAGGAGAGATTGAAATTGGAACTGCACCTTGTCTGCAGTTCATTTAAAGACAAGGAGAGGCATTCATTTGATTGGTAAATTTTACTTTGTTAAACCCACTCACACCTTCTCAGCCACGTTTTCAGTAAGTGGTCCGGTATGGATTGGCATGGTTTGACTCAGGCCGGATCAGTAAAGCCTGATCCCGTTTGCGTTTTCACGGCCAACAGAACCCCACTTGGTAGGTGGCCTATAAGCCGGATGCCGACAGCATGACGTCATAGCAGCGCCACACAGTGCACCCAGCTATTAAATACAGTGAAGAAGAAAACACAACACAGTAAACAAAGACCAACGATGGAAGACATCCAGCAATTCATCTTTTTTGTGATAAGCATGTGTTTTTTTGTTCCAGCTCAACCAAGCTTTGTTTTAGAGAAGGCTGTGTGACATGAGAGTTATTTTCATGAAGACAAGTGGAGATTTAAACATGGTGGGAGTATGTGTTGTTCCGCTGTAGCACGGGAAGCGACGTCTCCTTTGACCAATCAACAAATTGCAGTGGCATTGGGAGGGATAGAGGCTTAGGTGTGCCTCGCTGAAAAATTAGATAAATACTTAAAGTGTAAGAGCTTATTCATTTCATGTTTATTTTTTTGTTGTTTATGTTACATGCTGAATTAAAAAAATATATCATGTGGTAGGGCAATTGCACTCAAAATATTTCAAAGCAGCATTCTGAGTGGGTCAGAAATATCTAACAATTACTGAGTAAAACATAAGCTGATGTTAAAGTCAACTAAATTTACCTCCTCACTATGTCATTAAGTTACTCTATTAAGGAAAAAATGTGCTTGTCAGTTACATGAGGCATCTGTGTTTCAGAGGCCTACCTGGCCACACACAGCAGAGACACATCAATATTGGACAAGAACCTGACAGTGAGTTTACAAGTTTGGGTGGCGTAAGCATGGATCTTAAAATATTCCCAAAGACCTAATGTGGAAACGCCCTTAACCTCCGGATGGTTCAGATTGTCCGAGATCAGGCTGCCACCACTGATTTGGGCACTCAGGCGGGTACTCGGCATCACACACAGGCAGAAGGGTCAGATAATGGGTAATAGATGGCCACCACCGATCAGAATTTGCGAACAGGTACTCGGCGTCAGGAACAGAAGGCAAGGTCGGCAACTGGGGATCAGGCAGGCAGGTAGGTGCAGGACAGAAAACCGAATTGTCCTATTACTTTTCTAGTAGGTAACTGCTGTAACTTTGGTGAGTAATTCATCAAGTTTGAGATTTCTGCTCTGAAAGCTGCAGATCTTTATTATGCTTGTGGTATATTATGTTTGTTGGCTGTTGTACACTGATGTAAGACAGTTCTTGAGCTTTAATTTTGTCTTTTATGGTCTATACATAACTTAAGGAGCAATATTTGCAGAAATACATTAGTTTAGTTCTTGGTTTGCATGCTACTCAAAATGTTGCTTTTCTGCACTTTCAGGTTATTTATCAGGAGAGATTTTTGACATAAAAATAGCCTAGTAATAGGCAGCATTCAAAAACCGCTAACTGATGTTAAAGTAATCTCGCTCACCTTGTATGTGTGGGTACGTTGAAAGGTAGAGGAAAGCAGTCAGCAGGGTGTTGGAGGTTGTGTCAGTTCCAGCAAAGTAAACATCAAGTGCATACATAGTCAGTCGTTCCTCTGAAAATGAAGAAGGATCTTCACCCCTCTAAAGAGCGGACAACTGTTTAATTTTTGTCAAACATGCGTTACATAACAGCTACAATTTTAAAATTTAAGAGCATGACTTGATAATTTGATGCAGCTACACTGGCCTGTCACAAGAAAGTAAAGTCACTCATTCAAAGAATAAAGTGCTTGCTAGATGTTTGACTTGAAAAGAATTTGCTTTACTATCTGCAAAGGGAAATTTGTCGTGGACTCTGTCCGGTACAAAATAGCCCAAGACAGGAGTCTATGTTGAAGTCTTGGTTGATCAGTGCTTGCCTGATGCATAATAATAATATAATAAATATGTTTGTTACAGAATCTGTTGACACTCAAGACCTCATAGATGTGTCAAGCATGAAACAAGCATTAGGTCCTTACAGAGGCAATATTGGGTGACAGAGTTTTTTTCTTAAAGCTAGGGTCTAAAGCTAGGGTCTACGATCTGAAAACCAGTTTGGCTGTTGAGACCATGGATGTATTATAAGAACTGGATAGCGTGGCTCCGCCTTCCGCCATGTAACGGACTTGAAGCCAAAATATCCCTCGTCAGGGCGCCGCCATTGTGCAACCAGTAGAGAATTTGGGCGATAATCCGGACGCAGCATACGCCGTACACAATCATTGTGAAACTGCCGTAAACCGCGGTTATTTTTAAACTCTAATAACTAATAAAAAAGAAACTTTTCAGACAAAAGAGGACTTGGAGAACACGCAGCCCAATAATACTTTAATGTCACCACAGCATACGGATGGGAGAAATATTTCTACGAGGTGTATTAATTTTTTGGAGTTTCACTTCGGCCCGTCCAGATGAATGGGGGAGACGGAAATTTGACGTATACTGCAGCCAGTCACCAGGGGGAGCAGTTTTCGTGGAGGCTTCAATTTGAGCCCAGCATCATGGCGTCCATGTTTTTTACAGTCTATGGTTGAGACAGATTTGAAAAACGCAGCCTGCCCCCCCTTCACTCACCCCTCCCCTCCATGTTCCAAGATCCCGCCCCCCAGCTCGTGTCGCCTCCTAACAACACTGATAGAGCAAGAAGCTTGCCGGCAGAAAATATTCATTGGCATTGAAGATAAATGAGATTTCTCACAGCTGAAAGTAACAAACACGACAGTCATCCCCCTTGTAACACACAGCGGGAGCCATTTCAATTGAACCAGCGGCGAAGTGGGTCTGGCGTCACCACTGTTAGCCGATCAGAGCAGAGCCGACTGTGGGCGAGGATTTACGTTTCTTGGCATGTCTTCACCAGCTCAGTTTACAATGCTAATGATGAGTGGCTAACTTATGCTAAAATCTATTGACAGAGCCTACCCGTTCCGACCAACAACTTCAGTCATTAGCCAGTATAGGCACAGACTAACCAGAGTTATTCAGCAGACATCTCCCACTGTAGTAAACAAAGCTATTACCTGTTCAACAGAAATTTGGCTGTCTCAGCGTCAGTTTTAAGTCCCAAATCATTCTGCAGCTTTTTCCACCGGTCGTACTATTCTCCAATGTTGAGTCTCCGTTGGGACCTGTATTGCTCATATTTCTTCCTTACTTCAACCTTTACCTTGAAACTTTTAACGTTTCCTTCCCTTCGATGTGGCGGCTGACAGAAGCGGACTCCCGGTTTCAGTGCTGGTCTCCTCCGGCTCCATGACGCTTCAGAAGCTGTGCAGCTAGTTGCTCACCAGTACATGAGGGAGGTAGTGGGGAGGAGGCGGGACGATGTAGAGCAAGGGAGACAGGGGATTGGATGGACTCACGGACCAATCCAAACCGCCGGAAAGGGCGATTCGGATTGGTCAACTATTATGCTGCTTTGCAGCAGATATACTGAATGGATTTTTTTCATTCTTTTTGGTCTTTGTATTGCGTAGATCGGACCATAGGACCATAACAGCCTTATAAACGGTGTTGTTAAGATGTACCAAGCTTCCAAATCATAGACCATAGCTTTAAGATGAAAATTCATACAAACTAGAAACCATCTACACACTCAGCCAACCCCACCACACTCACCTTTTCAAGTTCATCCAGATAGCAGTCAATAAAATCTCGTGGATCTCCCCTAACTCTGGTCTCCTTGTGCTCCTTCAATATAGCATTCACAAGTCTCTCTACAGTCTGAAAACCAAAACAAGCACTTGGGATTTGGTCTTTAGTGTACAAGTGTACATGAACTTTTCCAAAAAATAACATTTAAACTTCAGTTCAATACTACAGTGTTTTGAGAACTTGTATTAATATTATTTTTGTATCCTGAAAACCAGCTCACTTCAGCATTTTTAAAGGCCTTGTTGAAGGGCAGTGGCAGGTGACGAATCAGGGGAAGAGAGTCATATAACTGCAAAAAAAAAAGAAAAACAACTCTGATTCTTAACATTCAGATTTCCCTCTCTTGCATAAATAGCTCTGGAGGATGAAAACTATGTTTAATAAGTTGGACAACATATAAAAGTCCTCAAAATGTGCCTGTGTGTCCAAGGACACATAGGCACATGGTAGTTGGAGCTGGGCTTGAATGCTTGCCCTTCTGATTGTTGGTAGAGCGTACTACTAGTGTCAGCCACCAACACATGACATACTGTAGTATACAATTAAATTTTATTCGTAGAGAACTTTACACAAAACGTTAATTAACAAAAGTACTTAAAAACACAAATAGCATGAAAAACAGCACTGTAGCTAACATGACAAAATAATGACAAATACTTAATCACTGCCATTACAATACTGATAGTAGTTTTAGTATCATATTAAAAGCTTATCATTTGAGCAAAGTTGAAAACCCTGGTGCAGCAAACAGCCAAACTGCTACAAGAAAAAATATGTTGAGAAGGATGGGTGAAAGGAAAATCCTGAGTTTTAACTAAGTTAATTGTAATACTGTTGCTAACATTTAATTTGCCTAATACGTTCAAAGAAGAATGGAAAAGTGCCATGCTTTTCATGCCCTTTTACTTTGATGAAGAATTTTCTTTTGGGGGGTTAAACTTGTTTTAACCCGACTTGTATCAATTTCCCTAGTAATAAAAGTTGGTGTCCCTAGTTCCTTTATAAATGTTATGGAACATCTGAATGGTCACTTTTGGGTAAATACTTTCTTTATACAAAATTGATACTTTTCCAGAAATAAGAAACCCATCCACCTCTCGATGAAAAAAAAGGTTTTTCCAGATTAAAAACTTATTTAGTACTTTGATTTGGTACTTTCATAAAACCCACTCACCAACATGAAAGGTGATCAACAGTATGGTTTTGTGAAACTAATTCAAAATGATTGAAAAACTGATTTGTGCCTTACCACAGTGAAATGCTACTTATTTGTGATCATGTTAGTGTGTCATAAACAGCCCTGGTATAAACCACATCAAACTACTTAAAGCCAAATATGTAAATGCTGAAAAGAAAAAAACTCATGTCTGAGATCCTAATAAGTATTTTTTTTTATTTCAGTGTAGCAGCATTTTAAAAGGACATTGTGGGATCTTTGAACACTGGGTTTAAAAAGACGTACCCAATAAAAGATATCATAGAAATGCTTAAACTCACCATAGCCCATGGTCCATTTGCTATCTTAGCATTCTCTGTGAAGCAGCCAACAATCACTTTGATGGTATTGTCCTCATAGTTGAAGCGTCTATTAAACAGAACCTGGCAGATGATGTTGGAGGATGCATTGTGAAACATTACTTGAGGACTGAAGGGTTTACCTGGAGAAGATAAAACACAGTCAAACACAGTGAGCATTAAGTGTCCAGGACATAAAAACTAATTATGGTTAAAGATCCTTTATCTGAAAAGTTAATGCAATTATTTGATAGCATTGGTGCTGAGAAGCCAGTATCGCAAATCAAAGGTCACAAACTTGGTGTGGGTTGTAAGTTAATGTTTAGGAAACAGACTACAGGGGATTGTGTTAACTCAGATAACATACCAGTGCTCTTTTCCAATGTCTTTATGACATGCTCTATCTCTCCATGAATTCTGTCTTCCATCGAAGTCTTCCCCATCCCAAAGTTTCTCAGCGTCATCAGAGCAAAGCGACGGTGTTCTTTCCAGCTGAGGCCGTAATCTGCCAAAATCACTCCTACAAACAGGAACAACGACAGCTGTACAGAGAATGTCATAATAATAATTCTTATCTACAAAAAAGTCACTCACTCTCTGGTAGTTAATACTCACCTCAGTCATCTACTTACTGCCAAATTGTCAGTTCCTCCAGCATGAACATACCTACCGGCTCATCTCATAATATATAGCTTAGGAGTTCTGTTGTCAAAACTGATCTTTTTTGTGTTTCTTCTTCACGGTTACATACTATGTTATTTTTCAAAATTGGTTCAGGAACAGAGATCTTACACACAGCCCATTTCCATCCAGCACCTGATCAAAATTTTAGGACCAGTTGAAAAATTGCAAGAACTTATATTTTGATCTGTTGGGTCTGAAATAGGT
>JAZDUH010000536.1:8877500-9115000 GCA_036419115.1 Scarus forsteni | reverse complement strand
AATAATCATCTCTTTGGCCCTCTGTCGTTAATCCCAGCTAGTTTTTTTTATTTTTTAATCTGTTATTTAGGCTGGGAGCATATTCTGATAGTTCGGTATTACCCCATCAGAAAATGCTACCTGTACCCGAAGTTCAATAAATCATTAATAATCATCTCTTTAGCCCTCTGTCATTTATCCCAGCTAGTTTTTTATTTTTTAATCTGTTATTTAGGCTGGGAGCATATTCTGATAGTTCAATATTACCCCATCAGAAAATGCTACCTGTACTTAAAGTGTCAATAAATCATTAATAATCATCTCTTTAGCCCTCTGTCGTTAATCCCAGCTAGTTTTTTATTTTTAATCTGTTATTTAGGCTGGGAGCATATTCTGATAGTTCAATATTACCCCATCAGAAAATGCTACCTGTACCCGAAGTTCAATAAATCATTAATAATCATCTCTTTAGCCCTCTGTCATTTATCCCAGCTAGTTTTATATGTTTTAATTGGTACTCTAGTGTGTAATGTGTAATGTGCTTTTTCATTCAGTGAACACTGGAGCTTCAGGTGGTGCAGGGTCGTCAAACGGCGGCTGGTTATGTGCAGATGTTGCAGCGGGCATCCCTCATGACTGAGGGCCCTCGTCTGTGTGGTAACAGCTGGGTTTTTCAACAGGACAACGCTGAAGTTCACAATGCTCGCTTGACCAAGGACTTCTTCAGGGAGAATAACATCACTCTTTTGGACCATCCTGCATGTTCCCCTGATTTAAATCCCATAGAGAACATTTGGGGATGGATGACAAGGGAAGTTTATAAAAATAGCCATCAGTTCCAGACAGTTGATGCCCTTCATGAAATTTATGCGTTAAAAAAATTAATCGTAAGATTAATATTAGCTCACAAACATTTTGATATTGTCCGGCTGGAGGACCCAGCTTCACACATGCGTCTCTAGTCAGACCAAACAAAACCCAGGTGACAACAGGAATGGCATATTTAAGACTTGGTCTTATTTTATTTTTGAATTTAGTTATTCATATTTGTACTACATTCTTTAATAATCCATCAGGCCTAATTGTTTTGCTGGATGTCCTCAACCTTTTTCTTATTTTGAATGTGATTTATGAAACACACTTAAAGAGTAATTTGAGTTGCCTGATTGAGCTTAGAATTTTCTGGACAAGTTGCCCTGACTTTAGTTTTATTTAGTCACCAATAAAAATGTGGATTTACAAATCTTCACTTCTTAGTGTATTCATCTGATTAGTCGTACACTACATATTTATAATATCCTAGAATTCAAATTCTTTATTTGGGTACTTTAAGCAGATATGAGATTAAAATGCGATTAATTAATTATAAATCTGGTAATTAATTAGATTTTTTTTAATCATCTGACAGCACTAATATATACACATATATGCATATAATTGTGTGAATATATATATATATCTATACATATATCTATATATATAAATAGATATATATATATATATATAAATATATATATATATATATATATATATATATATATATATATATATATATACATATACATATATATACATATATATATACATACATAGAAAGAGAGAGGGAGATATTTGTGTGTATGTATATATATGTTTATATATATACATACACCCAAATATATATATATGATCATATATATATATATATGATCAAATGCTACCATTTGTTTTTGATTTCTGTGTTTATATCATATATTAAGCTATTCTGTAAACTGTCATCCATTGCCTATAATTAAAGAAAAATATTTTCATTCAAAGAAACATGCTTTGGTTTCTTAAGGGGTCAATATGACAATGAATGTAAACGTTTTACCCTTATTGACAGAAATTCTTACTCAAGACTAAAGCACCAATAAAAACATATAAAACTAGCTGGGATTAATGACAGAGGGCTAAAGAGATGATTATTAATGATTTATTGAACTTCGGGTACGGGTAACATTTTTGGATGGGGTAATATTGAACCATCAGAATATGCTCCCAGCCTAAATAACAGATTAAAAAATAAAAAAAACTAGCTGGAATTAATGACAGAGGGCTAAAGAGATGATTATTAATGATTTATTGACACTTTGAGTACAGGTAGCATTTTCTGATGGGGTAATATTGAACCATCAGAATATGCTCCCAGCCTAAATAACAGATTAAAAAAATATCTAAACTAGCTGGGATAAATGACAGAGGGTTAAAGAGATGATTATTAATGATTTATTGAACTTCGGGTACAGGTAGCATTTTCTGATGGGGTAATACCGAACTATCAGAATATGCTCCCATCCCAAATAACAGATTAAAAAATAAAAAACTAGCTGGGATTAATGACAGAGGGCTAAAGAGATGATTATTAATGATTTATTGAACTTCGGGTACAGGTAGCATTTTCTGATGGGGTAATACCAAAATATCAGAATATGCTCCCAGCCTAAATAACAGATTAAAAAATAAAAAACTAGCTGGGATTAATGACAGAGGGCTAAAGAGATGATTATTATTGATTCATTGAACTTCAGGTACAGGTAGCATTTTCTGATGGGGTAATATTGAACCATCAGAATATGCTCCCAGCCTAATTTACAGATTAAAACATATAAAAACTAGCTGGGATTAATGACAGAGGGCTAAAGAGATGATTATTAATGATTTGTTGATGCACTGAGTACGGGGAGCATTTTTTGATGGGATGCAATCGAACTTTTAGACCATGCCCTCACCCCTCTACTTCAATTTTGATAAAAAATCAGAGGAAAACGGTAGAATGTCTCTTGCTACATGTTAGCACGATTAGATAAACACAACAATAACGTAAGCAGCTGTAGGAAAAAAAGCAGCGGAAGCAAAATTTGACAAGGCAGCAAAAATCGATAGACGAGTCTATCAGAAAAGGCTCCGGTAGCAAAATCTGACAAGGCAGCAAAATCTGTCAGAACACCGGCATCGCCATCTCGCTTCCTCTCAGCAATGAAGAGGTAGCAATGGGCGTGTTTTGTATGAGGAAGTGGGCGTGTTTTGTATGAGCCAGGGGGCGGTGTTTGTAGTGGCTGCGGCTGCAGCTAGACCCCACTCGACCGCCCCTCGGCGGCACGCCGATTTTTCCCAGTGGCCACTCGTGGTATTGCAACGGAATAATCCCATTGGGCCCAAAAAGCATTTTTCCCATAGTAGTCCATGGGCCAGAGCCCAAAATTGTTGAGTGTTGTTTATAGTTTAAAGAGCTACAGTGACCTCTATACTGGTCAGGAAACTTCACAACACGGTCAATTACTGATCTTTGTGTTTTATATTTTTAAGACTTGGACTTTTGATCGGTCAAAAAGTGTTCAAAAGGCTAGAAAAGCCAGAGGAAAGACATTCTCTCTCTGGTGACGTCACAGCTGTACACACGCACTGTCAAAGCGCGGTCATGCTGTGTCTCGGGAGCGAGGACGCCAGCTAACTTCTTTCAGGCTCTTTGGTCCAAAATTGTTCTGAAAGTTGAGAAAACGGCTGTAAAACTGTTGACAATGTTTGGGTCAAAAAGTGTTCAAAAGGCTAGAAAAGCCAGAGGAAAGTCACTATCTCTCTGGTGACGTCACAGCTGTACACACGCACTGTCAAGCGCCGGTCATGCTGTGTCTCGGGAGCGAGGGACGCCAGCTAACTTCTTTCAGGCTCTTTGGTCCAAAATTGTTCTGAAAGTTGAGAAACGACTAAGCGGTGAGTTTATGTAATTACATCAGACTGCTGTGTATTGGATAATATACAATGAAATAAAGAATTAAATAAGATACATTTTACCAACACGATGGTCCTACATTCCAAGTATATTCAGTTTAAAGAAAGTAAAAAAAAAAAAACTGCCAGAATTACTATAGCTAATGTGTAGAATATGTGTCAGGGGATCACGGAGTTGTGTTACGTAGATTCTTTATTCGGAATATATGTGTATGTATTTATTGTTTTGTAATAATACATTCAGATAATGTAAGTTTTAGACTGTAAAAATAATAATAAAAGAGAGACTTAATAAAACGACAAACTTTACTTGAATAAATTGATAAAGTACAATAAAGATCAATAACAACACATTTGTCATGTTCCAGTTGAATAAGTCAGATTTTTCTCTCTACAGGGATTGGAGGTAGAGGGGCATCACTCCAGGGAAAAGAGTGAACTGGTCCAACAGTCCAGTCCTGAATGTGTCATGCAGCTGTGGAGGATGGTTTAAAAAACAAGTTTCATTAATGACAGTATGGTGGTCATTCTGATTTATCTAATGTATTTGTCATATTTTATGTATCACTCATGTATTACACTATTTACTCTATTCAAACAAGATAATCTGAATAAAATGCAAACTTTTTGGCCTACCTAGAACATTGGCAGTTTTTTGTGAGAATAATTAATTAATAATTAACGTGAATGACATTTTTTTAAGTAAGACTCAAAAACATTTTTTAAAACATTTTATTATATTGTGTTTTTATTTTGATTTCTTACATTTTTTTATGTCATTCATATTTTATAGAAAATAAAATATAACAAATATAACCCTTACCCCATAACATTATATATAAAATATAACTGTTTCGGATAACTTTCTATCTTAAAAATTTAAGGCTGGGAACATACATGGAACAGGCTTTCTTTAAACATGAGTATTTAACCACTTATAAGTGAACGTCTTAACTGAAGTTGTCATCAGAAACGGACAAATCAAACAAAACTAACCATTTATGTGAGTGTGTAGAGGTCTTGGATAATTTACTTCCAATGTTATTAATGATAATTATGTCCACATAACGACTTGTGCTACACAATGCAAGCTCCAACTTTTACTCTGAACATGCTAATTTTTTTTTAATGTTACTTTTTGTGTTTGTTTTGTTGTATTTGTTTATTTCATAGCATATTTTTTAGTTCATATTAGTTCACTTTTAGTTAAATGGTAAATGGACTTGAGCTTATATAGCGCTTTTCTAGGCTTTTGACAACTTAAAGCTGCTTTACACCATCGGTCACACCTACCCATTCATACCCATTCACACCCATTCGCACCCATTCGCACGCACATTCACTCACTGATGGTTCAGAGTTTAGTTAGTTATCCACCAGTATCTCTAACACATTCACACCCTTTCATGCCCATTTACACACCACTGACGAAGCAGTGGGAGCAACTTGGGGTTAAGTGTCTTGCCCAAGGACACATCGCCATGTGTCGCCCGGAGCTGGGCTTGAACCTGCAACCTCCCGATCACTGACCAAGCGCACTATCCAACTGCGCCACCGACGCCCCGTTCAGTTCAGTAGTTCCATCACTCCCGACGCTGTGTCTGTGTTTGAATAAAGTACATTTTATTAGAACTTTTATTAAAAATTTAGTATTTTGATTTGCTCGGATAAAATATGAATGATATTCCTGAAACATCACTATCATTGACAGTTTTATTGACATGCACTGTTGTCGACATATTTTCTAAGCGTTTCATGACAGTGACAGTGGTTCAAAAGCCTACAAAACCATTTTGAATCCCAGACAGAAAATAGACACCAGGACAATGTGGCCTAATAATAAATACATAACTAAATACATAAATATAGTTGTGACCCACGTACAGTATTCATTAGAACAAGCAATTTGTTTATTCAGGAAATTAAAAGAAAAACCTCTTGTGTACCAATTTGATTCTTCTCATAAAAGTTTAATAAAAATGATATTCTTTTTACTTTTACTGCTTAAAATCTTTCCCACATCTTCCTAATTAACCACAGATATATAGTTTTTAAATATTTTTTCTGTATTTAATGTTTTTATTTTTTTGCCATTAGCTCTCTGATGATCAAGAAAACATACAGACAGAGCCAGTTTGACCTCCGATGACTTGAACTTTGTCTCAAGGGTTGACAAAGTAGATAAAACCTATAAAGTAGCAGAACATTATTAGAGAAGCCAGTCTTAATCTGGGTCTCATACCCAGGTTCCATCCATGATTCATCTAAAGACTATCAGATTGCCAATCAGAAAAATAAAAAGAGAAAATGAATGGGTAACACAAGGAATTTATGCATTGTTAAGAACTGTACAACATTTACAGCGAAAGCCTCATTAATATGTCCATGAAAAAAGGAATACTTTGAATCATCATTGAAACTTGATCTGATAAGCAGTCATCTCTCACATATGGGATAAAATAAATGAACAAATTGCACTGATTTATTTGGTTGATGAACTGCTACGGTCCACGACAGTTTTTCTGTTGTGTTTAATCCCATGATTTTAGAATACGGTCAGCTATAGAAAGCCATTAAATAAAAATCACTCGTCTTAAACTCTTATTATAAAGACTTATTACGTATATAATATCGTTATATTACATCGTAGTCGGATCATGTGCCCTAAAATTCATCATTTGAGTTTGTACACCTCTCATACTGTAAATTTTCTCCACGGTAGATTTTTGTCGTGGCCGCGCGTCACTTCATTAAGACCGCGCTTCGCTCGTCCCCATTGACGTGAAGCATTATGGGAGATGACGCGACGCATCATGGGAGATGACTCTACTGCGCCTGCTCTATGGGCCCAATAACGCGGAAGTAAACCCGGAAGCCAGAAACTTTTTCGGGGTATGTGCTGGGTGAGCAACTCCCATAGAAATGAACGGGCGCCATGTTTCCGTCCGGCATCCAGTTAAAATAATACATCCATGCTCTCAACCCTGCCAGTTCCCCTACATTTTTGTTCCCTCATCCCATCGACCCTACATACAGTGCCGTGAAATAGTATTTGTCCCCTTCCTGATTTCTGTGTTTTTTCCATATTTATCACTTGCAAATGTTTCAGATCATCAAACCAGTTTTAATTTCACACAGAGCACCCAAGGAAATACAAAATGCAGTTTCTAAATGATGATTTTATTTACCAAGGGGGAAAAAAATACAAACCTATCTGACCCTTTGTGAAAAAGTAATTGCCCCCCTTGTTGAATCACAAAGTAACTGTGACTAACCACAGTTTTGGGACAGTTGGGGTCAATTTCACAGGCCACACCCAAACCTGATTGCCACCACCTTTGTTAAATCAAGAAATCACTTAAATAGAATCTGTTAGACAAAGTGAAGTAGGCTACAAAATCTCAAGAACAAACCCATCATGCCACGATCCAAAGAAATTAGAAAAAAAGTGATTTCTGATAGAAATTGATCAGTCTGGAAAAGGTTACAAAGCCATTTCCAAGGCTGTGGGGATTCAGTGAACCATTGTCAGAGCCATTATCCACAAATGGAGAAAACTGGGAACAGTGGGAAACTTCCCAGGAGTGGACGAACTAAGATTACTCCAAGAGTGCAACGACAACTCATGCAGGAGGTCACGAAAGAACCTAGAAAATCATCCAAAGAACTGCAGGTCTCGCTGGCCTCAGTTAAGGTCAGTGTTCACGACTCCGCTATAAGAAAGACACTGGCCAAAAATGGCATCCATGGGAGAGTTCCCAGGCGAAAACTACTGCTGTCACAAAAGAACAAGGGCTCATCTCACATTTCCTACAAAGCATCTTGATGATCCTCAAGACTTATGGAGAAACATTCTGTGGACTGATGAGTCAAAAATTGAACTTTTTGGAAGGTGTGCAGCCTGTTAAATCTGGCGTAAAAATGGCACAGCATTTGATAAAAATGACATGATACCGACAGTAGAGTATGATGGTGGCAGTGTGATGGTCTGGGGCTGCTTTGCTGCCTCAGGACCAGGACAACTTGCTGTGATTGACAGAAAAAATGAATTCTGCTGTTTATCAGAAGATCCTGAAGGAGAACGTCCGGCCACCAGTTTGTGCCCTCAAACTCAAGCGCTCTTGGATCATGCAGCAGGACAACGATCCGAAACACACCAGCAAGTCCACCTCTGAATGGCTCAAAAAAACAAAATTAAGGTTTTGGAGTGGCCAAGTCAAAGTCCCTATTTAAATCCAATTGAGATGCTGTGGTGTGACCTTAAACGTGCAGTTCATGCTAGAAAACCCTCCAATATGGCAGAGTTGAAACAATTCTGCAAAGAAGAATGGGCCAAAATTCCTTCACAGCAGTTTGAAAGACTCATCACCAATTATCACAAACACTTGATTTCAGTTATTGCTACCAAATGTGACACAACACGCTATCAGGTTCAGGGGGCAATTAGTTTTTCACATAGGACCAGATAGGTTTGGATTGTTTTTGTGCCTTAATAAATTGAATCATCACTTAGAAACTGCATTTTGTATTTCCTTGGGTTGTCTCTGTATGATATTAAAAGTTAAAAGGAGTTTGATGATCTGAAACCTTTGCGAAGTGATAAATATGCAAAAACACAGAAATCCGAAAGAGGGGCAAATACTTTTTCACGGCACTGTACCTTTGACTCTTCCTCCCCTCAACCCTTCCTTCACCCCCTCTTCCCTCTTCTCTTTGACCAATCATCCAAAAATCTTCTGTCCACCTTTGTATGTAGTCTTTCTTAGTGAAATTACCAACTTTAGTTACATACTTTAAATTTCACTTCTAGATTTTGCTGTTTGTATCATAAAAAAAGCCACAAATCTTTATGAATACTCATAATAATATAAGTAATGCTAATTTAATGTTAAATAATGTACAGTGTCAGGCATTACTGACAATAGCATGAAAATCTGCATGTATGCATTCTTTTTCCATCCATGCATGCAGGATCATTTGTATGCCTTTAATAAAAATGTTACTAATTAACCATTAAAAGTCTAGATCAAGACCAACATCAAAGGTCAAGCTTAAGTTCAGTTTTTGGCCAAACTTATCTGAAAATATGTATTTGTCTCAATAATCACTGGCCTGATGACAAACAAGAGCCAGGTGTGACAACATGTATGCCATGTCATAAAATATCAGGTCATACTTCACCATTTCTCTTCGTGACATCGTTGACTAACAGGTCTTGGGGTCGACCAGCAAATTCATTTGCCTTGTTCACCAGAGCTGCCTTCATGGCCGCCATCCCATTAATGACAACAGCTGGTTTGGGGCCCAAGTAGAAACTGTAAATATCTCCATAAGTCTTCCTCAGCTAAGGGGAAACAAGATGATGGTTAGTGTTAGAATCCACTTGTGTGAGACAAACTTATATAAGGGATATAAATGTTCTCATATGCAGTATTCAGTTTGATTTCTATTCCCACTCTGAGGGTCATGTGATGTCATGTCATGGCAATTAAACCGATATGAGATTGGCGTTTTCTTTCACAGCCTGCTGTGCACTTAACCTGTCGCTCCAGAGAAATTTTTCAATATACTGTATTTCACTCGTCCATCTGGCAAGAGCCCACAGAAAGTGATTAGGGAAGACTGAACCTCTCAGGAGTATATCTGACTGGTGGTTGGACAGTAGTTCCATCAATCATTATTTATTACGGGCCTATCAGATACTGTAGTAGGCAGGAGCAACTGCGGCATAGAACATTTAATAAAGAAATGGTTTTCCATTTAATAATGAAATATGGTCACTATCTAATAAATATGGTCCTGAAGTAATAAGCATCCATGCTAACCTCTGTTTGTGCAGTCACTTTTTGTTGTCATTACGCTGGTAGCTTGTTTCTCTTCCTGCTCCAGAGGACTCTAATTGGGCTGTGCCACTTTGGTATAGTCACAACTGTTGTAGATTGGAGCTTTTTTTTAATGTTGATTCTAACGTGAGCAGTGCAGTTTATGTTTTAATCAGTGCAGCTAATGTGGAGGAAGCAACCATAGACTGTAAAAAACATGGACGCCGTGATACTGGGCTCAAATTGAAGCCTCCACGAAAACTGCTCCCCCTGGTGACTGGCTGCAGTATACGTCAAATTTCCGTCTCCCCCATTCATCTGGACGGGCCGAAGTGAAACTTCAAAAAAAATTAATATACCTCATAGAAATATTTCTCCCATCCGTATGCTGTGGTGACATTAAAGTATTATTGGGCTGCGTGTTCTCCAAGTCCTCTTTTGTCTGAAAAGTTTCTTTTTTATTAGTTATTAGAGTTTAAAAATAACCGCGGTTTACGGCAGTTTCACAATGATTGTGTACGGCGTATGCTGAGGCATGTTGCGACCGTTAACGACAGCTGCGTCCGGATTATGGCCCAAGTTCTCTACTGGTTGCACAATGGCGGCGCCCTGACGAGGGATATTTTGGCTTCAAGTCCGTTACATGGTGGAAGGCAGAGCCACCTTATCCAGTTCTTATAATACATCCATGGAAGCAACACACCTCCTGCTCAGCATATTAGAGAGAGCAGAGAGAGGTTGCACAAAGAAGTAGCAGGTTTACTGGATAAGGCTGCTGTTGAAACTTAGTTTATATGAAAGACAGTTAAAACATGTTTCAAAATAGGTCTGCAATACTCCAACCTTTGAATCAGGATCAAGAGTATGAACTCTCTCATTCACACCACATTCAGATACTAAACGGTTAAGATTCATTACGTAAATTGATCTTCAGTATAAGCTTATCACATTTACATTACTTCCTATCCATTTAAAGCAGCACAATGGAAGACCTCCGCTTGACCGAAGACAGAACTCAACTACCCATGAGCTCTAGCGCCAAATACTGTCGTAAGGATACAGATCTGCCGGTCGCGTGCGTTTGTTTTGTTGGTGAATCACAGAAGCCAGGACTTCGCTCAAAAGTATTCTTCTGTCTTCGTTTGCAGGATGGATAGCGACGAGGTAATGTATTTATTTTTGACTAAATGACGATGTTAAAAATCGCTAAGTTCAACTTGGTTTTATTACCGTGAAGTCGCCCCAGTCCTGTTGAAGCCATAAAGTGAATAAAAGTAAAGACAACGACGAGCTGGCGATATCACACACTTGAAATAGGTCTAAACAAAACTACATTCTGGTATGTTCTGGATTTGTTGTGCTGTACTTTTTTCCTGTCAAGTTTTTTTGAGGAACTTCGTCATAAATTAGTCACCCAACATACCTGATAGTAGTCGGACATCCCTCCTCGTCTTTTATTTCACGCCAGCGAGTGAACGCCTAACCGATGTTTATTTTGGTCCAAGCATTCAGCTTGTTTTTCTCTCGCCTTCTTTGTTTTTTATCCTCCGACAACAATTTTCCCTTTCTTACGCTCTTTGTTGCTTCCGCCATGGCTACAGCTCGGCATTAACGATTGGCTTTCGCCAAGACTTCCGTGTTTTAAACGAATCGGGAATCGGGGAAGTGACGTATGCCGTGAAGCAGTCCAAACGTGTAGTTTTTTAGTGTGGCAGGGTTCCCACCATCCACCTTGAAGTTGCATAGCGTCAGTTAAAGGGATACAGACCACGACAGAGGTGTCATTCAACTCACTGTAAAGTGTTGGACCATCACAACGAATATTGAAGGATTATATTATGTTTGAAAAGCTACAAAGTGTTGGTTTAATAGAGACGCAACAACAAGAGCAATATGAAGTCAAGCGTTGTTCAAGTACAAACCCACCATTGACGGTGGGAGCTGAGATCAAACTCTTAACCTTTTGTGGACTGACTTTCTCAACTGGGTTTCTGTTGGCTAACTTTGTGGTGTATATGAATCAGTCTGATTTAGTGAGTGCAGTCAGGCAGCTCCATCCTGCCAAGATACAATCTACGACGAGAGGCCTAAAGTTGGTCGGCCAAATCAAAGTCTGTCGGAGCCCAAAAGTTGGGAAGTGAAGGACCTGTGTCACCGAGTGTCTCACATTCTGTTTTTTACACTGTGGCAGTAACACTTTAGGGCCAAACCAATATGGATTTTTTGAGGCCGATGCCGATACCGATTAAGCGGCCGATTAATTGAAAAAAAAAAAAATATATATATATATATATATATATATATATATATATATATATATATATATATATATATATATATATCTCAATATATACATATATCAATATATATCAATATATATATCAATATATATATATGTATATATATACATATACATATATATATAGGCATATATATATATATATATAGGCATATATATATATATATATAGATATAGATATAGATATTTAAATATATCAGCACAATACCTTGTCCTTTAGTATTTGTTAAACTCTGCAACAGAGAGGAAATTTACAGTATAAAAAACATGCAAAAATGCATTGATCCACAGGGAAATTAATTATATCACCTTAAAAAAAGAGTCATTCTGCACTTGTACTTCTTGTTGATGAAAATTAGAGGAAGATTATGGTAAAGACACAACTACTTTTTAAAAATGTTGTAAACAGGAAAGCAACAAAAGCGCTGACATTTCTATTTCTTATCTGCAGCTTTCTACAATCTAAAAGAGTGTGTTAACCCGAGGAAAATTACTGCAAAACAAAACAAATAACCTTTTTAAAAATGTAAATTTATAGCTTGTTTATTAGCTGTGTGAGGAAATCAAAATATTTTGTGGGACACTACACATATTTCACAAACTTATTTACACTGGCTGATTGAAGACCCCAGCTATGCTGAAGTCACCCCTGGATGAGTCTGCTGGTGATGACATAAGGCTCCGAGGAGCTAACGCTAGCATAGTTAGCTCACTAGCTTAGCTTCCGTGTCGAAAACAAGAGGACAAAGCCAGATTTCCATCATAATCGCAATAGAACAGTCACGGCTAAACTGATCTCCTGCTATTAGAAGGACCAGGTCATCAGTATTGACAATGACAGAGGTGGTGTCAGTCAGGAAAAACTGTTCGCCGGTGCCTGGTCTGTCTGTGAGGCTGATCCGTAGCCAAACTAGCAGAGAGATACGAGCCGCCATCAACGTGCGTAGCCATGTTCCACAACGTCATCATTCTGTGCGGCTTGGACACCCAACAGAGTTTACTGTTCGATGAAAAATTACAAATATATCTGCGTTACATCGGTTAAACTGTGGCCAATGTTGGATACTTTGAAATGGGCTATAATCGGCCGATTAAATCGGCCAGCCGATGTATCAGTTGGGCCCTACACTGCTTATTACATTTTCTGAGTTACATTTTCTTGAGCTTGTCAGTAAAGTCAAATGTAATGACAATGGAAGGGCTGAGCTATACAGCACCTTGGCTATCAAGCATACTAATAAATGATGTGCTATCCTGACAAAGCTACCAGCAGTTATTCATAAGTGTGCCATTTCTAACCCATATTTCTCTTTATTCAGCCTAGTAAGGCAGTCACTAGGCTGAATAAATGCAGGATATTTTGTCAGGGCTTTGAAACTTAAAAAATAAAAACATATTGTATAAAATAGTATAAGAATTATATAATCTAATTTTAAAAAACAGTCCCCTTTAACCTGCACTGCAGAATGAATTCCTCCTGACCTCACCCGTGTTACCTCTTAAAGTCAAGTCAATAAAGGCAGCATTGTGCATGCTGGAACACCCTCATGCTCTCTGCCCCTGGTTGGAAACAATCCAAGACCATATGCTGTCAGGTTCTAGACAAACATTCTGTTATGTAGAAAGTAAGTCAGGGAGCAAAGATTAATCAGAAGTATTTGAGGTGTATCCATGAAAGGCAAAGGTGAAATACAGCTATGATGTGGTGGAGACTTTTGTCCTTCTCCCTGCTCTGATATGTTGAATAATGACCAGAGTTGAATTGCATTATTTCATAAACAAGTTAAGTTAGATGATGATGATGCTAGGTTAAATACACGGTGGATGGGTGAGACAGACAACTAATCAGACAGACTTTCACACCTCAGGGTAATTAAGAGTCACCAGTGGACAAACCGAGCATGTATTTGGCCTGTGGCATTAAACCAGAGCCCCTAGAGAAAACTCACACATGCCCTGGGAGATCATGCAACTCCACTCAGAGAAAGCCCCAACTGACTCGGGGGGTCAAATCAGCGACCAGGCATGAACACAGGTTAAGGGCAAAAAAGGGGAAAAGGACATCATTGGTAGTCTCTCCCAGGTATCCTGCAGTGCCTGTATGATTCTGGTGTTGCATTTTTAAGTAATTAACCCATTATTCTGAAGCAAGACAGTGTCACAAAGTCTCCTTTAATCTTCTGCACATCACAAGTGGTCAAGATTAAAAAATTAATTTAATCACTTAAAGTAGTGACACTTTAGAAATTGTTTCACAATATGAAAGAGTGTTGCAAAGAATCAACCACAAAAACTTTATAGCTCTACACACATTAGACAACTCTTAGTCTAAACAGATGGACTTTTAACAGGCAAGGAAATTAGCACCAGCTTCTGGCATATGGAGATGCTCCGCACAGTGGCTGGTGAATAATTTGACTGATCAGCCACTATGTCAGGTTAAAAAAAGCTACATAAGTTTTGACACATAAAACAACATTGGATGAATACAGAATTACTTGTAATTACAAAGTAAAACTCTAAACAAAGTGATTCTTAATGAATGTGATAACTGTCCTTTCCCCTTAAGGGTCATAAACTTTAAAAGTTTCAGTTTTTACTTACCCTCTCAAAGTCCTTCAGGGGGTTCTCAAGGCTAATTTGCAAAATGTTTCCCAATATTGGAAGGATGGGGGGCCCTGGTGGAAAGTTCTTGGGTCTCCAAGGTTTCAATTGAAGGATGATAAAGATTAAACAGATCCAAAGTAAAATGATATAAGCAAACATGGTGGAATAGATTCGACAAGACAGTTCCTCCAGGGCCTGTCTCCTCCAATGGAGTCCTCCGATTCCCTAGACTGGGAGAAGAGGGGAAAAATGCGTGAGAGGTTTTAGAGGCATGAGTTTTAGCGGCTCGACCCGCGTATGATGTTCCCACTGAAGCCGATCGTAGGTGAGCCGATGAAAACCAGTGTTCATTGCAGGGTCAGCTGACCCGGGTCGAATGCCAATTAGACCCTTGCAAACTGCCATCAGGAGCCGATTGTTACTTGGTTGAAGTGTTTGGTAACACTTTCTATGGAGCCCACATTTGTAATGCATTATAACGGCATCCGAAATGCATTACAATGCATTCATAATGCCTCATAACTACACCATAGACTGTAAAAAACATGGACGTCATGTCGCCGGGCTCGAATTGAAGCCTCCACGAAAACTGCTCCCCCTGGTGACTGGCTGCAGTCACCAGGTCAATTCTCCATCTCCCCCATTCATCTGAACGGGCCGTAGTAAAACTTCAAAAAAAATTAATATACCTCGTAGAAATATTTCTCCCATCCGTATGCTGTGGTGATATGAAAGTATTATTGGGCTGCGTTTTTTCCAAGTCCTCTTTTTTCTGAAAAGTTTCTTTTTCATCAGTTATTAGAGTTTAAAAATAACCGCGGTTTACGGCAGTTTCACATTGACTGTGTACGGTGTATGCTGCGGAGTTTTGCGACTGTTTACGACAGCTGCGTCCAGATATGGTCCAGATTCTCTACTGGCTGCACAATGGCGGCGCCCTGACTGGGGATATTATGGCTTCAAAACCGTTACATGGTGGAAGGCGGAGCCACACTGTCCAGTTCTTACAATACATCCATGAACTACACTTGTAAGCAAACATAATGCTTCATGATGCTTTATATCAATGGTCATAAAACATTGTAATGTCATTTATAATGAATTATAATGACTTGTTCCATGAATGCTCATGAATACTCACGAATACTACATCCAAAATGCTCAATGAGGTATGAAGCCCCGACAATCACAATGCATTATGAGGGCATTCATATTGAGCTAAAATGCATATATCAACATATAAAAATTCATAGAAATTATTTAGAGATTTGAAATGTAAAAACAAGAGGCGTATCTCGTGCAGCCAGTAGAGTACTATGGTCCCACACTGATTTCAAGTAAATTGATCACAATTCATGGAGGCTATTGAGCTAAAATGCTAATATTTTGACATAAAAACTCAAAGAAATTACTTAGAGATTTGAAATTTAAAAACATGAGGCGTATCTCATGCAATATTAAATATAAGCGTTTTATTTCAATAGCTTTTAGCAATTGTGATCAATTTACTTGAAATCAGTGCGGGATCATAGTACTCTACTGGCTGCATGAGATACGCCTCTTGTTTTTACATTTCACATCTCAAAATAATTTCTATGAATTTTCATATAGAAATATTAGCATTTTAGCTCAATAGCTTCCTGGAAACGTAATCAATTGACTTAAAATCAGTGTGGGATCATATTACTATGCTAGCTGCTTGAGATACACCTTTTGTTTTCACATTTCAAATCTCAAAGTAACTTCTATGAATTTTTATATCGAAATATTAGCATTTTAGCTCAATAGCTTCTGGGAATTGTGATCATTTTACTTAAAATCAGTGTGGGATCAAAGTAATAAGCTGGTTGCACGAGCTACGCCTCTTGTATTTACATTTCAAATCTCTAAATAATTTCTATGAATTTTTATATGTTGATATATGCATTTTAGCTCAATAGCTTCTAGGAATTGTGATCAATTTACTTGAAATCAGTGTGTGACCATAGTACTTTACTGGTTGCACGAGATATGCCTCTTGTTTTTATATTTCAAATCTCTAAATAATTTCTATGAACGTTTATATGTATATATTATCATTTTAGCTCAATAGCTTCCAGGAATTGTGATCAATTGACTTAAAATCAGTGTGGGATCAAAGTACTAAGCTGGCTGCATGAGATACGGCTCTTGTTTTTACATTTCAAATCTCTAAATAATTTCTATTAATTTTCTATGTAAATATTAGCATTTTAGCTCAATAGCTTCTAAGAATTGTGATCAATTTACTTGAAATCAGTGTGGGAACATAGTACTCTACTGGCTGCACAAGATAAGCCTCTTGTTTTTACATTTCAAATCTCTAAATAATTTCTATGAACGTTTATATGTATATATTAGCATTTTAGCTCAATAGCCTCTAGGAACTGTGATCAATTGACTTGAAATCAGTGTGGGACCATAGTACTTTACTGGCTACACGAGATACGCCTCTTGTTTTTACATTTCAAATCTCTAAATAATTTATATGAATTTTTACACGTAAATATTTGCATTTTAGCTCAATAGCTTCCAGGAAACGTGATCAATTTACTTGAAATCCTTGTGGTACCATAGTACTCTACTAGCTGCAGGAGATACGCCTCTTGTTTTTACATTTCAAACCTCGAAATAATTTCTATGAATTTTTTTGTGTTGATATATGCATTTTAGCTCAATAGCTTCCAGGAAACGTTTTCAATTTACTTAAAATCAATTTGGAATCAAAGTACTAAGCTGGCTGCATGAGATATGCCTGTTTTTTTATTTCAAATTGTTAAATAGTTCTTTTAATGAACTTTAATATTTAAATATTAGCATTTCAGCATTTTTAGAACATATTGTCTCTTTTTTGCTTGTAATCCCAGCTTTACACATTCTACATTTTTATTTTGAAAACAGGAAGTTGGTACAAGCTGTAGCCGTCTACTGTGAGTCTACTGTAAAGTGTGCCATACTATGGGTGCACTCGAAATGTTGGAGGGGTATAGCAGTTTACCCCGGAGCGAATGTCTGTCGAATATCTAACGTCAAACTAACTTCACCGCGGTTCGCTTCAGCTACAAAGCATCTCTTTCCTTGACAAAAAGTAGTAAACTTGAAGTTCATTTTATTGTACGTGAAAGTATAGCAAACTATACTACAGACCATGTACCTGTAGCGTACTATAAAGTATAATCATTTAATTGTTCTTCGGACTGGATTGGAACATAAGACAGTAACAGTAAAAGAGAACCACGAGACAGCAAGTCTTGATGATACACATGAGTAAAAAAAAATCAATTAATGTTAAAGAAATTTTCAGGATTTTCATTCTCAGATTTAACAACGTAAGAAATCTCTGACATACCTCAGGACGCCGCTTGGCTCTGCTGACTGGAGTGGACTGAAAGCGGAGCTGTTGACTGTTTGTCTACAGTTCACATGAGGACAGGAGGGGCGTTTATATTGAATAGGGGGCGATACCGTCATCAATAATCAGTGGTAAACAGGCACAGCGTCGCTTTTAGGAACTGTTGTTTAGGGATGTTTTTCATTTGTACTTTTTTTTTATTTTAATCATTGTGTGTGTTTTTTCTCAGTTTATTTGTTTTTTTTAGCTCGGCTCCCGCTGTAAGTTCAACACAACCTGTGTAGACCATAGACTGTAAGAAACGTGTAGACACACTTGTTACACCCAAACTGTCATGTCAAAAAATCTGCCATTAAAACCCAGACAAACTGCAATTATGTTTCTGGAAGTCATTGACACAGATGTAATAATTCAACGCAAAATACTTCACATGTTTCTTTTTAATTGGACTTGTGTATAGACTTGGGGTCCATTTAATACAAAACGGCATCACTTCACACAGGGAAAGGCAGAATATAGCAATAAAAATACAAAGCATAGTTTTAGCTCAATTTTTCACAATGCATAAAATTTTAATCAAAATATTGTGCCTTTCACAACAAAGAACAGCCACAAGGAAATCATTGTTTAACCATCTAATATACCATATCCATACAATATCGTTTTTAAAATCCTTGTTCTATTAAACCAGCATCATTCCTAATAATACATATGAAATATAATTTTTTTTTTTTTTTTTTACATTTTCAACCCTAAAATTGCCATGTTTTAGTCATCATGCGGCTCCTTTTTAAGGTCTGAGGTCACAGTCAGTGGTTTATTTTCAATATACTTTATGAAACTGGATTATATCTTTGCTACTACAGTCTAATAAATCTGAAAGATTAGCAGCAGCTTTTAATTCTACATATTTTTCCATTTGACGTCAGTGGTCCCTATGCGCAAAAAATCTGATCATACAAAATCAAGCTATAGCAATTTAATAGATACATTTCCCCCATAATTCTTAAAACCAATATCAGCCCTATTCATGCACATCAAATATTAATTAATTTTCTCAATTTTTAACACTTAACCTTTATTTTACCTATAGAGAATCTGTGTGCAAGACATGCAGGAGCATAGTCAGGCTAAGTTTCTCACAACAGTAAGTCAAAACATTAACCTCCCCATCTAATATTGTCTAACAGTTTTGATCAATGCTGCCCATGGACATGAATTATCAGGCAAAACTAAAATGTTATGTCTGCAAAATGTGTGTTTAAGTTCATCTCAAGGACAAATAAATCAACAACACAGATATATTTCTGGAATTTAATTGATAAGATCCAGTTTGAGGCTTGCACAGGAATTTCATTTGGCTCTGGCAAGAGTCATGCTATCCATGAGGGAATGCGTCGGTGGCACAGTGTGATAGTGGGCTTGGTCAGTGATCGGGAGGTTGCAGGTTCAAGCCCAGCTCCGAGTGATACATGGCGATGTGTCCTTGGGCAAGACACTTAACCCCAAGTTGCTCCCACTGCTGCGTCAGTGGCATGTAAATGGGCATGAAAGGGCGTGAATGTGTTAGGAGTACTGATGGATAACTAACATAGAAACTCACTCACCATCAGTGAGTGAAAGTGAGAGTGAATGGGTGTGAATGGATAACTGTGACCTGCGGTGTAAAGCAGCTTTGAGTAGTCAAAAGACTAGAAAAGTGCTAAGCTCAAGTCCATTTACCATTTACCAAGTGTGGCCTGGGTGTGGCAGAGATGGCACTGACCTTTAGTTGCAAACCAGACCAGACCTCCCACAGACTAAAAACATGCTCATTAGGTTTATTTGTTAATCTAAATTATCCTTAGGTATGTGAGAGTGTGGATGGTTGAATCAGGTAATGATTCTAAAGAGAACCTTCCGTCCCTTTCAGCATTTAAAAAAGAGATGGATTTTTCAAATACAGAGTATCAGTCGCGCAGCAAATAATTTAATCTAAATGACTTGTGTTTACAGTGCTTCCCCTACCAAGTAACTGTCATGTTCTTTTCACAAACATAGGAATGATAGGAAAAAAATGATTAAAATGCCGTTTTATGTGAAACAGTATCAAAAATTTTCAACTGCATTATGGAAGGCTATGGGGGGGCCTAGTAAGGTTTTTTTTTCACAGGACCTGATATCTCTGGCAGCGCAACTGGTGGTTGGTAAGTGGATCCAGAGAAGAGGAGCCTGATAACTGAAGGCTCCACCTCCCATACTACTTGTAGAGACTGATGGTACCATGTCTAGGCCAACATTTTGGGAGCATAATGTTCTAGAGGGGTTGCGTGGCACTACAAGCTCTCTAAAGCTGTGCATTCACTGTGCAATATTTGAAATTGTTTGCTTCAGCTCCATCTCAAACTGCACGACTAGTTCGCTGAGATCAAAAGTTTGCAGTTGAGTATCATCAGCATAACAATGAAATTGAACTAAGTATTTCCTCATAATATCACTGAGGGGAATTGTATTTCAGTTCAGTCCAAATTCAATCCACAATGTTTGCCTCTGTTATTTTACAGTTTTTCACGATTCTTAACACACAACAATCGATAATTTGGCACAGTTTGCTAAACCCTTACTTCAGTTACCAATTGCTTGGCCCAATTTGCCACATCTAAAAACTCCCTTCTCTGCATTAGACTCTAACTTTCCTTCTTTACACTCTGATGTCAATCACACATCACCTTGTTGTCAAAGCTGTACACACAATGGTCAGTTGTTGCACACACACCCCAATTGAAATCTCAAAGCATCAACCCACAACACACAAGGATGCAAATCTCTAAACACCCAGGTCTGGTGAGCAATTTTCAATCAGGAAAACTGCAGCTTAAAAGGGCCTCTGCTTTGTTTGGTGAGCATTGAACAATGGGCAACGACAACCAGAAAAGGAGAGGGGTAAGAGCGAGAGGACCTTTTGACTTTTTTTTTTTGTTTTTTTTTCTCCATACATTTTCTTTAGAAATGCCTGTGCACTGAAACACTGTAAATAAAACAATGACTTGCTGCATACTTCTGTGATATTTTATGTTTGAAGAAGTGGGTCTACACAGACATTTCCAAAAGGAAAAAATGGTAATTCTCATGAGTCATTACCATTCACATTGTGTATTGCATTTCTATAATTTGGTTTTCTATTTTGCACTTCAGTGTGCTGTGAATGCTTGGTCGTGTGCAGCAAATGCTGAGCTGTGTGTATCAATTGACTGGTATGTGTGCATCATTGGAGAATGTGGCCGTGTGTACAAAATGAGAGCATGAGTTCCATTTTGTGAATAATTTGATTTGATAGCAAAGAGTCATCTTGAAAAGGGAGTGTCAGGTTTAGCATTTTGTTTGTGAGGTTTTCAGGTTTGTGTGTGCAATTTGAAGGAATCCGTTAGTGTTTTGAGAAACGTGTGTTTAGAACTGTGAAAAACTGTATTATGGGTCTGTGTGATTTTCATCATCCTTGAACTGAATCCTTGGAGACCCAAAAACTTTCCACCAGGACCCCCAACCCTGCCCATACTGGGAAACATTTGGCACTGGAGTCTCAAGAACCCTTCAAAGGACTTTGAGAAGGTGAGTAAAACATTGAAAATGATTAGACTGGCTGTTTTTCTTACCAGTTGCCTCAAAGGTGTCCAAGGTAAATACCAGATAAACTTTTTCAGATTTACTTGAGAGTACTCCTTCAAAAGCTGATCAGAAAAGAGCTGGTCTATTAAGACTTTATAAATCAAAAACCAATCAGCTTTAAGTGTAAAAAATGACATTTGTGATTCACTAAAGTCATGGCAAGCTGTGGTGTACATTTGAGGACAAAGATCTCTTTGAATGCTGCAGGCCCTGCTTGCATAGTGTGACGTCTGTATAGAGTTGACTGCCTGAGATATTGGATTGTATCCAGTAACTGGTTCAGACTCTGGGTGTGTTGCTGCATGCATCTAGTGCAATGGCAAACTCCAAGGTTATAATGAGTCACCAATGGTAAGATTAAGAACAATTCAGTCTGCAATTCAAATGATTAGGCTTTTTTTAGTAGTGCACAATCCTTTAAGAAAACAATGTAGGTAAGTCATGACAAGGATTAGACTTCTTGAATTCAAGCAATAAACACAACTGCTGTGGAAAGAGATGTAGTGCTTGGTTGTTTAAAAAGTCTAATTTTTTAAGCACTTCAACTTAGTAGCTTGGACATTGATGAACTATCAGTTTTTTTATCTACTGAACAGAACTACCTGCATGACTACATACTACATACACCCTTCATAATCTCCATTCAAGTCTTTCACTCAAGTATGGAGTTCATTCAAGTAGAGGTCTAAAGACTTCCTGGCAGACTGACTTATTTCATAGTAATGATGGTCGAATTCCTTTGAATATAATATCACTATGGGGAGATTTCAGACTTGCCACATTGTACTCCATGGGCTCTAATTTCGTGGCGCAGCGCATGGGGCGCAAGCCTGGCGCACCCCGCGCAGTGTTAATTTCGTGCGGCGCACCGCCGTGCGCTGCCAATTTGACAATTTGGTAGACTGTCTGCGCAGAGGTGGGTGTGACGGCGCACCAAGGGGAGGTGATGGCGCACCAGGGGGGGGTGTCGGCAGATTCATGTTGGCGCAGTGACAATTTCGTGCCAAAAACAGTGCAGAAAGTGCGCTGAAAGCTCGCCAGCTGCAACCTGGTCTAACCTCGGCGCAGGGCGGAGCGCACCCTCCGCAGCTGTAATTTGGTGACAGGCGCACATGCGCACGCCTCAGAGGCAGGTTTCCAGAGTGTCAGGCACATTTTAATGCAATAAACAATCACAGCAATCACTATTTAATGTAGCTGTCTGAACCAGCTACTGTCCTGTCACATCTGATGTCGGATTAAAGCCGTTTGTCATAATGGAAACTTAACCTGACGGCATCTGGAAGTTTGATGCACATCTTACAAGTCAACAATAAACACCCTTTACATCTGATACTGAGTATATATCTGGCTTCTCTCATTTCATTAAATTCAAAGAAAAAAAAGGAGAAAAAAGACAGAGAAAAAAGAGAGAAAATAAATGTATGTTACTCTGGATGTACCTGTTATTTCCCATATTCCTCTATTTTAATCTTTACTTTTAACATGGTCTAAAAAGATGGAGTACATTATTGCAAGGAGGATGAGGAGGAGACACCGGGAGAGTATACAGTTTATCACTACAGGCTCTGCTATTTGGCAATGACAAACCAGGAGTGCAGGTGGATCACAAGCATGAATGGATAAGCCAGCGGGTGTGAAACTGTCTCTTATTTTTTTTACTCCTATTGATGACAAAGGAACAGATTACATCTGTCCCGGGAGCTGGCCCACATGGTGACGCGCCCCGCTGTCCATTCTCCTGCTGAAGGGACAGCGTCTCCACTGCTGGGTCTTTCCAGCACACTGTTTCCGCGGTGGCGGGGATAATTCAGACCAATCAGACGCTGCGCCTCAGCCGCAACGCATTTAAAGGCGAGGAGAGGCGCTCATTTGAGGGCTCCAGACTTCCCCTACATGGTCAATGTTATTTTTAATTATCATTGTGTTAGAATTATATACAAGCTAATGCTAACATTTGTCCAAAGATGTCATTTTATGCTAACAATTATTCAAACATATGTTAGGGCAGATCAGTTCAAACATGTTTGTTCAACAGGTCAAATGTTTCATAAATCTTAACAGTACAGTCTCAGTCAGACAGGACTGTGGTTTCAGTTAAGGTCTGGGGGGCCAGGTTCCCCATTTTGCATCCTGTAGTTGGTCCTGTGGTTTTGCGGAACTGCTAGAACTTTTGTTGAACTCTTGGTTGAACTTCTGCCTTTAGTCTGACCTTTATCCAGACATTATGTTTATCTTCTTGACAGACATACGTAGCTTATAAAACCAGACATGATCTTACCACGTGATAAGTTGGTACTTCCCAAATTCTGATGTGTATAAGATCTTGTGTATGCTATTGTTCAAGGCTTTTTTTCTGTACATCCCTGGTGAGGTGCAGCACTGAGCCCTCAGCAGCTGAGTATTTTTTACTATTCTATGTATGGTCTCACATATTGTCAATAAATGGTTGGCTAACCGATCTAATCTGGACTTGTGCCTTCTTCCAAACTGAACATGGACTTCCAACAATTGTAACTGAATTTCCTGGGTGCAGCTAATAAAACAATAAACGGACAGAAGTTAAGATAAATTGTTCAGCAGGGTTCCGCAGCAACCACTCTTTCTTTTAATCATTGCGACAACAGCAACAACTTACGGCGGAACACAGCCAGCCCCAGCCCTATGGCAACTCTGGAGGGACACCACATTCTACATGGCTAAGACTAAACAGCATGTTTTGTTGCTGACAAACTTCTGCTCCTGTACATAATTTAAATGTGAATTTAAAACAGTGTACTTTCTGTATTAATTGATAAAGTGGTGTGGTCTGGAGGACTTGAAAATAGGTACAGAGGAGTAGGTTTTTTACAATGTGGAGGAAATTTTCGCTTCATCTTGGGATCAAGCTGATGGCACATATATCTGCATTAAGTGTAAGCACAAGAGTGCATTTCTGTAAGCATGCTGAATTACCTGTGAATATCAGCTTGATCCCAAGATGAAGCGAAAATTTCCTCCACATTGTAAAAAACCTACTCCTCTGTACCTATTTTCAAGTCCTCCCGACTCCGTTATACGTTGAACATGAACGTATTGTTTGTTGATACGCCGAAGTGACAGCAAAATGCGGGTTTCGGGGCCATCACAAGTTGACACAGTCGAAAATTTGTCATTTTGATCAGGCATGTAAGGTAGTTACCTATATATTACCTTCCGTATATTTACGCTGTCAAGTAAGTCTGTAATTCTTCAAAACCTTTCGTTGTCACGCTCAATGTTGTGAAGTCACTTCCACCACTAAGTAAATGGGTGTTAAGAGCTAATTTTTGTGTATAATATGGATTCGGGAGGTGTTCAGATAGTAAACAAAGGGGTCCTTCGGACACGCCCCCCTCACATCTGCCTGGATGGTCAGCTGTTAATTTAATACACCGGCTGAGCCTGTTGTCTTTTAGTATATGCAGCAAAGTTCTCCTACTTAAGATTATTCCATCTCTCATGACAAGAGCACCAAGAATGTCATTTTATGACAGTCCGAGGTGGAAGTAAAAGTTAACAGGCTCACTTCTTCTCTCCATTGTGTGTGTTTGTAAACATCCGATGTCCCTACGGGAAGCCGTAGCGGACAAGAACAAGGACAAGTCAAAACGTGATAAATAACTTTATTTCGAGCGCACGTTTTTTGTATCTCGTGCGCACGCTTTGGCTAAAACGTGCGCACGAATAAGTATTTCGAGCGCACGTTTTAATATGTCGTGCGCACGAATGAGTATCTCGTGCGCAGGAGATATATATTTTTTTCATTTGTGGCACCTAAGGGGCTCCGTAAGAAACTGTAATCAAGTTGAAACTGTGTTCCACTTCCAGTATGTAACCGGCTGATCAGCGGTGATGTTCTGCAGCTGGGGCGGAACCAATGATTGGCTCAGCAGTTGTTCCGGGGGAGATAAATTCGGCCGGACATGCAGCTCTGTCCTTGTTTCCTTCCGGGACGAGTAGGGTGTAGCTGCAGCTGCAGCCACTACAAACACCGCCCCCTGGCTCATACAAAACACGCCCATTGCTTCCTCTTGATTGTTGAGAGGAAGTGAGATGGCGATGCCGGTGTTACACCGGGACCGGAGCAGGGGTTGGTATGGACTGGGGAGCGAGAGGGGATGTTTTGCTTTCGGGAGGAGGACGTCTTCCGGTTGCGGCTGCACGTGGTTCAGAGAACTATCTTGGCGTTTGTATCATCGTACACGTTGAAGGAGGTTCACAGCACGGAGTTGGCGGTTGGTAACGACTGAGCTGTGAATGGTGAGAGGATGGCAGAAGGTAGTGATGGTGGTGACGAATTGGATAGTGAGCATAGTGAGATAGGAGAGATGGAAGTGGTGAGCGGGCAAGTTGAGTGGAGCACGGTAGGAGAAAGTCCGAGACGGAAAAATCATAAAAAGCAAAAAAACATCTGCATATCCAGGTGAGACTGACAGTGAACATGATGTTAACTTAACAAGGAGGAGAAATGAGGAATTTAAAGTCTTGGTTAAACTCACTCAAGAAGCGGCATCGTTTGGAGAATGGAACCCAATACAGCTAACCAAAGCAATAAACAAACAAGTAGGTGAGGTGAAGAGTGCCAGGGTACTCCGGAGTGGAGCATTGATGATTGTTTGTAGGGCTAGCGCCCAACAAGGGAAAGCCATTAGAATGAATAAGATTAAGGGTAAAAGAGTAACAACCACAATAAAAGTGGAAGATAAAGATGTTCGTGGTGTTATTTCAAATATACCCATGGCCATATCTGTGGAACAGATAAGAGCAGACATTAAAGGAGCAAAAGTCATCGAAGCAAAGAGACTTAAAACAACAAGAAATGGAGAAAAATGTGATAGTCTATCGGTCATGATCAAATGAGAGGGAGAAAGACTGCCAACTAAGGTGTTTTTGGGCTACATGAGCTATGATGTGAGGCTTTACATTCCCCCGCCATTGAGATGTTACAAATGCCAAAAGTATGGGCATGTAGCAGCTGTATGTAAAGGAAAACAAAGATGTGGAAGATGTGCGGGAGAACATGAGTATGGGAAATGTGGGGGAGATGTCAAGCTAAAATGTTGCAACTGTGGGGGGGAACACAGTTCAGCGTTCCGAGGATGCGAGGCTAATAAGAGAGCAACAGAAATCCAAAAGATTAAAGTCACCCAAGGAATCACCTATGCTGAAGCAATAACGAAGGTTCCAGAGCAGTCAGAAAAAAACGAAACAAAAGGCAGTGGAAAACACAAAAACAAAATCATGTAAAGGATGTGAAGAAATAAAGAAAGATACGTTGATAGTGAGCAAAAAAGACTTTGTACTATTCATGGTAGACGTCATTAATTGTACAGCACAAACTGACAAGAAAACAGAAAAGATAAAGATAATAGTAAGATCAGCAGAAAAATACCTGGGAGTTCAGGGGAGACTGTGGAGGAGAGGTTGAGTGGGGCAACACAAAATACACAAGCATGGGGTGGTGGGTCCTCATGGTCTTAATCATTTTACAATGGAATGCAAGAAGTCTAATTGCAAATGGTCAGGAATTTAAGCACTATATATCATATCTAAACAATAAACCACACATAATATGTATACAAGAAACCTGGTTGAAATCAGAGTGGGATTTTGTTTTAAATGGATACACAGCAGTTAGAAATGACAGAAAAGGTGGTAAAGGTGGAGGGGTGATAACATTTGTACAGCATGGGATTACATATGGGGTAACTAATATAGGGAAGGACTATGAATCAATAGCAATCAGGATTTGGTTGGGCAAGGAGGATCTCACTATAATTAACTACTATAATCCAAATAAAAGAATAGATTACAATACACTTAACACTATTGGTGGTCAAACTCATGGGAAGATGGTATGGTGTGGGGATTTTAATAGTACATTATGGGGAAGTAGGAATACAGACTCAAATGGGGCGGCTATAGAGAGCTTCACTGATGAAAAGGGGCGGATTTGTTTAAATGATGGAACAGGGACAAGATACAACAATATTCAGAATACAGAGAGTGCAATAGATTTAACACTATCCTCTCGAGAAATACCAGCTTCTATATCATGGGAAGTTATCAAAAGTACCTCTATTGGTAGTGATCATTACCCAATTAAAATTAAATTAGGAATGGAAGTTCAACAGGAAGTGCTGCAGGGAATACCAAAATGGAAATCTGAGAAAAGCAACTGGGCCAAGTTTCAATTAATAAGTAAAAACAGATGTGAAGAAATAAATAGAGAGGAAATAAATGATTTAAATATATTCAATCATAAATTAGTTTCAGCCATCATTAAAACAGCAGAGGAGACAATTCCGAAAGCTAAAGAGAACAGGAGGAAAAAAAGTGTACCATGGTGGAATGATGAATGCAGTCAAGCAATAAAAAATAGAAATAGAGCTTTCAGACAATTGAAGAAGTATCACTCATTGGAAACATTGATACAGTACAAAAGAATGCAGGCAATAGTACGGAAAACAATTAGAGCAACAAAACGAACATACTGGAGACAGTACTGCAGCACTATAGGTAGGGATACAAATTTAGCAGATATATGGGGAATAATTAAAAGAATGAGTGGAGTGAGAAACAAATATGAAATACCAGTATTACAACAAAATAATCTAACAGCACTAAGTAATATAGAAAAGGCAGAACTGCTAGCAAAAACGTTAGTTAGGATATATAGTTCAGAAAATTTATCAGACACAGCTAAACAAGCTAGAGACAGAACACTTTCAATAAATCCAAATGTAACAGTTAAAAGAATAGAGTCAGGAAATAATTCAGATCTACCTTTTAGTCTATTGGAGTTAAAAAGAGCCATAAATAAAGCGAAGCAAACATCTCCAGGAAAGGATGGAATATGCTATATTATGTTGGCACACATGGATTATATTGCATTAGAGGTTGTTTTAAAGTTATTTAATTTAATATGGGAGACAGGAAGCATACCATCAGCGTGGAAGCAGTCTATCATTGTGCCAATCCTGAAACCTGATAAAAATCCCTCAGACCCTTCTAACTACCGGCCAATAGCTTTAACATCTCAGTTAGGGAAAACAATGGAACGAATGATTACTGAAAGGATGAATTATGTTCTAGAAACTAAACATATGATATCAGACTATCAAAGTGGGTTCAGGAAGGGGAGAAGCACTATGGACTCTGTTCTATGTCTAGAATCAGAGATAAGGAAGGCTCAAACAAATAAGGAAGTAGTTGCTGCTGTATTTTTTGATGTAGAAAAAGCATATGATATGCTATGGAAGGAAGGACTTCTCATTAAGTTAAATAAATTAGGCATCGAGGGAAGGGTGTATAATTGGGTGCTAGATTATTTGTTTGAAAGAACAATAGAAGTTAGAGTAGGAACAAAATTATCAGAAATGTATATGGTGGAGAATGGAACACCACAGGGAAGTGTATGTAGTCCATTATTATTTAATATTATGATAAATGATATATTTGAGGAAGTAGAACAAGGTTTAGGAAAATCTCTGTATGCAGATGACGGGGCCCTGTGGTGTAGGGGCAGGAATATAAAATATGTTCAAAAGAAATTGCAGACTGCAATATTAAAAGTCGAGCAATGGGCAAATAGATGGGGTTTTAAGTTATCGAAAACGAAATCACAAGTCATATGTTTTTCTAAGAGGCACAAAGAACTTTCATTGGAATTATATGGACAGAAATTGGAACAAGTGAATGAGTTTAAGTTCCTCGGAGTAATTTTTGATGAAAAGCTGACTTGGAATAGACATATGGAAAAAACAAAGACAAAATGTAAAAAAATTGACAACTTAATGCGCTGTGTGGCAGGACAGGATTGGGGAGCAACAAGGAAAGCACTGCAGAACATATACATGGCCCTCATGAGATCAAGCATTGAATATGGCAGTGTAGCATATATGTCAGCAGCTGAGAGTAATCTTAAAAAACTTGATGTGGAACAAGCTCAAGCCTTAAGACTGTGCACAGGGGCATTTAAGACATCACCTATTGGTGCCATACAGGTTGAAATGGGAGAAATGCCCCTGCGCATCAGAAGAATTAAAAGTTTACTTGCATTTTGGGTTAATTTACAAGGACATGAGGACTCACATCCAACAAAGGCAGTATTAAAGGAATGCTGGGAACACAACAAAAGTAACTTCCGGAGTTTGGGATGGGTTGGGAATATTACAGCAGAAAAAGCAGGCCTATATAACATTTGTTACAGTCCAACAGTCCCATGTTTGAAAATCCCTTCATGGTTGATAACAGTACCCAAAGTAGACATGACCATTCAAAAGAAAATCAAAGCAAAAGGTAAAGCAGAGAAAGTTCTGTGTGTAGCCCAAAAACATCTTGAGCAAGTCTTTATGGATAAAACAGTAATCTATACAGATGGCTCAAAAGATCCATTGACAGGACGTACTGGGGCAGCAGCTTTCATACCCTCACATAACAAAGCCATTAAAAAAAGGACATCAGACCATCTATCTGTTTACACTGTTGAATTAGTTGCAATACTAATGGGACTTCAATGGATACAGGAGAATAACATGAAGAATACTATTATAGCATCAGATAGTTTATCAGCCCTCACAAGCATTGAAACTGGAACATCTTGCAGACCAGATGTCATATATGAAATATACCATGTGCTTTACAGTCTTGAAAGCAATAGTGCAAACGTCAGTTTTATTTGGGTTCCTGCACATGTGGGTATAGAGGGCAATGAACGTACAGACATACTAGCAAAACAGTCATTGAGAATAGAAACCATTGATTTACAAATCACATTAAGTAAAACAGAAGCTAAATCAATCATTAAGACTTACACTAAACAACTATGGCAAGAATACTGGGAAATGAATGACACTGGAAGGAATTTATACAGTATACAGCAAAAGGTCACAGATAATAGAAAAATCTTCACTAATAAAAAAGAAGAAGCAATAATTACAAGACTCAGAATAGGACACACAGGATTAAATAGTACTCTTCATGTTATAGGCAAACATCCTACAGGACTATGCTCTCATTGCAGTGAACTAGAAACAGTGCAACATTGCATTATGGATTGTAACAGATATGCACAAGAGAGGAAAAGGCTCAAGGATTCACTCAATAAACAGAGTATTCAGTTTACATTGAAGGGTTTACTCGGGGAAAATCTACAACAAACATACAAAGAAATACTCGTTTTTCTCAAAAGAACAAATCTGATTAATAGAATTTAACAACTGCCAAATTCAGAACCACACTCCAGTTCAGTAGGTGGCGGTAATGCACCTTTTTAGATGGTTGCCAACCGCCATAAAACCCCAAAGAAGAACAAGAAGAAGGGGTTGGTATGGCGGCGTAAGTCTCGACGTGTCGATGTGCTGAGACGGTGAAGCGGAGCCCAGTGTTACATGCGGGGTAGCGCTGGAGTGAAGTCTGAACAGCCGAGTTTGCCGCTGTTGCCTTGTCTTTGTTGTCTTTTTCAGTTGTCTTTCCCGTTATATTTTTGGTCTTATCCTTTTGGCCTTATCTTTCTTTTTTTTCTGTTCCTATCCCCGTTTGTTTCGTTGTTAGCTTTTGGTCACCTTAGTTAAATCAGAATCAGAAGAATCAGAATGGCCTTTATTGTCATTATACAGAATGTACAACGAGATTGGAGAGCTCTCCTTTCAGTGCAATAGATAGTTAAAAAAGTATACCAAAATAGTATAAGTAACAAAGACAAAGAATTAACAAGTTGCAGGGAGGCGTTAAATATGCGAGGTATATACAAGATGAGACGCAGAACTGTGCACAGCACAATTGAGGCTCAGTGTAAGTGATGATTTCAGTTTTTACTCCTTAAGTATGTTCTTTTGGTCTCTAGGTTAATCTTGGGTTTAGTTTGCAGAGACGCTGCTCAGTTCAGTAACAGTTTGCAGGGACGCTGCTCAGTGAGTTAGTTAGCCTTGTATGTCTGTTGGGGTGACTGGGGGGGGCAGACCTTTCGTTTGTTTGCATGCCTACTTAGTACTAGTTGTGTTACATTGTTTATGGTCTGACTTACCTGATTCTCTCCATCCATCCAGGGGTGTCTGCTCAATGTGCAACCCAGAGTTAATTTTGTGCATAGTTATTGAGTAAAGAAACGTATTTTTTTATATTGTGACAAAGAAAATAAAGATTGTATTTATATTTTTCTAACATTGCCTTTGTATTCATTTGTGCACTTGCCTGTGTTATTTTTGAAGGGGAAACCCTCTGTTGAAGGGTCATAGATTGTGGACAAAATTTAATATTCTTATAGGTGAAAGTCCTAAGGTGGCGTTGTTGGGTAATTGTAACACCAGAAGTCCCTCACCAGTCCTAACTTGGTCACAAATAGATTTACCTGGCTGTTGGTGAAATGCAGCACGAATGTGAGAGAAGACAAGAGCAAAACATTTATTCAGCTGTGTTCTTGTGAAGTTGCTCTCTTCAAACAAGGTAATGTGCATTAAAATGATCATCTGAAATAAATGATCTAAAGATTTTAATGGATTTGATTGTGGAAAGCATAGAGGATCTTTACAGATATGTTAACAATATCACACATTGCTAAGGCTGAAGACAGATGCTAGCACATTTTCAAACAATCTTTGTGTTTTAAAGAATTGACTGTAAGTTATATTTGTATAAACAGACGATTTGCTTTTACAATTTATTTACATGTTTTTCATTGGTAAGCTGAGTCAGTTAAATTTTAAAGTATATTTAATATTATTTTTAAAGTCATTAGAAAAAAATTCTGTGATTTGAACTTGTTCTGTGTGTATATCAATGTCACAAGGCTACATCTGATCTTGTGTGTTGCAGTTTAAACTGCCTGACTATGGCCACTGGTGAACAAGCACGTAACAACCCGCTAGCAGAGCTGAGCATTTCTTTTCAAGTCTTTCTCTTCAGCACAGCTACTGGCACTTGGCTTTTCTTTTTCAAAGATGCCATCAAGGAGTTTCTTCATAGTGAAGACACTGCAACACTTTCTGTGGTAGTAGATTGCTGGAATCTGCCCTTCAGGAATGTCCTCTGCCAGTTAAAAAACTGGTGCATGATTTGGTATTTGAGCTGCCCTGAGCAGTGTTTTCCAGGAGACAACACTTTTTAATGAAACCAGCTTATCTTCATCACCAGAAAAATGGATGATACACTCCACCTGTGGTTGTTTTGCTAGCGGGTTGTTACATGCTTGTTCACCAGTTGCCATAGTTGGGCAGTTTAAACTGCAACACACAAGATCAGATGTAGCTTTGTGACATTGATATACACACAAAACAAGTTCAAACAACAGAATTTTTTTCTAATGACTTTAAAAGTAATAACAAATATACTTAAATCCCAGTTTGTGACGTCATACTGACCTTGGTCTAGTTAATAATGCTGTCTGGTTTTAAGGCTCACAATGACCTGTAACAATGATAGAGTAGGGGTATATTATACATTTCCTGAATCCTTATGGTCCTGTGAGTTTTCTAGGTCTTATATTTTATATCCCTGCCATTCCTTGATGACACAAGGCTAAAAGATGATATTTCATTTAGGTGAAAATTGTGTAAAAATGAGTGCTGTTTATAGTTTAAAGAGCTACAGTGACCTCTATATTGGTCAGAAAGATTTACATTTTAGCTTGAATGAAAGCCTAAAAGGTTCTCTTTAAAATGATACCAAAGACAATATGGTGAAACCCTGACAAGATGTCCTGATATAGATAGATAGATAGATAGATAGATAGATAGATAGATAGATAGATAGATAGATAGATAGATAGATAGATAGATAGATAGATAGATAGATAGATAGATAGATAGATAGATAGGCTTTATTTCAGACTCAATGTCCATAGGTAAAAAAAGGTTAAAAATAACACAAAACAACAACAAGACAAAAACAAAAATAAATAAATAATCTAACAATTCATCTTTAGGCCATTAAAAGGCACTTATACCAGTGCCCCCAAAACTGGGAAGTGCAGCGTATGTCACTGTACATAATATTCACCAGTGCCCTAACAGTTTGATTCTCAGAATCATTTAATTGGCAGATGAACCTGTGCATTAGGACTTTAGTCCGACCCACACTCACTCCCCCCAGCTCTTCAGAGCGGTGATCACCGTAAGTATCTGTAGATTCACGCATTAGAAAAAGACGTGCGGGTGATTTGACCAAGCAAACACGAACCACAGCTGGCTTAACCGCAGTCAAACATTGCAAACAGAGCCTGGTCATCAGCGGCTAGCCACATAGAGACTGCTGCCTTGTATTTTAATAAATACAATGTATAAACGCTTGTGTTTTTGCGCTTGCTGTGCTGTAGCAGTTATCGAGTGATGCCCGATGTGTTTCAGTTAAGCCAATCGGAGACAAGTAGCATGGACCTACCTTTCCGGTTTCTTGAAATGTTTTTCATGATCCCTGAAATGTCTTTGCATGTTTGCAGATGATTTTGTTTTTTGTTTTCGTGTTTGTTTGTGAAATGCTTTTGCTTATGTGACTGACTTGTTTACTGATGTTTATACATGAAACATAAATGTTTTTGGGCAGGTCAATAGTTTTTTTGTGCATTCATTAATGTTTTTGCGTATTGATCTTTAGGGACATCGTAATTAAATTCACAGTGTTTCAGGCTCATTTTGAGACAATTATTGTTTTCTATGGTAATAACGTTTTCCTGATGCCTTTCAGACCAACGATGTCAAAATGTTGTATCACGGAAACTGTAAATTTTTGCGTTGAGACTGTATTTTTATACATACAACTGATAACGTTTTCCTGTCACACGCGTTTTTGTGCCAAATGTCTATTTACAGTGTTTCGGGCTCATTTGGAGACAAATCTTGTGTTTTAAGGTGATAACGTTTTCTTGATGACTTTCAGACCAACGATGTCAAAATGTTGTATCATGGAAACAGTATATTTTTGCGCTGCTACTGTATTTACACAGCAAAAGTGATGTTGTCTTCCTCCATCACGTGTTTTTTTTTAAATGTTCTATAAACAGTGTTTCTAGCTTATTTGGAGACAAATGTTGTGTTTAAAGATGATAACGTTTTCTTTGTGCCTTTCAGACGACCGATGTGAAAATCTTGTTGATTCACCTAAACCTGTAGGCCTATATTTTTGCGCTGCGACTGTATTTATACATCAAACTGATAATGTGTTCCTGACACACGTGTTTTTGTGTGGTATGCCTATTAACAGTGTTTCAGGCTTATTTGGAGACGAATGTGTTTTAAGATGATAACGTTTTCTTGAAGCCTTTCAATCCACCGATGTCAAACCATGTTGTTTCACAGAAGAACTGTATATTTTTGACCTGAAGGACTGCATTTATAGATCAAAGTAATGTTGTCTTACTCACGCACCTATTCATGCCAAATGCAGTGTTTCTGACTCATTTGGAGATGAATTCTGTGTTTTAAGTTGATAACGTTTTCTTAGTGACTTTCAGACACAGATGTGAAAATTGTGTTGATTCACTTAAAACTGTGTATTTTTGCGCGGAGACTGTATTTATACATAAAACTGATCACGTGTTCCTGACACACATGTTTTTGTATGGTATGTCTATTAACAGTGTTGCAGGCTTATTTGGAGACAAATGTTGTGTTTTAAGGTGAGATAACGTTTTCTTGATGCCTTTCAGACCAACGATGTCAAAATGTTGTATCATGGAAATTGGATATTTTATACTTACGGTCTGTATTTATAAATCAAATTGATAATGTGTTCCTGACAAATGTGTTTTTGTATGAAATGTCTTTTTGCAGTGTTTCAGGCTTATTTGGAGACAAATGTTGTGTTTTAAAGTGATAACGTTTTCTTGATGACTTTCAGACCAACAATGTCAAAACCATGTTGCTTCACAGAAAAACTGTATAATTTTGACCTGAAGAACTGCATTTATTCATCAATGTGATATTGTGTTCCTCACGCACTTGTTCATGCGAAATGTCTTTTTGCAGTGTTTCAGGCTTATTTGGAGACAAATGTTGTGTTTCAAGGTGATTTCATATTCTTGGTGCCTTTAAGACTAAAAGTGTCAAACTCTTGTTGTTCCAGAGAAATACTATATATTTTTATTACCCGAAGTACTGTATTTATACAACAAAGTGATGTTGTCTTCCTCACACACGTGTTTTGGTATGAAATGTCTATAAACAGTGTTTCTTGCTTATTTGGAGACAAATGTTGTGTTTTAAGGTGATAAAGTTCTCTTGGTGACTTTCAGACCAACAATGTCAAAATGTTGTATCATGGAAACTGTATATTTTTGCGCTGCTACTGTATTTATACAACAAAGTGACGTTGTCTTCCTCATACACGTGTTTTGTATGAAATGTCGGTAGCACTTTACATTACAGCCCGCGTCTTACAGTGTAGTTTCCCGTCTCTTACAGTGTAGTTTCCTCAACTGTTGGGGTAGCTCTCACACATGTACTATGATATTCTGCGGTATCTATGGGGTAGTTACAGTTGCGTCTTACAGTGTAAGTCCTGGAGTCTTACAGTGTAGTTTCCTCAACTGTTTGGGTAACTCTCACACATGTACCATGACATTTTGCGGTATCTATGGGGTAGTTACACTCGTGTCTTACAGTGTAGTTTCCCGTGTTTTACCATGAACTTATCAGGACTGTGTAATTTTCCTGGTCATACGCTTTTGCTATGTATACCTTGATGTGCCACTTCCTGTTAAGAATCAGCATGGATACAGATAATGTAGACCAGTGATGAACTGGTCCACATAAACACTGTAATGTATTGATGAATATGTGTTTCACAAAATAATGACAAGACATGCACACGTATAAAATATCTTTGTTTTTTTAAACACACAGACACCTCACAAAGTAATTCACCATTTAATTAACCTAACTTTAAGATCACACTTGTCTTTGCTTACTGTCTAACTGTCCAGTACTTTCACTGCGACAACCCAGCACTTGCACCTGCCAACCTGTAACTACTGGTCAACATCTGGAACCGGGCTGTATTATGAAGTGAAGACTAGATAGATAGATAGATAGATAGATAGATAGATAGATAGATAGATAGATAGATGTGGTTAAATAGATTAAAATGAAAATATAAAAAAAAACAACAACTCTGAATTAAAATCAAGTGGTGAACAGTAAGTTAAAACCAAGGACACGACAATAAGATTGCTGTTAATACCAGATTTTTTTTAAATTAAAAACTTATTTTAAAACACAAGCAGGTGGGTTTAAAATGGAGCAGGCAACTGTCCTCTACAGGATGCAAAGTCTATTAAAAAGGGTTAAAACGCCAGCCCGCAGTTAGGGTCCTTCCTCTTCCCTTGCTCCTCCAGTGACAGACAGGAACTCAGCCAAGCAGCCAAGGACACCTGTAATTAAGAAGGAAACAGCGGCAGTGGGGGTGCACAACGCAATACAAGCAGAGTGACCTCTTCCTCGTAAGCCAGAGTGCTACTACAGTGAAGAATGCTTACGCGGCAGGCAGAGCTCCTCACTTTGCCGCTGTTGTAGGACGCGTCGTAACACTCTGGACTTTCCTTCTCAGCTGGACTCTGCTCGGCGGCTGTCTGCTCCGCTGTGCCCGGCTGCTCCGTGGTGCTCGGCTGCTCCTGGTGTTGCGTCCATGGTTGCGTCCTGTCGGTGTCACCCCGTTTGTGCTCCTTCCGGCGTTCTCCCACTTCTTGGCCCAATCCCAATGTCCACACTCACACACTCACTGACTTTGAGGCGCGCTCCCGTAAAGTCCGTGAGGGCTTAGGGCTGTCCCACTGCCAAATCACAAAGTGTGTGAGGGATCTCTCGCTGACTTTTTGAGCCCTTCATGCGCCCTTTCCGTGAGTGGGCATCAATGCAGACTTACCGTGAGGGAATTACCCAGAGTTCATCGCGTTGTGACGTGTGGCAGGAGTCTCCTGGAGCAACCAGCTGGCAGTCTGTATATATTGTATGTCTGTATATATTGTATATATGTATATATTTATGTTAAATGTGTGTCTGTACATTGTAACATTCTGTTTGAACAATCTGTCTGGACTATGCAGGTTACAATGTCTCTGTATATATATGTAATGGTGAAAAATAATAAAAATAAACAATTAAAAAAAAAAAAAAAAAAAAAAAAAAAGCTGGCAGTCCCTAAAATATGAAATCCCAGTCACGCCTTAAAAGTTCACAATTGTGTTTGAATAGATTACTTTAGATTTGATAGTACTTTATTAATGCCTTGGAGAAAAACTCAACCAGGGACAAAGATATATTAGAAGAAAAGATAGACCAAAATAAAACTATAAATTAAAATACATAAATATAAATAAAATAAAAATATTAAAATAAAATTAGAAATAAAAATAATGCACTTATGTTCTCTTGACATTAGTGAAATGGGGAGGAGATCATACAATATTCATCACAGATCATATTGTATGTGTAGTTAATAAGCAAACAATCTACCAATAAACATATGAGGAAACTCTACCACTCGTTTTAAAAATCGAATTTATTGTTAATTTGTTATACTTATTTGTATTTGAGCTGTTGTAACAAAGCACCTTTGTTTCCCATCGAGAATGTTTGTTTATTATATTTTGCAAAAATAAAATGAAGTTTACTGTTAAATTAAAAAAGGAATAATAAATCAAACTTTTCAAGATGTTGCTAGGTTTGGAGTCATGAGAGATGCAGTGTTTTGTTACTATGCTATCGAAACTATTTGCCATTTGTTTTTTGAATGTTTATATAGCTGTGCATTTTGGTCAGGTGTAGAGCAGCTCTTTAATGCACAAACCAGGTCCACAGTTCAACTTAAAGAAAAGGACGTTTTATATTTTTATGAGTGAAAATAAAAAATGTCAGAAGATTTATTTTCTTTATTTAGTTATACTACAATATTAAATATGGGACATGTTAAATTTATGTAAGTGTAAATGGACAAAAAAAATACCACAACAACAAAACTCTGAACATTGTGGAATCATTAAGTCTGATCATTTTATAGACGCTTCTTGTACTTTTGTATGCATATGTATATATACATATAAATGTTTATAATGTAAAGTTTCTATATACGCGGTGTTCAAAATCTTTGCATATTGGTGTATGTGTTTCACATAAATTAAAAAAAATGTTAAAAGTAAAAAAAAGGTGGCAGTTAATGTTATCCCTTTCATGATTGCTGTCAATAAAAACAAAGGGCTGTCCCATTCCTGTCTATTGCACTTCAAGCCCTTGCAGCCTCATGCACTCAATCACTTTCCAGGTTCAGGGACTTAAGTCAATGAGGGCTCAGGGCTCAGGGTTTAGGAAGGAGATTGGGATTCAGCCCTTCTTCTTCTTCTTCTTCTTTGGTGTTTTACGGCAGTTTGCATCCGTGACGTTGCATTACTGCCATCTTCAGTTACTTATCCGCTATTTCTGTTCATTTATGTTCTATTAAAAAGTCCAGTCACCGTCAAAAAGGTCAGTACCTCCTCCTTTCCCTGCACACCTTCTACACATTCAATAATACTTTTAACACTATTTCCTCCTCTTCCTATTCTTTTAAACTTTTCCATCATCATTCTTCTTTCTTGTCTGTATTTAACACATGTCAGAAGTACATGCTGTATTGTTTCCTGTTCTTGGCACTGCTCACATAATCCTGTTGGATGCTTTCCTCTGATGTGCAAAGTGCTATTCAAGCCACTATGCCCAATTCTCAATCTTGATATTATTACTTGTTCTTTCCTCTCATGTCCTCTGTTTCTTATTGATCTTACTCTATTTTGTATTGAGTATAAATGTCTTCCTTTTGTCTCAGTGTCCCAGTTTTGTTGCCACATTTGAGTTATCTTATCCCACACAATACTTTTACCTTCTGACTTTGACAGTCTAATATCTGCTTCAATATCTGTTCTTTTGACCGCCTCCTTTGCCAGCTTATCTGCTCTCTCATTTCCCATAATACCCAAATGTGCAGGGACCCATAAAAACACAATTTCACATTTTCCTTTGAGACTTTCACAAGATGTCAATATTTTAAATACCAGCTCTTGGTGAGATCTTGCTACACCTGTACCAATACTAGTCAAAGCACTCACAGAATCACTACAAATAATCACTCTTCTGCATCCACTTTGTTCAGTCCAGTCTATTGCCATATCCACAGCAAATAGCTCAGCAGCAAAAACACTAATGTGATCAGATGTTCTCCTACTGCATCCAAAATTAATACCTGGTACTGCAAAAGCTGCACCTGTTGCACCAGAGAGAGGTTCCTTTGATCCATCTGTAAAAACTTGGATCCAATCCTTATATCTGTTTTCTACTAGATGGTAAAATGCATGTACTAAATCTATGTTTTTCTTAGTTTCCTTTATTTGCAGCAGCTCAAAATCTGTTGTTCGCTTCTCAAACAACCAAATAGGTCTTTCAGGCCATACTACAGTCTTAGCAAACTCTTTTTCATACACACCTATATCTTTAGCGATTTCATTTCCTTTCCATCCGAAACTATCTTTTGTCATTCTGTCTTTCTCCCAACATACCTGTAGTACACTTTTTGCAGGATGCTCATCACCCTGCCCTTTAATGTTAATCCAGTAGTGTGCCATCAGTTGTTTCCTTCTCAAGTACAGTGGAATTTCCTCTGCCTCTACCTGAAGTGCACATACAGGGGAAGACCTGACTGCTCCTAAACACAATCTTAACGCTTGTGCTTGGATTACATCTAATCCTGCCAGCACTGTTCTTGTTGCTGACCTATATACTATGCTCCCATAGTCCATCCTGGATCTGATTAGTGCCACATAAATTTGTTTTAGCGATGCAAAATCTGCACCCCACCGCAGTCCCACCAAGCACCTCATTACATTTAAGACTTGTTTACACTTACTGATCATTTGACCCACATGTTCTCTCCAGGTTAATCTTTGATCAAAATGTACTTCTAGGAAACGAAAACTTTTAACTTTCTCTATTTCTTCACCATACATTTTTAAACTGCAATTTGTTAGTTTCTTTCTTGTAAAAAACAAAATTTTTGTCTTTTCCACTGAAAGTTTAAATCCCCATTTTGTTCCCCATCTCTCAACTTCATTAATTCCCTCCTGTATTTTCCTAACTATATAGGCAAAATTCCTCCTCCTCATCCACAAGGCACCATCATCTGCAAATAAAGATATCCCCATTCCGTATGGAACACTTTCAAAAATATCATCAATCATTATTGAGAATAGTGTTGGGCTGATTACACTCCCCTGCGGTATACCATTTTCAACTTGATATTGATTGGATATTTCTGCTCCTATCCTCACCTGAATTGTCCTTCCATTTAAAAAGTCCATTACCCAATTAAATATTCTTCCTCCAATTCCCTTTAAGTGGAGTTTAATCAGAAGGCCCTCTTTCCATAACATGTCGTATGCCTTCTCAACATCAAAAAACACTGCTCCTACTGTTTCTTTATTCACTTGTGCTTTCCGTATTTCCTCTTCTAAACACACCATTGGGTCCACTGTCTGCCTCCCTTTCCTAAAACCACTTTGATAAGGGGCCAGCATGCTTTTGCTCTCTAATAAAAATATTAATCTCTCATTTACCATTCTTTCCATTATTTTACAAATATGAGATGTAAGAGCTATGGGTCTATAATTCCCTGGCTTGCTTGCATCTTTCCCAGGTTTCCGTATTGGAATAATGATTGCTTCCTTCCAGCTCTTTGGTATTTTCCCTTCCTCCCACACCCTATTATACAGTGTCAACAACTTCTCGAGGCTTCTGCTACTTAGATATTTAATCATACAGTAACATATTTCATCCTTGCCTGGTGCAGTTTGGCCAGTTTTACTAAGAGCCCTCTTTAACTCATCCATAGTAAAAGGTACATTTTCCACTCCATCAAAATTAAGTTTTCTACAGAGTGCTTCTGTATTTTCTGCTTTTGTTCTTTCTCTACCTCTTTGACCTTCTTTTGATATGTTATTGTTGCTATGTACTTTAGTGAAAGTGCCTGCCATCATCTCTGCCTTTTCTATATTTTTAACTGCTGTGATGTTTCCTTCTATCAGAACCGGATAACTCCACTCTCTTCTGTCCCCTCCCATTTTCCTAATTGTCCCCCACACTTCACCTACCTTCGTTGAACTACCTATTGAGTCACAAAACTGTCTCCAATGATTCCTTTTTGCCTGTCTTATTGTCCTTCTCACTGTAGCTTGAGCTAATTTATATTGAATCAAATGCTGGAAATTGTGGGTTCTTTTCACTTGTCTAAAAGCTTTATTCCTACTTCTTACTGCCTCTGTACATTTACTATCCCACCATGGTACTGCCTTTTTCTTTCCCTTCCCTTTACTTTTTGGAATTGCCTTTGTTGCAGCTGCAATAATGCTCTGTTTTATTTTACTGTCAAGCATTTCCACATTCAGCTCCTCACTAATCTGGTTTATTAGTTTATCTCCTTCTTCTACAAAAATCTCCCATACTGCTTTTTCAAAAATCCACTTACCTCCAATATTTTCTACTTCCTGTGGAGAAACAAAATTAATTCTACATAACACCAGATAGTGATCACTCCCTATTGTTCCCCTTTGCTCTACTGACCAATCACACATTGCTGCAATACTATTTGATGCTATCGTCAGATCTAATGCTGATTCCTTTCCTGTATTAACATCAATTCTTGTGCAGCTGCCATTATTTAAACATACCAAGTTTTCTTCATTAAGTAATTCTTCAATTATCTGTCCATTGTGATCTGTTCTGTCACTTCCCCATAAAGTACTATGTCCATTGAAATCTCCACACCAGATGCCTGCACCCTCACACTGCCCATTAATCTCTTCCAGTTTGTTCAGTTCTAATCTTTTACAAGGGTTATAATAATTAACAACAACCAGCTCTTTCTTTCCAATCCATATTTTCACCATTGTATACTCCTCTTCCTTCTCTATCCCCACAATCCTATAAGGGATGTTTTCCTTTACAAAAGTTATGCATCCACCTCCCATTCCTTGTGGCCTATCCCTCCTCACTGCTACATACCCATAAAGCACAAAGCTAAGCAATGGTTTTAGCCAGGACTCTTGTATGCAAATAACATCTGGTTTCTCTGTTTTGTACTCAATAAATTTTTTTAATTCCTGTCCATTTGATATTAAACTTCTTGCATTTCACTGAAGAATAAGTATTATTAGTAGTATTAACCTACACATACTGCTTCTTGGGTTGACTGTACCCTAAGTTCATCTCTAACATCTTCCCATTTCAGCCCAATCATGCCCAAATGATGTTCTGCTGCTTTTACAATAATCTGAATCCTTTCAGTCTTGGATTTGATTTCATACGTTGCATTTATCACTCCAGCCACAAAAGTGACCCACTTCTTTTTCTCTGTCCATGTTTTCTTCTCATCTTGCTTCTCTTTTACCACCTGTTGCTCTTTGCTGCCCTCTCCCTCCTTCCTCTGTTTGTCTTGTTTTGCCAGCTTAACTGCTTGAGCATAAGATACATTTTCTTTCATCTTTATGTGCTGTACCTCTGCTTCTTTTTTAAGGACTTCACATCCCCAGTAAGCTACACTGTGGTTTCCTCCACAATTACAGCATTTTGGTTTCACTCCCTCTCCACACTGCCCATATTCATGTTCCCCCCCACATCGAGCACACCTCCTCTTTCCTTTACACACTTTCGCAACATGCCCAAATTCTTGACAGTTGAAACACCTCATTGGTTTTGGGATGAATTCCCTGACTCTGTATTTAAGAAATCCATAGTAGATTTCTTGTGGCAGCTCTTTTACTTCAAACTCAATCATCACCGTCTCTGACTCTTTTTTCTCAACACCTCTTGTCATTTTTGTGACACTTTTAATCTCTCTGTGTCTCACTCTCAGGTTTTCCAGCAAATCTGTCATGTTGACTGTGATGGGTATTCCACTGATCACTCCCTTTCGTCCTTTTGTTCTCTGCTCCCCAACTCTAATAACTCTGGCAACTTTGATTTTCCCAATGCTGGTCACTTTTTTAGCTTTCTCTACTTGCTGCTCTGTGTTGCATCCGATCAGTAAATTTCCATCATCCAGGATCCTTGCAAACTTCACCTCTCCAATTTCAGCTCGAATGATTTTTGTTAATTTTAATGGATCAACCTTCTTTACTCCTCCTTCTCCCTCAAAACGCATGACAACATTGTATCTTTTAATACCCTTTCTTCTTCACTCTCCATTTCAGTTGAGCTAGATTTGTCGTTTTTCTTTCTCTTTCCTTTCCTCCCCCTTTCTACACTTTCCCAAACTCCTTCTCCTCTTTCTTCCTCTCCACTAAATTCCATGCTGTCAAAATCTGTCCCTTTTCCCCTCATCCTGTCAGACATTGCGAGGAATTCGCAGGAGTACTGTTCCGGACCTATACAGGCCGTCGGTCAATACTCCTACAAGATTCCCCCCAATAGTCAGTCCTAAAGTCAATCAGTTAAGCGATCTGCAAAGTCAGTCTGTTTCAAAACAAAATTCAGATCACATACAGTTCATTCGTCCAAAAGATGACAGAAAATCACAGTTGGATTCCGCGTGGTCTCAACGCCCGTCGGTCACTTCCTGCTTCTTCCGCGACAAACATGCCACCGTTTGCATGCCCGTTCTCCCACTTCCAGGTGTGCCACAGGTTAAATTGTTCCCTCTCTACTCTGATTGGCCACAGACCAGTTCCGTTCTCCAGCCCCATTGGGAGTCTCTTGGGGTAATAAAGTGCTCTACAGGTGCAGGCTATCAAGATTAAGAGTGTCCCGGCAGGAAGTAATTAAAAAAAAAATACTAGAAAAATGCTATAAATAAACTAAAAACAATTAAAACAATCACGCAAAATATAAAAACATGCAGAATAAAAACACAAAATAAAACCAATCTGCCGTGCCACAGTAACGGGAAACTACACTTTTAGACTCCAGGACACTGTGCGTTCACACCAAAAGAGGCAAAAGCGGCCAAAGCGGCCAGCACGCCCGAGGAAGCGGACAGCGGCCAAAGCGTCCACGTGACTGACGTCAACATAAAATCTTGCTTGTCATTTAAGCGCAGCGGACTTCTTCACAGCAGCAGCTGCTTGCTGTTGTTCAACTTCAGTTTAAAGCATAGCATGAACATAACGTAAAATCACGAGCGGATTGACAGGCAGGAAGCAATTTACAAAGGAGATAATATTGATTTATCAACGACATGAAACTTTTACAGTTTTGAAATATAGCCTACTAAAATCCTGTGGTGGTAAGGAGCGCGTATTTGCACTGTGTGTGTGTGTGTGTGTGTGTGTGTGTGTGTGTGTGTCTACAGGAGCCGGAAAAAAATAGATTGTGGCAGTAAGCCAATAAGATTAATTCCCTCCAATAATTGTATCATTTTCGTGGTCTGCCATGCATATAAATATGCGGTTTGACCCTCAAAATCATATCAACTCATCATGGATCTGGATGACATCACTGTGATGTGTGCTGCCGCGCTGTGCATCCGACGAAGACGCCGTCGCCGGGTTTGGGTGCATGAGATCCTGCGGCGCCGTGAGGAGCTGGGCGAGTATCATCGGCTGGTGCTGGAGCTGCAGCTGGATAGAGAGCGGTTCCAGCGTTACTTCAGGTTGGACGTCCAGCAGTTCGACAGCGTGTTGGCGAAGATTGGGCCGCTGATCGCCAGGCAGACGACCAACTATCGCCGTCCCATCTCCCCATCAGAGCGCTTGGCAATCTGCCTCCGTTTCCTGGCAACCGGTGACTCATACCGCACTATTGCTAATAGCTACCGTGTGGGTGTGAGCACTGTGAGCCAGGTCGTTGCCAGTGTCGCCAGGGTGATTTGGGATGTCTTGGTGCCCGAGTACATGCCAGCGCCCGCCGTGGAAGACTGGAGGAGAGTTGCCGAGGGGTTCCGTGACAGATGGGCTTTCCCAAACTGCGTCGGATCCATCGATGGGAAGCACGTCGTCATCAAGGCACCGGACAACTCTGGCTCCCTCTTCTACAACTACAAGGGGACCTACTCCATCGTTCTCCTGGCAGTGGTGGATGCCGCTTACTGCTTCAGAGTGGTGGATGTGGGGAGCTACGGGAGGACCAGTGACGGTGGTGTGCTGGTGAACTCCATCTTCGGGCAGAGGCTGCTGCACGGCACCCTTGGCCTGCCAGAGGACGCTGTTCTCCCAGGGGCTGAGCGTTTGGGACCGCAGCCATTCGTCTTTGTGGCAGACGAGGCCTTTCCACTCCGCCGTGACGTCATGCGTCTTTTTCCAGGCAGGCAGTCTGGCAGTCACAGGGTGTTCAACTACAGGTTGTCCCATGCAAGGCTGATTGTGGAGAATACCTTTGGTTTTCTCTCATCCCAGTGGCGTATGTACAGAGGAGTCATTGGGGTCAGCCCTGCAAATGTGGATGCCTGTGTGAGGGCTACCTGTGTCCTGCACAACTTCCTGAGGACGAGGAGCAGCACCAGGACGGCGATACCATCCCCTGGACATCTGGCGCAGGAGGCGGAGAGGGATGCAGCAGGTCTGCAATCCGTGACCAGAGTAGGCAGTAACAATGCAAGCCGGGAGGCCATCCGTGTCAGGGAGGCATTTATGTCCTACTTCACCAACGAAGGAGCGGTGACCTGGCAGCCTGCAGAAAACTGATGCCCTTCTTTATAACGGCTCTTTTAAGAGCCACTAAATCATTTTTATAAGAGCAAATTCTTTGAGCTACCAAAGCAAACGTTATCAAGCACATAAACATGACCAAATTCTAACAATTGCCCTATTATACCTAAACCAATCCCAGTTAAATGTAACATACATGCAATGATCTTAAATCTTTATATGAAACACACGCACACAAAACCTCAACAATTAATAAACTTTATTAAAACATTGTTCTTTGAACTTTTTAATAAACAATTAACAAAATAACTGATAAATGATTTGATTATCATTATAATTTTATATTATTATAATAATAATTTAAATAACAGGAACAAATTAAGTGTGTGTTGTGTGACTGCACATGCAGGAGAGCAGGGTGCAGCTGACAGCACTGCGACAGTCAAAATTCCCCTCACAGTGTTGTCAGCTGCACCCTGCTACCAAAGGCTGACCTCACTGCATGTGCGTAAATGCAGATTTGCAATTAAGAAAATATGTGTGGGGCTGTGTGACTGCACATGCAGGAGAGCAGGGTGCAGCTGACAGCACTGCAACAGTCAAAATTCCCCTCACAGTGTTGTCAGCTGCACCCTGCTACCAAAGGCTGACCTCACTGCATGTGCGTAAATGCAGATTTGCAATTAAGAAAATATGTGTGGGGCTGTGTGACTGCACATGCAGGAGAGCAGGGTGCAGCTGACAGCACTGCAACAGTCAAAATTCCCCTCACAGTGTTGTCAGCTGCACCCCGCTACCAAAGGCTGACCTCACTGCAGCTCTACAGTGAGGTCAGCTGAGAGCTGCCTCCCTGCCCCCAAGGGTCCTCCCTCAGTTTTGCCTCAAACACGAGCCGGTGAAATTCAAATTTAAGCTCCTGTCTTGCCCTGTAGGACAGGCTTCTGAAATCCTCCAGGAGCATTTTAAAAAATAATGCATCCCCATCTTCCTGTGGAGGAGTGCTGGCTCGAGGGGGATTTATAGCCCTGTTGCTCACTGCCTCCATGGCCCTCAACATTCTTTCCTCAAATTCTGAGCAGTCACTTGGCCTCTTTCTTTTCCTCTTTCTCCCTTCCTCTTGCTCCTGGTCCTGTTCCTGCTCCTGCTCCTGCTCCGCCTCTGCAAGACTTTTTCACATTTAAAAGAAAATTTAGAACATTTCATTTAAAAGAACTTCATATAATATATAAACAACTTCATTTTGGTAAGCTGAAGTTACATTGTGCACTGTCAACTACAATGTAATTCTGCATTCAAAACTAAATTTAGAAATTTACAGTTCTGACAAGTCAAGCCTTTTTGAAAGCAAACATCTCAGAACCAGATTGTAACTGCTATGTTAGAAATGCATACTCTTCTGTCTCTCCCTCATCTTCCCTGCTCTCCTCGCCCTCCACAGGACCTTCATCGAGGTTGGAGGTGGAAGGACGCTCCTCCAAAAATGGGTCCAAAAAACCCATCACGGAGGCGTACCGCCACACACGATCCACACCTCCAGCAGACCCACTTCTCCTCCTGTCTTTCTCTCTCCTCTTCTCCTTCCTGTAGTTGTCCCTCAATCCTTTCCATTTCTTTCTGCATTCTTCCGCTAATGGACAGAGAACACAAACAATTTTTGCTCTTTTTAAATTGCACTTCGTTTTTAAATTCTGCTGATAAAATGCTTTGTTGTGCAGTCTGTCATCCAGGACTCGAGACGCCGTCCCGACTCCCGGGGAAGTTAAAATGTTTATTTGAGACATTAATTTTTTTTATAAACATTAATCATTATTTATCTTTCCCGGGACGAAGTCGGGACGGACCGAAATTTGCGAATATCATATTGTAGCTGTGGACCAGTTCTCCAGTCGGAGTTATAAAAAAACAGGGGATTCTTTTAGGGATAAAAAAAAAAAAACCTCTGATCACCAGGAATAAAGGGCACTCATAATTAATACAATTTAAGGAAAAACAACCAATAATTCTCCCGGACTCAATATCAATCTTTAAATCAATGAATTAAACCCCTGTGCAGCCCGTGCGTATTCCCCGTTCCAAAATAAAACAATAATCTCAGTGTTCATTAAACCAAAACTTGGCGCGCAGCCCGGTATGAAGCCATCCACGGAATGATCCAGAAGGATCCAGCTGGACTGTTTGATATTAAAGTAACCTGCTCACCCCCCCGGCGTAAACCTCCGATCGTTGCTGAAAAAAGTAAGTCTGGAGCCCTGGTGTCATCTCATTCAGATGAAGCAACACATGCTTGCATGCTAGGCTAGGCTACGTCTTTGCCACAGACAACACTTCACATCGCTATTTTTCTGCTATCAATACACATTTTTTTGAACTCACCAGAACAACCTACCACCTCCGCTACGCGATCCCAGGCAACATTTTTTTGTTGTTGGTCTCGGTAGCCAAAAAGGCGGACATTAAAAAGAAGTGGATGAGCGCGAACTGAGTTTATTAGCTTTTCGGTATCCATGACGGAACTAGGAACCGAAGTTCCCTGCATTGTTCTTATGGCCCGCTAGGTCGAAGGACATCTCTACTCTGATTGGTTGCCACCGTTTGCCGCTGAACTGCGTCATAGCTAATTACCATAAAGTTGACCCAGCCTCAACTTCTCATCTGGGGCAGCTTTTGACGCTCTAGCCGCTTTAGCCGCTTTAGCCGCTCAGGACGCTTTGGCCGCTCAGGACGCCGGGCTCTCATTGGAAATGTATTAACTTCCGGCGTCCTTGCCGCTTTGGCCGCTTTTGCCTCTTTTGGTGTGAACGCACAGTAATAAGAGATGGACTTTATAAAAGTGATTTGGTGCCTCTAGGTCACATGACTAAAAAGTTATTGATGATCAAGTTATTTAAAAATGTCTCTAAAATTGATGAAGACACAAATAGACAAACCAGTGCTTGAGCCAAGAACAGCAATAAGAGATGGACTTTATAAAAGTGATTTGGTGCCTCTAGGTCACATGACAAAAAAGTTATTGATGATCAAGTTATTCAAAAATTAATATAAAGTTGAAAAATGCACAAATAAAAACAACAGTGCTTGAGCAAAGTACAGTAATTTCATACTGACAATATACTATCTTTTATAAGATTATTCCTCACAGGATAAAAAAGCTCTTGATGATTTAATGGTTAGTTGTCTTCTGCGAAAACAGAGCTTGAACTTTTGCGACGGTCCCTAAACCGTGTATTCAGCGGTCGTTCGGTGGGAAACCTTCCGCTTTATGAGCACCCCTTCCCAGGCTCGGATCGCCAAACAGTCGTTGTCTGGGAGTTGAATGTCTGTCGAATATCCAACGTGAAACCAAGTTCACCTCGGTTCACCCTCCTCGGTGTGGATCTATACTTTTTTCAGCTAACGGCTCTGTCTCTCCGTACAGACTATGTTTTTATGGACAGGAGACGGGAGACGGAGGGAGCAGCGCCGCCGCAGGGGCCCCATTACGCGCAAAAGGACGCATTCTCCGCTGTCCGATGCAGCCACGATCCGCTCTGTGGACTACAGGTCTGATATCTTCCATTTAAAGTGTGGCTGTTACCGCTGTTGTCTGTCAGTAATGTCTGTCTGTAGTGCAATTTTGCAGTGTAGCCAATGTCCGTGTGAACATTTGACCTAAATCCCTCCCGAATCACGCGGCGGGCGCGCTCTCTTCCTTGTGCGTCAAGACGCAGGCAGACGTGCATCGCTGGGACAGAGAATTATTATCAGTCACTTTGTGTGATTTCATAATTCAAACGGTGTCTTTAGAGCTCATGAGTCAGCCTTTTAATTAATCAAAACTCAGCGTTCTTCATCCGTCCAGCTCTGACCCTCTGTTTCACTCACTCACTGTTTTCTAAATGATAAATTCATCCTGAGGTATCCTGCATCATGTATTGACCTGGAGCTTGATCCTTCAGAGATTGTTAAAACAATCTCCGAAAGATCAAGCTCCAGATACAATCTACTATTGCAGCGGTTCTCAACCTGTGGGTGGGGGGCCATAAGTGGGTCTCAGAGCTGTTTTCAATGGACAGTGTATAAATCAGGTGAAAATGTGGCAGAAATATCTTCAGTGTATGGACAATCATCCATAATGTCAGAGTTTACCCACTAAAATAAATAAACCTACAGCACTGGATGGTGGGCATGTATGCTGTTGTTATAAAAAAGGAAAAAGTTTGTGGCATAAACACCTCAGCTGCTAGTCTGCAGTCATGAGACAGAAGAGAGGGTAATTGTAGCCCTGTGGCCCTGATTATTATTTTTTTAATGTCTAGTTAACCATATCAATTCATCTCTTTCTAAAAAGTAGTGGTTAATAAATGACTTTGTGGTGATAGTATGCACCTTATTGTGTGCCTCTGTCTGACAGTACACAGTTTAAATACTGCATGCAGGTTTTTCTTCAGTGCAGATGTTTGTTGATCAGGTAATAGTACAGAGAGAGAAACTCTGATGTGGTTTTCTAAATATGCTTGTGGTGTCTCAAGAGTTGCTGCAAAAGCGACCATTTGGTCTGGAGCCCTGTACAACAAATAACACACCCAGATATGTTAATAATGTGAAAAGTTAACTTCAAACAATGTGGATTCTAGAATAAAGAGACTGTAACATGCTTATAGTCTTTCACAAAAAAATAACCCACGTCTTGACCTGCTCCTTTTCTACTCCTCTCTCAAACCATCCCTCTGTTTCTCTTCCTCTTTCCTACTCTCAGCCAGAACAGAGACGGAAACCAAGCAGTACAGACAGAAGAAGAGTTGATCTTGACCTCCTGGTTCGTGACAGAGTGGAGAGATTAAGGTATTTCTCTACACACTCAAACACACACTTTAATACTACAAATAGCACATATGAACTGCTTACTACACACAGTATTTTTATTGGCCCCTTTACTTTTATGTTTTAGAGGCTGTAAGAAAATGGTCCCTCCAGCCAAATCCAAGGGATTCTGAAGTTGAGGATGAGACTAAGGTGTTGCTACGGAATTCAAGAGACAGAGCGGGTGGACAAAAGGAGCGCTACCATCGTGACTACCATGAGACCTTGGAGGAAGAATGTGCCCAATACATCATCTCAATAGAAGCATAGACATGTTAGCAGCACACAAGAATATATTTTCAGCATCAGAGGTCAGAGTTTTTGCATTTTTTACTTTTTCCTTGATTGAAATATGGGCTAAAAAATGTGCCACTTGTTACTGAATGCAGTTCTCTCATGTTCAGTTGACCATGTTTATTAGGACTGCATATTGTCACCAACAGTATGCAAGTCTTTGTTAAGGCTGGGCAATATATCGATAACTGTCACTGGGAGTTTTTTTTTTTTTTTTAATTAGGGAAAATAAATATATTTCTTAAAATCATAAATCTAGTGTTGTGGGAAAAAAATGGGGATTTTATTTTTAGGACATGTAGCCCAGCCCTAGTCTCTTCATTTGTTGTCTTGAATTATTAAGGCTGTAATGTACAGAGTAGAACATTTTTCATTAAATGTAATGTGTTTGTATTTAATAAATGAATTAATTTGAATCCTTTTGACTATTGTACATTTTTTACAATGCAAACATCAATGACCGCATCCATTTTAGATTTATGGAACTCCCAAAGGAAACTACACTAGTAGATTAAATACATTTGTGTGTGGAACTATTATATTGTTGTAAATTAAAATGGGGATTTAACTGAAAAATCAGTGAGGGCAGTGAGGGCTTCATAAGGGCTAAGTAAGGGCTGCCTGCTGTGTGCCCTCTAGACAGCCCTAAGTGGGCCCATACAGGGCCAGTGCAGGCTCCCTTAGGGCATGATGAGGGCTGCCCATGCAGGGCCAGTACTTAAAGCTGTGGTCTACGATTTGAAACCGCAGCCTGCCCCCCCTTCCCTCACCTCTCCCCCTCCCGTGTTCCAAGATCCCGCCCCCAGCTCGTGTCGCCTCATGAAGCCCCCTCGGACTGAGCTACGAGCGACTAGCACAATATATCAGCAGCAAACTCAATCAAAAACAGCTCAGCTCAACTGAAAGTATCAAACATGACAGACATCCCCCTTGTAACACACAGCAGTAGCCATTTCAATTGGACCGGTGGCAATGCGGGTCTGGCGCCGCCAGAGCGGAGCCGAGTGTGGGGGAGGATTTATCTTTCTCAGCCTGTCCTCCCCAGCTCAGCTTACAGTGCAAACGATTAGCGGCTAACAGGCTAACCCGCTCCCCTACAAGTTATTAGCCCGTGCAGGCACAAACTAACCAGAGTTATTCAGCAGACATCTCCCACTGTAGTAAACAAAGCCATTACCTGATCAACCAGGGGCGAAACGGTCGATGCTGAAGGTCTGACGGCCGGCTGAGGCTATTCGTTAGCCGTTAGCCCGCTAACAGGCCTAAACCCGCGGGCAGAGCTCCGTTGGGCCCCGCGGGAGAGGGAGGTGGCTTCGGTCTCGGCGCTAGGCTTTTCCGGCTCCATGATAGTTCAGTAGCTAACGCTGCAAGCTGCTCACCGGAGGTAGAGGGGAGGAGACGGGATTATGACGACCACGCATGACGCCATGTAGTGAGAGAGACAGGGATTGATGGACTCACGGACCAACTCACGGACCAATTAATAGTCGCAGGTTCTTAGGTTTGATTGGTCAGCTAGTATGCAGCTTTTCAGCGGATATACTGAATGGATTTTTTTCGTTCTTTTTGGTCTTTATACTGTGTAGATAGGACCATAGGACCATAACAGCCTTATAAACGGTGTTATTAATATGTACAAAGCTTCCAAATCGTAGACCATAGCTTTAAGGGCCAACGTTTTGCCAATGAGCAAAGTCTCAGGGGACCTGCGCGGGCAGCCCACTGGGGACCCTTAAGGCTGCCCCAAGTGGGCCAGTACAGGGCCATTGCAGGCATGTTTGCTGGGCTGTCACTCACCTCACGGTGTCGTTCTCTGCTTCCTGTCAAGTGCGTTCAAAGTCACTGCGATTACAGGCTTCGTCAGATAACTTCCTGCATGCCGCGGTTTCAAAATAATAGCTGTCGGGTGTGTTTATATGTTTGATGCGCTGATTGGGGCTCGTTTTATTTTTTTTCTCGGAAATTTTTACCGAGGTCCGGACCTCGGTGACCTCATAGCTGGTTACGGCCATGTCATTCATGTCCATATTTCCTCCCTGCTGTGGCCCTGCAGCTGACATACCTAGAAACAGTTTTTCAGTGTTACAACTGCTCTAATTATTATCTCATCACTAACACTTTAAGAGAGGCACTCACCCGATCTGCTGCTGCTGCTAGAATTAGAGGAAAAATTAACGATGTCTTGCCGCAGGTATAAACGTCTTTCTGCGGATTGATACGACATGACGTGATTCGCCCGAGTCGATCAGAAGCGTCCTTAACATTTGCTTTATTTTCAATCAAAAAAAATCCTGTGAAATATCTTTTTTTTTTTTAATGTATTTTTTGGGCATTTTGTGCCTTTATTGATAGGAGAGAGACAGTGGATAGGCTTGTGAAAGGGGGTGAGAGAGTAGGGGAAGACACTGCAAACTGGTCACAGGCGGGATTCGAACCTGGACCGGCAGAAGCAAGTACATGGGGTGCTAACCACTCCGCCAAACCAGCACCCCCTCCTGTGAAATATCTTAATTTACAATCCTTAAGAAAACTATGACATGTACTATGAACATCCTACAGTTATTTTATGTGTGCTGTGATTTTGAAGGCATTATGGTGAAGTTATTCAACTTCCTTTCACACAATTCCTCCGATTTAATAACTTGCCATCTGTCCCTAAGCCGCCGAGTCAGCCATCACTGGCAGCGTACAGACAAAGTGAAGCTTTCTGGCTCATAGGAGGCTCGTTTGGGGGGAAAAAAAAAGGTTGTAGCTCACAGACTTAATCACAATGATTAAAATGAAGGGTCGAGTTTGGAACTATCTTGTTTTATTGATGAGTTATTGACCCGAAATCGCAAATTTTCGAGTTTATAAATTCGCACATTTGCAACTTTATAAAGTCAGAAATTTAAGTCACAAATTTGTGACTTTATAAAGTCAAAAAATTTCGAGTTTTTTCTCAAAAAATTTTGAGTTTACATTTATTTTTTTATTTAAGTGACCCTAATACGCCGTCGTAGAAATCAAAAGCTATGAAATTAAAATAAAGAGGCAGGCACGTGCAGGGGTGGGGCGGAGAGAGCTGGAGCACCTGACCCTTTGCTGCTTGATGCCCAAAGTGCCATTTGTCAAAATGATTTTTTTTTTGTAAGTGTGTGTTAGAAAACTTGTCTGCATGGCCCAAAATTAATATATCATTGAACAAATTAAAAATAATTAAGATTTAGCTTGTTCGATCACATGATCCATGACCTGCCCTGAGCTGACGTGCCCTGACCTCAGCTAAGCGCCGCGCTGATTGAAGTTGCCGATGCTGCCGACAGACAAGAGAATCAACTGCTCCGGTGAGTAGGTTTAGCAGCGGCAGCGTTTAGTTTGTGCACGGATTATTCTACAAGATGACTGAAGTGAATGTGAGCACTAAGCATCCTCTGTCTCATGTCGTGTATGTGCAGAGTCATGCACACCAGACTCTGGTGTGTGTGCGTGTGTGTGTGTGTGTGTGCGTGTGTAGTTTAACAATCATGTTTCATTCTGAAGCGATGCTTCATAAGGAGAGAGGGCTAAAACAAATGGTAAAAGGAGCTTAATATTAATGTTTTCCTTCATGTTCGAAACGGTTATTTGGTCTTACTGAGGTCAGAAATCAAAAATAAAGCTAGGAAATTAAAATAAAGAGGCAGGCACGTGCAGAGGTGGGGTGGAGAGAGCTGGAGCACCTGACCCTTTGCCCCTTAATGCCCAAAGTGCCCTTTTGCTAAAATGATATTTTTTTTTGTAAGTGTGTGTTAGAAAACCTGCTTGCCTGGTTCAAAAATAATTTAACGTTAAATTAAATAAAAATAATTTAGATTTAGCTTGTTCGGGCATGATCCATGACCTGCCCTGACTTGACCTGCCCTGAGCTGACGTGCCCTGACCTCAGCTAAGCGCCGCGCTGATTGAAGTTGCCAATGCTGCCGACAGACAAGAGAATCAACTGCTCCGGTGAGTAGATTTGGCAGAGGTAGCGTTTAGTTTGGGCACGGATTATTCTTGCAAGATGACTGAAGTGAAGGTGAGCAATAAGCATCCTCTGTCTCATGTCGTGTATGTGCAGAGTCAGACGAGTGAGTTGAAGGAAAAAATCTGCACACCAGATTCTGGTGCGTGTGTGCGCGCGTGTGTAGCTTAACTAACATGTTTCATGCAGCGATGCCTCATAAGGAGAGATTACTTAAACAAAGAGAAAAGGAGCTCAATGAGGTCAGAAATAAAAAATAAAGCTATGAAATTAAAATAAAGGTGTCATAACTGATTTATTTTTGTCCTCCAATTTCATTTAAATGGAAATGCAAGGTCCCTAACAACAGTAGGGCTGGTCAGTCACAGAAAGCCATTTTAAGTGCTGTTTATCTTTGCATCTTGTCATGATCATGTAACACTTGCCTGATCGACTGCTATTTCTCACATGCCCTTTTTAGCTTCCACACTCAGATTAATACAGCCCACCTTCAACAATATCAGCACAAGCACCCTCCTCACCAACCCCTCAACAGAAGCTGCTCAGTGTACCCCAGGCCATCAGGTAAAACATACACTACTTTTGCTTTACACTGGCGTCTAACAAATATATGAGGTTTTGGACAATGATATGGTACAATGTGGTTCTGTTACATTGGTTTTGAATATGGGTTGCTACAATTCAGCCTGTTATATTGTAAAGTATGTAGTTTCTATATGGCGTTTCAACTTTGTGCTCCATGTGCTCCCTTTTTTACTTTGAGCACCTGCCCCTCTCAAAGTCTTTGCATGTCCCTGAGGGTTAGAGTAGGGCAGTGGTTCCCAAACTTTTCACAGCCTGTACCCCTTCAGACACTTGACCTCCAGCCATGTACCCCCAACTTTCATGCACTTGTAACACAGAGAAAAATAAATGTTTTAGCCTGCTGTACTCCGACCTCCCACATTTGACATGCATAACATACAAATAAAACCTATTAAAGTTAATTATTTCTCACTAAACAGATTTAGTTACCAGCAATGTCAGTGGGCAACACCAGTCCACTTTTGAAAAAGAAATGTACATTTCTGAAACAGTTTCATTAATGAACTTGAAGCTTTAATGAAAAGGCTGTCTGACTGAACTTACTGTATGTTATTTTAAGAATCTTAGATAATTTAGGACAGATTTCCTTCTCCAAGATGCCTCACCCTCTCTTCCAACACTTCAGGCTTTTATCAAAGCTCACAATACAAACAATTATCAGTTTGAACTTGAACTACTGAAACAACTGTTTAGACCTGACAGTTTTTCACATACCCCCTACATCACTGCTGCATTCTGGGGGTACACGCATTTTGAACCACTGGGGTAGGGTAACCCTTACCCTGAAATGCACCAAGCATATGAAATCACTTTTCAGACAGTAGGTGTCTCCAAATGACTGTAAAACACACGTCAAGGAGAGAATGAAGCACAGAAACACTAGTGTCAGGAAAAAGATATCAGTTTTTATGAATACATCAAATAATTTTTTCATCAGTAAACAGATATCTCTCAAGCAGCAACATTTTGACATGTTTTACTCTGAAATGCATCAAGCTTATGAAATCTATTTAAAGGATGGCATACGTCTCCAAATGAGTCTTAAACACTTCAAGAACTGTTTCAGCTTCGGACCTTTGCTGCCTCACACTTAGATGGTTTTCCCCTATGCTCTTAAACACCCTTGTTAGACTCAAATTTTGAGCCAAGAACAGACTTGAAGCAGGTGATAGGTAGGGTACATAACCTTCTTAATCTTCATTATCCAGCAAATTTAATTTAACTTAAGAGCAAGTGGGAGGGGGGCTTAAATGAGCAGATCTCAGAGGATAATGGGACAAAAATTATACAAAGAATTTACACATCCTCCATTTGCCAAAGGCATATTGTTGTTCAAATTAAAAGAATTAGGGTTAGGGACTCCATTGGTCAAAGGTCAGACTGGCTAAAATCAGGCCAGCCCTGGACCCTACATGTGACAGGTGCAGACAAGCCCCTGCAGACATACTCCATATGCTTTTAGCCTGTCCAATAATACTCACATTTTGGGAATCTATTTTTGATACTCTTTCCAAAATATTAGAAGTGCCAGTAGATCCATCCCCTCTCACTGCCTTATTTGGTATAATGCCGCAGGTTGTACATCTAGATAACTGTAAAAGAAACATGCTAGCCTTCTGTACTTTGCTGGCCAGGTGCTGTATACTTTTCAGTTGGAAAAAGCCTCTTCCTCCTAAATATTCTCACTGGATTAAAGAGAACATGCAATACGTCCAAGTTTGAGAAGATGAGATATTCTCTTAGTGGCTCTGTTTTCAGATTTTATGAAACCTGGAACCCTTTCTTGATGTTTGTTGAGAAGTTAGGAGTGGAAAGTATAATCCCATCATGTTTTACACTTGTTTCTGTGCTGGCTAGTGGTAATGTGAGATGACTGATTAATATGATATATTATCTGTCCGGTGAGTTAATGGGTGGGACTTTTTCTTTTGTCTGTTGTTGTTTTTGCTTTAAATTTTGACAGTTTGTATTTGCATTTCTTCTATACACTTTATAATTATTTTTTATTTTGTATATTGAAAACTTTCAATAACGAGACCTTGATGAAAAAAGGAGAGAATTAAGCACAGAAACACAATTCAGGACTAAAGATGTTTTATGAATCTTAACATTAATCTGAATCTGAACATTATTCCATCAAAAATAAGCAGATATCTCTGAAAATGAAACATTTTGACATGGTTTAGTCTAAAATGCAGCAAGCATATATTTAAAGGATGGCATATGTCTCAAAAAGAGCCTTAAAAGGTGCAAGAAGAAAGTTAAGCACTGTCAAGCCAAGACATCACTTATTTGAATACATAACATTATTTCTATCAAATCTAAGTTAAACTTAATATTTATGAAACTGATGAATTCTTACTGAAAGTTGTGTTTTTCTGCTTAACTCTGTTCCTGCAGTGTTTCCTGCTCATTTGGGGACAAGTGCTGTCCTGGAAAGGAAAATCTACGTTTTACTGCATGTTCTACCATGCCAAAATGTATTGTTTGACACTACTCTGCTTATTTTTGGCAAGAAAGTCTGTTATATTTATGCAACTAATGAATTCTTACTAAAGGTTGTGTTTTTCTGCTTAACTCTGTTCCTGCAGTGTTTTTTGCTCATTTTTGAGGGAAATCTCTATTTTACTGCATGTTTTACTGAAACATTCCAAAATGTGTTGTTTCACACTAATCTGCTTATTTTTGGCAAGAAAGTCTGTTATATTTATGAAACAGATGTAGTTGTATTTCTGCCTAACTCTGTTCAGTGTTTTTGCTCATTTGGAGACTTATCCCATCCATTAAATAGATTTTATATGCTTGGTGCAATTTAGGGTAAAACAAATACATCATGTTCAAACAAAAAAAATACTTTTTTGCCAAAATTTATTATATTCGTGTGAAACAAGACATTGTGTCAGGTATTACATGCGATAAAATAAAGATTTTCCTCCCAACTGAGCGAAAAACACTGCAGGAACAGAGTTAAGCAAGAAAAACAAAACGTTCAGTAAGAACTCATCAGTTTCATAAATATAACAGACTTTCTTGCCAAAAATAAGCAGAGTGTCTCACATGTGCCCAATAGAGTGGTCACTGTGGCAGCAGTTGTTTGTGTATTTAAGTTTTTTTTGTTGTTGTTGTCAGATGTACTTGCATGTTTATTTCTGTTTCCCATCACCAGAAGGAAATCTTTGTATAAATCAGATAGAGGAGGGTCATATGACACAGGTGCCCAATTCCCCATTACAAGGACAGTATCTTTCTGTGATACCAGTGAAATGTGGTAAATGTCGGGGCTTAATAGTATTAAACCCTGTACATTTAATGTACATCATCATTTAATTCATCATCCGATAAAACGTAAGAAAATATTAGGTTTTCTAATAAAGGACAAAGTACAAATAGCCTTTTTGCCAGAAACACATTTAGTAGAGAAAGAACACATGAAACTCAAACGGGACTGGGTAGGTCAGGCCTATTTTTCATCATTTACTTCCAATAGCAGAGGAGTTGCTATCCTAATTCATAAAACCATACCATTTGTTCTCAACGTCTGTACAACAGATCCAGAGGGCAGATACGTCCTTGTTCATGGTACAATATACGGGACACAATTACTTTGATGAATATATACGCCCCTAATTCACTGCCACCTTCATTTTGGACTCATATGGCATCGGTTCTGGAGGAATATCACTGTCCTCTCACTGTGTTAGGTAGTGATTTTAATTGCTGCCTAAACAATAAATTAGACAGATCTGTAACGAATATAAACAAGCACAGGCGCTCCTCTGGCTAAAATGCTCAATGATATTAATTTGACAGATATATGGAGAACTGTAAATTCGTCAGTAAGAGATTTTACGTTTTACTCTAACCCACACAATTCATACTCCCGTATTGATTATTTCTTCATACCACCACAAATCATAGGACAGGTGACTGCTTGTAATATAGGATCCATCCGGGGTGCTGGTTTGGCAGAGTGGTTAGCACCCCATGTACATACCTCTGCCAGTCCAGGTTCGAATCCCACCTGTGATCAGTTTGCAGAGTGTCTTCCCCTAATCTCTCACACCCTTTCACAAGCCTATCCACTGTCTCTCTCCTATCAATAAAGGCACAAAATGCCCCAAAAATATACATTTAATATAGGGTCCATCCATATCAGTGATCATGCTCCAGTCTATTTAGAGCTGACTGTTAGTGAAACCATCTTAGGCAGGCAAAGGTGGCATTTTCCATCATATTTACTAAATGACAAAGAATTTAAGAGATGGATGGAGACAGAGATAAAAATGTTTTTTGACATAAACGATAACAATGAAACAAATCCTGAATTTCTTTGGGAATCTGCAAAGGCCTATATCAGAGGATTCACCATTTCATATATGTCACACCGAATTAAATCATTGCTGTCAAAGCAAAGGAAACTGGAAGCAGACTTGAAAATAGCAGAAACAGCTCACAAATCTAACCCAACCAGGACAAATCTTATCAGGATACAAACTATTAAAGCAGCACTAAATACAATCATGAATGAGAAGGCCTCCAAATCATTATTTTATCAAAGACAGCGACTTTACGAATATGGAAACAAACCTAGTAAATATCTGGCATGCTTACTCAATCAAAAACAAAATTACAACACAATAGCAGGGATTAGGGACCCTGGAGGGAAGAAACACTTTGATAGGAAAAACATAAATTCTGTGTTTGTCTCATTTTACAAGTCATTATACAAATCTAACAACAATAACACTAAAGAAGCTCTTGACAAATTCTTTGCAAAAATTAAATGACCAACACTGACTGTAGAGCAGCAGAAATTACTGGACAAGCCTATTCATGAGAAGGAAATTGTAGAGGCAATTGCCCTGATGCGCAGTGGCAAATCCCCAGGCCCCGATGGGTTGCCGTTGGAATGGTTCAAGGCTTTTAAGGACAAGCTCGCTCAGCATCTGGCCAGAACATACAACTATAGCTTTGATACAGCCCGTCATCTACCTGAAACCATGTCATTAGCCAGTATTAGTCTGATCTTGAAAAAAAACAATGATCCTGAGGACCCAGCTTCTGATAGGCCTGTGTCACTTATTAATGTAGATGCAAAGATTTTAGCCAAGATCTTAACTTTGAGGCTTGAACCACTAATACCAACTTTGGTGAGGCTTGATCAAACAGGTTTTATTAAAGGAAGGAATTCCTCAAACAACATCAGGAGGCTTCTGAATATAATACAACTGGCCAGGACAAAGAAATTCAGGGCCTAGTAGTATCTTTGGACTCATTAAAGGCATTTGACAGGGTTGAATGGCCCTTCTTGTTTTATACAATGGGGAAATTTGAAATAGGTACAGGATTTATTGATTGGGTAAAGTTGTTATATTGTTCCCCTAAAGCATCAGTAATAACCAACTCTTACTGCTCTGAACCATTCGCATTAGAGCGTGGTACCCGTCAAGGGTGCCCATTGAGTCCCCTTTTATTTGCGCTCGCCATTGAGCCTGTAGCAGAGCTAATTAGATCAACTTGATTGATCAAAGACTTTGATGTTAAAGGCACAATACACAAAATTTCACTGTATGCGGACGACGTCCTGCTATATTTAGTTGACATAGATACCACCATACCGTGTTTACTTGAATGCTTACATCAGTTTGGACATATTTCAGGCTTTAAAGTTAACTTGTCGAAGACAGAAGCCATGCCTATTGGTGCCATGACAGGCTGCGCCCCGCCCAGTGGCTTCCCCTTTCAGTGGTCCCACAAGGAGATAACATATCTGGGAATAAGAGTTTGTCCGTCTCTGAAAAAACTGGTCAAGCTTAATATTAAGCCAATCATAACACATATTAAAGATGACCTACACAGATGGGGAACCCTACCTGTATCCTGGCTGGGTAGAATAAGCGTTCTTAAAATGAATATATTACCCAGAGTCTTGTACCCTTTGCAGATGTTGCCGAACTCAATTCCCAACAGTTTTTTTTTTTTTTGCAGATTTGAACGGCATTTTTACCCAGTTTATTTGGCAAGGAAAATAGGTGAGAGTAAAAATAGGTAAACTACAGAGAAGCAAAGAACAGGGTGGACTGGGGGTCCCTTGTTTGCGGTTATACCACTGGGTGGCACAAATTAGGTATACATATATGAATGGGTGAATCCAGACATTACAAACACTTGGATTGATATAGAGTCTAGAAATTGTGGCTTACTAGAACTGAAGAACTGTCCTTTTATAAAATAGAAGAAGGCAAGGCTGGAGGTACAAAATAACTTTATTGTAAGGAACACATTAAACACCTGGTATAAGATTATGGTTTTCTTTAGACTTAAAGATCATTTCTCACTCTTGGCCCCTATATGAAAGAGCTCAGATTTCCCCCCTTCATGTCAGGACTCAATATTTAAGCTCTGGCAGGAAAAGGGTCTCAATCAGCTTGTTAAACTTTATGAAGGTGGAACAATGAAGTCATTTGAAGGCCTGAAAAATAAATATTCTTTACATCAGTCTCATTTTTATCGATATCTGCAAGTAAGACATTATATACCAAAAACATTCAGGCCCATAATGTGTCGTTCTTGGAGAACATACTTAAACAACCTATGCCAAAGAGATTCATCTCCCGAGTTTATGAGACCCTAGGCCTAAACTCTGACTGTTCTACTGATCATATTCGTAGGCAATGGCAGAGTGATTTAGGATGCCAGATAGATGAGGATATCTGGACAGCAGTTATAGAAAATACACGTAAAATCCTGAGTTGTAACAATGATAGAGAGAGACAATTTAAAATACGACATAAACTTCATTTTACACCACTATTGAGAGGAGGGTTGGGCCTGGGCTCTTCTAACTGTCATAAATGTGATACAGAAGCAGGAACATATGCACATATGTTTTGGAAATGTGCAAAGATACAAAAGTTCTGGGCAGAGGTGAAAGAGGAGGTGATTACTTTGATTGGATATAACTTGGACCTGTCAGCCTTGCAATGCATCCTAGCAGCTAAACCAGCCAATGTAAGGAACACTCAAAATGCTAAACTGGTTGGAATCCATCTGTACTTAGCAAGAAAGACCATTCTTAACTTCTGGATCTCTCAGGACATCCTTACACTGGATGACTGGTATAAGGAAATACTGAGAGTTCTTCCCTTGGAAAAACGGACCTCCACTCTCCATGACAATGTTCAGGGATTTGTCAAAATCTGGCAACCAGTCTTGGAGAAAGTGGACCCTGACGGACGGACTTTTTCTCTATATGGTTAGCATGATGAACATAATGGCAACCAGGAGAATGCTGGACATCCCATAACAACTGGTGATATCTGTGTTCTGTCTTGACCAGGTCTTGTTGCTTTTTTGTCCTTGTCATCTTTATTATTATCATTTTTATTTTAATTATTTTTATTTTATTTTATTCCTTATTTTGTATTATGTCTGGTTTAAAGGTGTCCTGCTGCTATTTGTTCTTGTTCTGTAAAGATTGTTTGTTAAAAAAGAAAAACAGGGTTCTAAGCTTTGTGAACTAAATTGCAATGTTGAATACCAGAACCTCAATAAAAAAAAGGAGCTTAAAAAAAATAAATTAAAATAAGCAGAGTAGTGTGAAACAACACATTTTGGCATCTTTCAGTATAACATGCACTTAAATATAGATTTTCCTCCAAAATGAGCAAAAAACACTGCAGGAACAGAGTTAAGCAGAAAAACACAACTTTCAGTAAGAATTCATCAGTTTCATAAATATAACAGTCTTTCTTGCCAAAAATAAGCAGCTTAGAGTGAAACAACACATTTTAGCATGTTTCAGTATAACATGCTGTAAAATAAAGATTTCCCTCCAAAATGAGCAAAAAACACTGCAGGAACAGAGTTAAGCAGAAAAACACAACTTTCAGTAAGAATTCATCAGTTTCATAAATACAACAGACTTTCTTGCCCAAAATAAGCAGATAAGTGTGGAACAACACATTTTTGCATGTTTCAGTATAACATGAAGTAAAATATAGATTTTCCTCCCAAATATAGATTTTCCTCCCTAAAGGGCAGAACGCACTGCAGGAACAGAGTTAAGCAGGTAAACACAACTTTCAGGAAGAATTCAGTATTTTACTGCATGTTATACTGAAACATGATAAAATGTTTTTTTCCACACTTATCTGCTTATTTTGGGCAAGAAAGTCTGTCATATTTATGAAACTGATGAATTCTTCCTGAAAGTTGTGTTTTTCTGCTTAACTGTGCTCCTGTAGTGTTTTTTGCTCATTTTGGAGGGAAATCTCTATTTTACTGCATCTTATGCTGAAACATCATAAAATGTGTTGTTTCACTCTAAGCTGCTTATTTTGGGCAAGAAAGTCTGTTATATTTATGAAACTGATGAATTCTTCCTGAAAGTTGTGTTTTTCTGCTTAACTCTGTTCCTGCAGTGTTTTTTGCTCATTTGGGAGGGACATCTATAATTTACTTCATCAGAATCAGAATCAGAATCGGGTTTTATTGCCAAGTATGCAACACATACAAGGAATTTGACTCCGGCAGTTGTTTTCTCTAGTACAAGGAGGTAGACACAAACATGACACATAAAACATGACACAATAAAAAATAAGATGAATAAAATAAAGTAGGTATAAAAAAGGGCTGAGATAAAATGTGCATCAGGAATATTTACAGCATCCTGGGATATTTACATTTGAAGGTAGGAAAGTGCAACTGTGCGATCCATAGTGCAGTTAACTGTTTAAAAGGTGCCAGTATTAATAACAGTTTTTGTTATTTAACATGGTAACTGCAGACGGATAGAAACTACTCCTGTGCCGGCTTGTCCTGGTCCTCAGAGCTCTGAGGCGCTTGCCGGATGGGAGCAGTTCAAAGAGTCCGTGAGCAGGGTGAGTGGAGTCCCTCACAATGTTTTCTGCTCTCCTCTGAGTCCTGGAGCAGTAAAGGTCCTGGATGGAGGGCAGGGGGACGCCGATGATGCGCTCAGCAGTCCTCACAGTGCGCTGCAGTCTGAGTCGGTCCTGCCTGGTGGCGGCTCCAAAGCACACAGTGATGGAGGAGCACAGAAGGGACTCGATGACTGCAGTGTAGAACTGCAGCAGCAGCTCAGGGGGCAGTCCATGTCTCCTCAGGAGGCGCAGGAAGTACATCCTCTGCTGGGCCTTCTTGAGGATGGAGCTGATGTTCTGCTCCCACTTCAGATCCTGCGTGATGATCGTGCCCAGGAATCTGAAGCTCTCCAACAGTGGACACCGGGCTGCTGAGGACTGTGAGGGGGGACAGGGCGGGGGGATGTCTCCTAAAGTCCACTATCATCTCCACCGTCTTGAGCGTGTTCAGCTCCAGGTTGTTCTGACTGCACCAGAGCACCAGCTGATCCACCTGCTGTCTGTAAGCAGTCTCATCACCGTCCTGGATGAGACCGATGACAGTGGTGTCGTCTGCGAACTTCAGCAGCTTCACAGAGGTGTCCGTGGAGGTGTAGTCATTGGTATAGAGGGAGAAGAGTAGCGGAGAAAGGACACATCCTTGGGGGGTCCCTGTGCTGGTGGTCCGAATGTCCGATGTGGCCTGCCCCAGCCTCATCAGCTGAGTTCTGTCAGTCAGGAAGCTGTAGCTTCATGTTATACTGAAACATGCTAAAATGTGTTGTTTCACTCTAAGCTGCTTATTTTTGGCAAGAAAGTCTCTTATATTTATGAAACTGATGATTTCTTAATGAAAGTTGTGTGTTTTTGTTTAACTCTGTTCCTGCAGTGTGTTCTGCTCTTTAGGGAGGAAAATCTATATTTTACTTCATGTTATACTGAAACATGATAAAATGTGTTGTTCCACACTTATCTGCTTATTTTGGGCAAGAACGTCTGTTATATTTATGAAACTGATGAATTCTTCCTGAAAGTTGTGTTTTTCTGTTTAACTCTGTTCCTGCAGTGTTTTTTGCTCATTTTGGAGGGAAATCTCTATTTTTACTGCATGTTATCCTGAAACATGCCAAACTGTGTTGTCTCACTCTTAGCTGCTTATTTTTGGCAAGAAAGTCTCTTATATTTATGAAACTGATGATTTCTTAATGAAAGTTGTGTGTTTCTGCTTAACTCTGTTCCTGCAGTGTTTTTTGCTCATTTTGGATTGAAATCTCTATTTTACTGCATGTTATACTGAAACATGATGAAATGTTTTTTTCCACACTTATCTGCTTATTTTGGCAAGATTGTCTTTTATATTTATGAAACTGATGAATTATACCTGAAAGTTGTGTTTTTCTGCTTAACTCTGTTCCTGCAGTGTTTTTGCTCATTTTGGAGGGAAATCTCTGTTTTACTTCATGTTATATTGAAAGACGCCAAAATGTGTTGTTTCACTCTAAGCTGCTTATTTTTTGGAAGGATAGACTGTTATATTTATGAAACTGATGAATTCTGACTAAAAGTTGTGTTTTTCTGCTTTACCCTGTTCCTGCAGTGTGTTCTGCCGTTTAGGGAGGAAAATCTATAATTTACTTCATGTTATGCTGAAACATGCCAAAATGTGTTTTTTCACTCTAAGCTGCTTATTTTTTGGCAAGAAAGTCTGTTATATTTATGAAACTGATGAATTCTGACTAAAAGTTGTGTTTTTCTGCTTAACTCTGTTCCTGCAGTGTTTTTTGCTCATTTGGGAGGATAATCAATATATTATACTAGATGTTATTCCGAAACATGCAAAAATGTGTTCTTTCACAATAATCTGTTTATTTTCGGCAGGATTGACTGTTATATTTATCAAACTGAATAATTCTTCCCTAAAGTTGTGTTTTTCTGCTTAACTCTGTTCCTGCAGTATTTTTTGCTCATTTTGGAGGGAAATCTCTATTTTACTGCATGTTATACTGAAACATGCAGAAATGTGTTGTTTCACTCTAAGCTGCTTATTTTTGGCAAAAAAAGTCTGTTATATTTATGAAACTGATGAATTCTTAATGAAAGTTGTTTGTTTCTGCTTAACTCTGTTCCTGCAGTGTTTTTTGCTCATTTGGGAGGAAAATCTATATTTTACCTCATGTTATACTGAAACATGCTAAAATGTGTTGTTCCACACTTTGCTTAATTGTGGGCAAGAAAGTCTGTTATATTTATCAAACTGATGAATTCTTACTGAAAGTTGTGTTTTTGTGCTTAACTCTGTTCCTGCAGTGTTTTTTGATCATTCTGGAGGGAAATCTCTGTTTTACTGCATGTTATACTGAAACATGCAGAAATGTGTTGTGTCACTCTAAGCTGCTTATTTTTTGGCAAGAAAGTCTGTTATTCTTGTAAAACTAATGAATTCTTCCTGAAAGTTGTGTTTTTCTGCTTAACTCTGTTCCTGCAGTGTTTTTTTCCTCATTTTGGAAGGAAATCTCTATTTTACTGCATGTTATACTGAAACATGCCAAAATGTGTTGTTTTTGCTCATTTGGGAGGATAATCAATATCGGGTGACATCAGGTAAATTGGGCCATCAGGTAAAATGGGCCATTTAAGCTTTAGATGTCACAGCCCCTCTGATTTTAAGAGTCAGTGACAGCAAATGGTTTAAAATGGTTGACACAACTGTACTTGACAAGAAACAACAGATTTGTTTGGTCTGTAGTTGTTATTGTGGGAGGATCTAAAATTCAAATCCACACTGCACCAGAAAACTACATGGTGAGTTGACTGGCATAGGGATTTCTGATAAAAGTGATAAGGATGATAACTCAATTTAAAAAAACGTGTATATATAAAATTTTTGATGCATAATATCTGTCTTGATGACACCTATTAGAAATAATGCTTAAAGTGTGGTATTTGGACATATTTTTTGGAATATTGCTACTTTTGTTAGTGGCCCATTTTAGCTTAGCCTATTCAGGTAAGTTGGGCCCCTGGTTTAAGCTAAAATGGGCCACCCTTTTTATCAGCAACAAATGCACACATGCACATGTTTGGAGGGAATGGGGCCTGTATGTGGCCTGATGAGCAAATCAGTTGGTGTTCATTTATTCATTCATCATTTACTATGTAATTAATTGTCCTGATAATATGAAATTGTTCTAACAAAGTATGTTGCCATATTGACAGTTGTTTTACAATAAAAATTAATGACTATCCCTTTGCAGGTGGACTGGCCCAACTTACCTGATAAGCGTCCCATTTTACCTGAACTCTGCTTGTGTAAAAAAGTTGACACAGCTGACCTATCAAGACCTGTAGGGCCTATAAAAATATATTTACTGCACAGTTTCAACACAATATGTAAAGAAAACAACCATTAATAGCCATAAAACCACATTTTAATAGAATATGTTGTATTTTGTAAGTGCCTGAAGCTATTTACCAAAAAGTGGCCCAATTAAGCTGATATCACCCAATTATACTAGATGTTATTTCGAAACATGCCAAAATGTGTTGTTTCACTCTAAGCTGCTTATTTTTTGGCAAGAAAGTCTCTTATATTTATGAAATTGATGAATTCTTCCTGAAAGTTGTGTTTTCCTTTTTAAATCTGTTCCTGCAGTGTTATTTGCTCATTTGGGAGGAAAATCTATATTTTACTGCATGTTATGCTGAAATATGCCAAAATGTGTTGTGTCATACTACTCTGCTTGTTTTTGGCAAGAAAGTCTGTTATATTTATGAAACTGATGAATTCTTCCTGAAAGTTGTGTTTTTCTGCTTAACTCTGTACCTGCATTGTTTTTTGCTCAATTGGGAGGAAAATCTATATTTTACTGCATGTTATGCTGAAACAAGCCAAAATGTGTTCTTTTGCTCAAAGCTGCTCATTTTTGGACAACAAAGGTAGTTATATTTATGAAACTGATTAATTCTTACTGAAAGTTGTGTTTTTCTGCTTAACTCTGTTCCTGCAGTGTTTTTTGCTCTTTAGGGAAGAAAATCTATATTTAAGTGCATGTTATACTGAAAGATGCCAGAATGTGTTGTTTCACACTACTCTACTTTTTTTTTTTTTTTTAAGTTTCTTTTTATTGAGGTTCTGGTATTCAACATTGCAATTCAGTTCACAAAGCTAGAACCCCGATTTTCTTTTTTAACAAACAATCTTTACAGAACAAGAACAAATGGCAGCAGGACACCTTTAAACCAGACATAATACAAAATAAGGAATAAAATTAAAAACAATATATATATAATAATAATAATAATGACAATAATAAAGACGACAAGGACAGAAAAGCAACAAGACCTGGTCAAGACGGAACACAGATATCACCAGTTGGTATGGGATGTCCAGCATTCTCCTGGTTGCCATTATGTTCATCATGCTAAAAAGTCCGTCCATCAGGGTCCACTTTCTCCAAGACTGGTTGCCAGATTTTGACAAATCCCTGAACATTGTCATCGAGTGTAGGTCAGTTTTTCCAAGGGAAGAACTCTCAGTATTTCCTTATACCAGTCATCCAGTGTAAGGATGTCCTTAGAGATCCAGAAGTTAAGAATGGTCTTTTTTGCTAAGTACAGATGGATTCCAACCAGTTTAGCATTTTGAGTGTTCCTTACATTGGCTGGTTTAGCTGCTAGGATGCATTGCAAGGCTGACAGGTCCAAGTTATATCCAATCAAAGTAATCACCTCCTCTTTCACCTCTGCCCAGAACTTTTGTATCTTTGCACATTTCCAAAACATATGTGCATATGTTCCTGCTTCTGTATCACATTTATGACAGTTAGAAGAGCCCAGGCCCAACCTTCCTCTCAATTGTGGTGTAAAATGAAGTTTATGCAGTATTTTAAATCGTCTCTCTCTATCATTGTTACAACTCAGGATTTTACGTGTATTTTCTATAACTGCTGTCCAGATATCCTCATCTATCTGGCATCCTAAATCACTCTGCCATTGCCTACGAATATGATCAGTAGAACAGTTAGAGTTTAGGCCTAGGGTCTCATAAACTCGGGAGATGAATCTCTTTGGCATAGGTTGTTTAAGTATGTTCTCCAAAAATGACACATTATGGGCCTGAATGTTTTTTGGTATATAATGTCTTGCAGATATCGATAAAAATGAGACTGACGTAAAGAATATTTATTTTTCAGGCCTTCAAATGACTCCATTGTTCCACCTTCATAAAGTTTAACAAGCTGATTGAGACCCTTTTCCTGCCAGAGCTTAAATATTGAGTCCTGACATGAAGGGGGGAAATCTGGGCTCTTTCATATAGGGGCCAAGAGTGAGAAATGATCTTTAAGTCTAAAGGAAACCACAATCTTATACCAGGTGTTTAATGTGTTCCTTACAATAAAGTTATTTTGTACCTCCAGCCTTGCCTTCTTATATTTCATAAAAGGACAGTTCTTCAGTTCTAGTAAGCCACAATTTCTAGACTCTATATCAATCCAAGTGTTTGTAATGTCTGGATTCACCCATTCATATATGTATACCTAATTTGTGCCGCCCAGTGGTATAACCGCAAACAAGGGACCCCCAGTCCACCCTGTTCTTTGCTTCTCTGTAGTTTACCTATTTTTACTCTCACCTATTTTCCTTGCCAAATAAACTGGTGCAAAAAAAAAAAAAAAACTGTTGGGAATTGAGTTCGCAACATCTGCAAAGGGTACAAGACTCTGGGTAATATATTCATTTTAAGAACGCTTATTCTACCCAGCCAGGATACAGGTAGGGTTCCCCATCTGTGTAGGTCATCTTTAATATGTGTTATGATTGGCTTAATATTAAGCTTGACCAGTTTTTTCAGAGACGGACAAACTCTTATTCCCAGATATGTTATCTCCTTGTGGGACCACTGAAAGGGGAAGCCACTGGGCGGGGCGCAGCCTGTCATGGCACCAATAGGCATGGCTTCTGTCTTCGACAAGTTAACTTTAAAGCCTGAAATATGTCCAAACTGATGTAAGCATTCAAGTAAACACGGTATGGTGGTATCTATGTCAACTAAATATAGCAGGACGTCGTCCGCATACAGAGAAATTTTGTGTATTGTGCCTTTAACATCAAAGTCTTTGATCAATCAAGTTGATCTAATTAGCTCTGCTAGAGGCTCAATGGCGAGCGCAAATAGAAGGGGACTCAATGGGCACCCTTGACGGGTACCACGCTCTAATGCGAATGGTTCAGAGCAGTAAGAGTTGGTTATTACTGATGCTTTAGGGGAACAATATAACAACTTTACCCAATCAATAAATCCTGTACCTATTTCAAATTTCCCCATTGTATAAAACAAGAAGGGCCATTCAACCCTGTCAAATGCCTTTAATGAGTCCAAAGATACTACTAGGCCCTGAATTTCTTTGTCCTGGCCAGTTGTATTATATTCAGAAGCCTCCTGATGTTGTTTGAGGAATTCCTTCCTTTAATAAAACCTGTTTGATCAAGCCTCACCAAAGTTGGTATTAGTGGTTCAAGCCTCAAAGTTAAGATCTTGGCTAAAATCTTTGCATCTACATTAATAAGTGACACAGGCCTATCAGAAGCTGGGTCCTCAGGATCCTTGTTTTTTTTCAAGATCAGACTAATACTGGCTAATGACATGGTTTCAGGTAGATGACGGGCTGTATCAAAGCTATAGTGTATGTTCTGGCCAGATGCTGAGCGAGCTTGTCCTTAAAAGCCTTGAACCATTCCACCGGCATCCCATCGGGGCCTGGGGATTTGCCACTGCGCATCAGGGCAATTGCCTCTACAATTTCCTTCTCATGAATAGGCTTGTCCAGTAATTTCTGCTGCTCTACAGTCAGTGTTGGTCATTTAATTTTTGCAAAGAATTTGTTAAGAGCTTCTTCAGTGTTATAGTTGTTAGATTTGTATAATGACATGTAAAATGAGACAAACACAGAATTTATGTTTTTCCTATCAAAGTGTTTCTTCCCTCCCGGGTCCCTAATCCCTGCTATTGTGTTGTAATTTTGTTTTTTGATTGAGTAAGCGTGCCAGATATTTACTAGGTTTGTTTCCATATTCGTAAAGTCGCTGTCTTTGATAAAATAATGATTTGGAGGCCTTCTCATTCATGATTGTATTTAGTGCTGCTTTAATAGTTTGTATCCTGATAAGATTTGTCCTCGTTGGGTTAGATTTGTGAGCTGTTTCTGCTATTTTCAAGTCTGCTTCCAGTTTCCTTTGCTTTGACAGCAATGATTTAATTCGGTGTGACATATATGAAATGGTGAATCCTCTGATATAGGCCTTTGCAGATTCCCAAAGAAATTCAGGATTTGTTTCATTGTTATCGTTTATGTCAAAAAACATTTTTATCTCTGTCTCCATCCGTCACTTAAATTCTTTGTCATTTAGTAAATATGATGGAAAATGCCACCTTTGCCTGCCTAAGATGGTTTCACTAACAGTCAGCTCTAAATAGACTGGAGCATGATCACTGATATGGATGGACCCTATATTAAATGTATATTTTTGGGGCATTTTGTGCCTTTATTGATAGGAGAGACAGTGGATAGGCTTGTGAAAGGGGGTGAGAGATTAGGGGAAGACACTCTGCAAACTGATCACAGGTGGGATTCGAACCTGGACCGGCAGAGGTATGTACATGGGGTGCTAACCACTCCGCCAAACCAGCACCCCAGATGGACCCTATATTACAAGCAGTCACCTGTCCTATGATTTGTGGTGGTATGAAGAAATAATCAATACGGGAGTATGAATTGTGTGGGTTAGAGTAAAACGTGAAATCTCTTACTGACGAATTTGCAGTTCTCCATATATCTGTCAAATTAATATCATCGAGCATTTTAGCCAGAGGAGCGCCTGTGCTTGTTTGTCTATAGATATTCGTTACAGATCTGTCTAATTTATTGTCTAGGCAGCAATTAAAATCACTACCTAACACAGTGAGAGGACAGTGATATTCCTCCAGAACCGATGCTATATGAGTCCAAAATGAAGGTGGCAGTGGATTAGGGGCGTATATATTCATCAAAGTAATATGTGTCCCGTATATTGTACCATGAACAAGGACGTATCTGCCCTCTGGATCTGTTGTACAGACGTTGAGAACAAATGGTATGGTTTTATGAATTAGGATAGCAACTCCTCTGCTATTGGAAGTAAATGATGAAAAATAGGCCTGACCTACCCAGTCCCGTTTGAGTTTCATGTGTTCTTTCTCTACTAAATGTGTTTCTTGCAAAAAGGCTATTTGTACTTTGTCCTTTATTAGAAAACCTAATATTTTCTTACGTTTTATCGGATGATGAATTAAATGATGATGTACATTAAATGTACAGGGTTTAATACTATTAAGCCCCGACATTTACCACATTTCACTGGTATCACAGAAAGATACTGTCCTTGTGATGGGGACACAAACAACTGCTGCCACAGTGACCACTCTATTGGGCACATGTGAGACACTCTGCTTATTTTTGGCAAGAAAGTCTGTTATATTTATGAAACTGATGAATTCTTACTGAACGTTTTGTTTTTCTTGCTTAACTTTGTTCCTGCAGTGTTTTTCGCTCAGTTGGGAGGAAAATCTTTATTTTATCGCATGTCATACCTGACACAATGTCTTGTTTCACACGAATATGATAAATTTTGGCAAAAAAGTCTTTTTTTGTTTGAACATGATGTATTTGTTTTACCCTAAATTGCACCAAGCATATAAAATCTATTTAATGGATGGGATAAGTCTCCAAATGAGCAAAAACACTGAACAGAGTTAGGCAGAAACACAAATACATCCGTTTCATAAATATAACAGACTTTCTTGCCAAAAATAAGCAGATTAGTGTGAAACAACACATTTTGGAATGTTTCAGTAAAACATGCAGTAAAATAGAGATTTCCCTCAAAAATGAGCAAAAAACACTGCAGGAACAGAGTTAAGCAGAAAAACACAACCTTCAGTAAGAATTCATTAGTTGCATAAATATAACAGACTTTCTTGCCAAAAATAAGCAGAGTAGTGTCAAACAATACATTTTGGCATGGTAGAACATGCAGTAAAACGTAGATTTTCCTTTCCAGGACAGCACTTGTCCCCAAATGAGCAGGAAACACTGCAGGAACAGAGTTAAGCAGAAAAACACAACTTTCAGTAAGAATTCATCAGTTTCATAAATATTAAGTTTAACTTAGATTTGATAGAAATAATGTTATGTATTCAAATAAGTGATGTCTTGGCTTGACAGTGCTTAACTTTCTTCTTGCACCTTTTAAGGCTCTTTTTGAGACATATGCCATCCTTTAAATATATGCTTGCTGCATTTTAGACTGAACCATGTCAAAATGTTTCATTTTCAGAGATATCTGCTTATTTTTGATGGAATAATGTTCAGATTCAGATTAATGTTAAGATTCATAAAACATCTTTAGTCCTGAATTGTGTTTCTGTGCTTAATTCTCTCCTTTTTTCATCAAGGTCTCGTTATTGAAAGTTTTCAATATACAAAATAAAAAATAATTACAAAGTGTATAGAAGAAATGCAAATACAAACTGTCAAAATTTAAAGCAAAAACAACAACAGACAAAAGAAAAAGTCCCACCCATTAACTCACCGGACAGATAATATATCATATTAATCAGTCATCTCACATTACCACTAGCCAGCACAGAAACAAGTGTAAAACATGATGGGATTATACTTTCCACTCCTAACTTCTCAACAAACATCAAGAAAGGGTTCCAGGTTTCATAAAATCTGAAAACAGAGCCACTAAGAGAATATCTCATCTTCTCAAACTTGACGTATTGCATGTTCTCTTTAATCCAGTGAGAATATTTAGGAGGAAGAGGCTTTTTCCAACTGAAAAGTATACAGCACCTGGCCAGCAAAGTACAGAAGGCTAGCATGTTTCTTTTACAGTTATCTAGATGTACAACCTGCGGCATAATACCAAATAAGGCAGTGAGAGGGGATGGATCTACTGGCACTTCTAATATTTTGGAAAGAGTATCAAAAATAGATTCCCAAAATGTGTGTATTATTGGACAGGCTAAAAGCATATGGAGTATGTCTGCAGGGGCTTGTCTGCACCTGTCACATGTAGGGTCCAGGGCTGGCCTGATTTTAGCCAGTCTGACCTTTGACCAATGGAGTCCCTAACCCTAATTCTTTTAATTTGAACAACAATATGTCTTTGGCAAATGGAGGATGTGTAAATTCTTTGTATAATTTTTGTCCAATTATCCTCTGAGATCTGCTCATTTAAGCCCCCCTCCCACTTGCTCTTAAGTTAAATTAAATTTGCTGGATAATGAAGATTAAGAAGGTTATGTACCCTACCTATCACCTGCTTCAAGTCTGTTCTTGGCTCAAAATTTGAGTCTAACAAGGGTGTTTAAGAGCATAGGGGAAAACCATCTAAGTGTGAGGCAGCAAAGGTCCGAAGCTGAAACAGTTCTTGAAGTGTTTAAGACTCATTTGGAGACGTATGCCATCCTTTAAATAGATTTCATAAGCTTGATGCATTTCAAAGTAAATTATTCATAAAAACTGATATCTTTTTCCTGACACTAGTGTTTCTGTGCTTCATTCTCTCCTTGACGTATGTTTTACAGTCATTTGGAGACACCTACTGTCTGAAAAGTGATTTCATATGCTTGGTGCATTTCAGGGTAAGGGTTACCCTACCCCAGTGGTTCCGAAACTGGGGTAGGTGTACCCCCAGGGGTACGCGAAGTGATGTAGGGGGTACGTGAAAAACTGTCAGGTCTAAACAGTTGTTTCAGTAGTTCAAGTTCAAACTGATAATTGTTTGTATTGTGAGCTTTGATAAAAGCCTGAAGTGTTGGAAGAGAGGGTGAGGCACCTTGGAGAAGGAAATCTGTCCTAAATTATCTAAGATTCTTAAAATAACATACAGTAAGTTCAGTCAGACAGCCTTTTCATTAAAGCTTCAAGTTCATTAATGAAACTGTTTCAGAAATGTACGTTTCTTTTTCAAAAGTGGACTGGTGTTGCCCACTGACATTGCTGGTAACTAAATCTGTTTAGTGAGAAATAATTAACTTTAATAGGTTTTATTTGTATGTTATGCATGTCAAATGTGGGAGGTCGGAGTACAGCAGGCTAAATTTGCCAAATTTACTCACCGGAGCAGTTGATTCTCTTGTCTGTCGGCAGCATTGGCAACTTCAATCAGCGCGGCGCTTAGCTGAGGTCAGGGCACGTCAGCTCAGGGCAGGTCAAGTCAGGGCAGGTCATGGATCATGCCCGAACAAGCTAAATCTAAATTATTTTTATTTAATTTAACGTTAAATTATTTTTGAACCAGGCAAGCAGGTTTTCTCACACACACTTACAAAAAAAAAAAATCATTTTAGCAAAAGGGCACTTTGGGCATTAAGGGGCAAAGGGTCAGGTGCTCCAGCTCTCTCCACCCCACCTCTGCACGTGCCTGCCTCTTTATTTTGATTTCATAGCTTTATTTTTGATTTCTGACCTCAGTAAGACCAAATAACCGTTTCGAACATGAAGGAAAACATTAATATTAAGCTCCTTTTACCATTTGTTTTAGCCCTCTCTCCTTATGAAGCATCGCTTCAGAATGAAACATGATTGTTAAACTACACACGCACACACACGCGCATACGCGCGCACACGCACACACACCAGAATCTGGTGTGCATGACTCTGCACATACACGACATGAGACAGAGGATGCTTATTGCTCACATTCACTTCAGTCATCTTGTAGAATAATCCGTGCACAAACTAAACGCTGCGGCTGCTAAACCTACTCACCGGAACAGTTGATTCTCTTGTCTGTCGGCAGCATCGGCAACTTCAATCAGCGCGGCGCTTAGCTGAGGTCAGGGCACGTCAGCTCAGGGCAGATCATGGATCATGTGATCGAACAAGCTAAATCTTAATTATTTTTAATTTGTTCAATGATATATTAATTTTGGGCCATGCAGACAAGTTTTCTAACACACACTTACAAAAAAAAATCATTTTGACAAATGGCACTTTGGGCATCAAGGGGCAAAGGGTCAGGTGCTCCAGCTCTCTCCGCCCCACCCCTGCACGTGCCTGCCTCTTTATTTTAATTTCATAGCTTTATTTTTGATTTCTACGACGGCGTATTAGGGTCACTTAAAGAAATAAAAAAATAAATGTAAACTCAAAAATTTTTGAGAAAAAACTCGAAATTTTTTGACTTTATAAAGCCACAAATTTGTGACTAAAATTTCTAACTTTATAAAGTTGCAAATGTGCGACTTTATAAACTCGAAAATTTGCATTTCGGGTCAATAACTCATCAATAAAACAACATAGTTCCAAACTCGACCCTTCATTTTAATCATTGTGATTAAGACTGTGAGCTACAACCTTTTTTTTTTCCCCCAAACGAGCCTCCTATGAGCCAGAAAGCTTCACTTTGTCTATACGCTGCCAGTGATAGCTGACTCCGCGGCTTAGGGACCGATGGCAAGTTATTAAATCGGAGGAATTGTGTGAAAGGAAGTTGAATAACTTCACCATAATGCCTTCAAAATCACAGCACACATAAAATAACTGTAGGATGTTCATAGTACATGTCATAGTTTTCGTAAGGATTGTAAATTAAGATATTTCACAGGATTTTTTTTGATTGAAAATAAAGCAAATGTTAAGGACGCTTCTGATCGACTCGGGCGAATCACGTCATGTCGTATCAATCCGCAGAAAGACTTTTATACCTGCGGCAAGACATCGTTGATTTTTCCTCTAATTCTAGCAGCAGCAGCAGATCGGGTGAGTGCCTCTCTTAAAGTGTTAGTGAGGATGAGATAATAATTAGAGCAGTTGTAACACTGAAAAATTGTTTCTAGGTATGTCAGCTGCAGGGCCACAGCAGGGAGGAAATATGGACATGAATGACATGGCCGTAACCAGCTATGAGGTCACCGAGGTCCGGACCTCGGTAAAAATTTCCGAGAAAAAAAAATAAAACGAGCCCCAGTCAGCGCATCAAACATATAAACACACCCGACAGCTATTATTTTGAAACCGCGGCATGCAGGAAGTTATCTGACGAAGCCTGTAATCGCAGTGACTTTGAACGCACTTTACAGGAAGCAGAGAATGACACCGTGAGGTGAGTGACAGATTCTTTATTATTTTACGAACAAGCAGCCCGCTGTAAATGAAGCCAGACCTTCGGGTGTTTTTGACCAACACGATCTGACAGTGTCTTGTAAACCTTCATGCAGACAGGTCCGTTATTTTCGGTCTGTGCTGACACAGCAGTATATCACTCTTTAGAAAGAGGAGGAGGTAGCCGGGGGTTTGATCCGAGGTCCAAACCCGCGGAATATTTCAGCAGGGTTTAATTCATTTCATTTTATCCCATGGTCTGTGTGAATACTGATTCAGACTGGGTTTAAACCTACTTTAAACGGGTAAAAGACGTTCCGGTTAAATTGCCTGATGACAGTTCCCCCCATGCCAGTTTAAAGTGCTGGACTGGCACAACCGTTAGGTAACCATGGCAACATACTCAAAGCATACAGTTCAAAAAGTTAAAGCTCACTAGTTAAAACACAGTTATTTTTTTTTGATGTATGACAATACTGATTTAGTTTGCATTTCCATTTTTTCTATCAAATGTGGAATTTTCTGTGCTGCTTTTATGACAAGAACTGACTGTCTCAGTTTTTGAAAACAGATTGTTTTGTTTACAAAACATGTAAAAGGTGAGAGAATCTGCTAAGACTTTCTGGCTTTAAAACAACCAATAATGCTCTAAATAAAAGAATCAGTGGATGTCATTGACTGGTCTGTACCAATATAACACCAAAAATTACATTTGATATATATTTTTGATTTATATTTTTATATAATATTTTTTATTTATATTTTTTTTCTAAAAAATGTATAGTTTATTTATATATTTACGTTGATGGGTTAAATTTGCATCGATTACATTTACAGATCATATCACAGCAAAGTAATGGGGGCCTTTACTATTTTTTAAGTAGGCTATGTATATGTATCTATGCAGATACATATACATACTTATACGTCGGGGTCCTGCATCACCCTGTCGGTGTTTATTTCTCTATAGTGACCCACTCGCTCTACATTATCCCTTACATGTATACATGTAACCTAATGACAATAATTACCGTACTAACTGTATTGTTGCAGACTGTACTGACACCAAACTCAAACTAATGATCAAACATTTCCTCTAGCTTGTAAAACAGCTATACAACAGAAGCATCAACATGACTATAAAAACTTTAATAACTGCACTGTTGTTCACGGTAGAAACATCAAACCCAGCCTTATGATTGAGCATCTCTTCTAGTTAATACTACATTACTTATTTAAAGGAGACATATCATGCTTGTTTCTCCTTTTCACTATGCCAGACTAGGATGCCTGTAAAGCATTTCTGCCCTCAGTACAAGTCATTTAGTTCCTTCATTGCCCCACAATAGCGTTCTCAAAATCCTCATTTTAGGCCATTGACAAGGTGTCGTTGAAACGCTTGGATCACAGGATGACCTAAAGTCACCTCACAACGTCACAGCCCTTTGTGGTCTGATTGGTCAGTTCTATCGGGGCCTGCAGGCCAGAGCTGGTAATGAGTGAGTGTGAGCCAGGGACATATATATACCCCTGCTGGTGGATGTGTTCCTCGGTGACGGTTTTGTGGCTAACGGACATCACAGAGGAGGAAGTGTTTTGTCAGATTACTCCAATTAAAAGAAAGGTACCTTGTGTCGTCACGACGTTTGAAATCTCGCGGACATCTCGCAATGACCTGTTTTCAGAGGCATCAAATCTCGTTCTAGGATATCAGAAAAATGACAATATCTCATTTTTTGAAAATTAAGGGTGTGTAAGGTCTGGTTTTCAAATGTATTATATTATATGTAAGTATTAAATCATGCATCAGCATGATATGTCTCCTTTAAGAGATATCGGTTTTAAGGTAATTTAACCTATGATTTTTTTTATTATTGACATCAATTCAATCACAGGCAATTACAACTGTAATAACTTTACTGTTGTTGACTGTAGTGGCACCAAACCAAATCACAGATCTCTTGCAGTTTATACTACAGCGCTGACTTTAATAGAAATAGTTGCTAATTTAATCTACTATTACTTTTTTTTAATAATGACTGTAAAAACTGTAAATTACTGTAGTGTTGTTGACTGAAGTGGCACTAAACTCAGCCTGGAGATCATACTGCAACTACAACTTCAGATATATACATGAGAGAGAGAGAGAGAAAGGGAGATAACATAGATAGATAGATAGATAGATAGATAGATAGATAGATAGATAGATAGATAGATAGATAGATAGATAGATAGATAGATAGATAGATAGATAGATAGATAGATAGATAGATAGATAGATTAAAAAAGAGCTGAAGTGTAAAGTAAAACAGATGTTTGATCACCAGGCTGGGTTTTGTGTTTCTACAGTCAACAACAGTTAAGTTACTACAGTTCTGATATTCATTACCTATTGATGAATATACTTTACTGTATTGTTAGAATTATATACAAGCTAATGCTAACATTTGACCAACGATGTCGATTCATGCTAACAGTTATTCAAACATATTATGTTAGGGCAGATCAGTTAAGGTCTGGAGGCCAGTTCCATGTTTCATACAGGTGCAATCGCTGGTTAGACAGGACTGTGGTTTCAGTTAAGGTCTGAGAGAACTTTCCATGTTTCCTGCATCCTGTAGTCCTGTGGTTGAACTTCTGCCATAAGTCTGACCTTTATCTAGCCATTATGTTTATCTTTCTTGACAGACATAGCTTATGAAACCAGACATGGTCTTAACACATGACAAATTGGTACTTCCCAAATCCTGATATGTATAAGATCTTGTGTATGCTATTGTTCAATGCTCTTTGTCTGTACATCCCTGGTGAGGTGCAGAACTGAGCCCTCAGATGCTGAGTATTTTTTTTTTTTTTTTTGTATTGTCTCACATATTGTCAATAAATGGTTGGCTAACCGATCTAATCTGGACTTGTGCCTTCCTCCAAACTGAACATGAACTTCCAACAGTATAAAAGCCATATGATTGAATTCAGACATATTTATCTCGCGTAGAGCTGTATTATAAACTACAAGATATGTCTGATCTAGGCTTGTCACGATACCAGAAATTTAGTCGTCGATACCAATACCACTTAAATTCTATGATACTCGATACCACTCGATACCACTCGATACCATGGTAAATAAAAAAATCCCCTGTAAGTTCACCATAGGCCTACACTCCTTTATTTGAACATAGTGAACAACAAACAATATTATGCTTAAATTGAAAGCGTCCATTCTTGTTGGCTGTGTATCTTGATGCTGGCTTTGCCCGGCCTGTTCATGTCACTGTCCTCCTCTGGCTTATACTGTGAAAAGAAGATTGAGATTTGGGTATAGCTTAATGACTGTATAACAGCAGAGGCAATACTAACACAGAGAGAGAGGGAGAGGGAGCAGCAATTTACCATGTCAGCATGGTGGTGAAACTTTTTTAAAACCTTTTTATATGACAATGCCATTTACTACTGTACCCTATTGGTGATCTCATCTTGCTTACTTTATTACTAGGACCAAATAATATCATACTTGGATACTAGGATAATTTTACTAGCTAATGTACATTTCTATAACATATGAAAGCATTCCCTACACCTGCTTCCTCTACTTACTGTCAGTGTTTCCTGTTCTACTCTCTGCAATCAAATTAAATGTAAAGTTATTGGATGCGAAACGTATGTGAACTAAAGACACATGATTCTGGGCAAGTAGCCTCCGCATTTATTTACGTTCTGAACCGGCCTTTACACGGAGCCATAATCAAAGTAGGTTTTTTACTAGCCCGTATCTCAGTTATTGATCACATTAGCTGCTTCTGTTGATGTCATCATCAACAGTGTCATCATGTTGTGTCCGCACTGCAGAGACCGGATGTTTTTAGCATTGACGACGTGCTATCATGCTAAGCTACGTGCTGAGCTAACTCCGTTTGACATCAGACACACTGCACTGTGTTTTCTTTTCGTCCCTTCTTGTAGTGACAACACACTTAGGACACTATGATTTATTCTGCAGACTCTGTCCTTTCTGTCCCTCTCTTTTGTCTTCCTTCATGATTTTTACAAGACGTGCAGCACCCGAGGCAGCAGGCGTGTTGTGCCACAGATATGTCAATCCTTTTCAAACACTGTGCACTGTATAGTAGTTCAGATATATATTTTATATATATGTATTTAAATATCAAACCAGGCTTCGAGGCACATAATTTTCCCCAAGGATATTTTGTAATCAAATTATTCGGATTTTATAACAAACTTTCTTGCCCAAAATCAGCAGATTAGCATGACACAACACATTTGGCATGATTCAGTATAACATGAATTAAAACTTAGATTTCCTGATTTTTGGACAGCACTTGACCCAAATGAGCAGAAACACTGCAAACAGACAATTTTAAGCAGAAAAACACAACTTCCAGCCAAATTAATCAATTTCATACATATAACAGACTTTCTAGCCAAAAATCAGCAGATTAGTGTGATAAAACACATTTTGGCATGATTAAGTATAACATGCAGTAAAACATAGATTTCCTGTTTTTTGGACAGCACTTGACCCAAATGATCAGAAACGCTGCAAGTAGTGAATTAAGCAAAAAACGCAACTTTCAGTAAAAACTAATCAATTTCATGAAAATAACAGACTTTCTTGCCAAAAATCAGCAGATAAGTGTTACACAAGACATTTTGGCATGATTCAGTATAACATGCAGTAAAACATAGATTTCCCGTTTTGGACAGCACTTGACCCAAATGAGCAGAAACGCTGCAGGGAGACAATTATGCAGAAAAACACAACTTTCAGTGAAAATTCATCATTTTCATAAATATAACAGACTATCTAGCCAAAAATCAGCAGATTAGTGTGAAACAACACATTTTGGCATGATTCAGTATAACATGCAGTAAAACTTAGATTTCCCGTTTTTGGACAGCACTTAACCCAAATGATCAGAAACGCTGCAAGTAGTGAATTAAGCAGAAAAACAAAACTTTCAGCAAAAATTCATCCGTTACATAAATATAACACTTTCTTGCCAAAAATCAGCAGATTAGTTTGACAAAACATTGTGGCATGCAGCAAAACATAGATTTCCCGTTTTCGGACAGCACTTGACCCAAATGAGCAGAAACGCTGCAAATAGAGTATTAAGCAGAAAAACACAACTTTCGGTGAAAATTCATCAATTACACAACACATTTTGGCATGATTCAGTATAACATGCAGTAAAACATAGATTTCCCGTTTGTTGGACAGCACTTGACCCCAATGATCAGAAATGCTGCAGGTAGTGAATTAAGCAGAAAAACGCAACTTTCAGTAAAAACTAATCAATTTCATACATATAACAGACTTTCTTGCCCAAAATCAGCATATTAGTGTTACACAACACATTTTGGCATGATTCAGTATAACATGCAGTAAAACATAGATTTCCCGTTTTTGGACAGCACTTGACCCAAATGAGCAGAAACGCTGCAAGTAGTGAACTAAGCAGAAAAACACAACTTTCAGTGAAAATTCATCAATTTCATACATATAACAGACTATCTAGCCAAAAATCAGCAGATTAGTGTGAAACAACACATTTTGGCATGATTCAGTATAACATGCAGTAAAACTTAGATTTCCCGTTTTTGGACAGCACTTAACCCAAATGATCAGAAACGCTGCAAGTAGTGAATTAAGCAGAAAAACAAAACTTTCAGCAAAAATTCATCCGTTACATAAATATAACACTTTCTTGTCAAAAATCAGCAGATAAGTATGACAACACATTTTGGCATGCAGTGAAACATAGATTTCCCGTTTTTGGACAGCACTTGTCCCAAATGAGCAGAAACGCTGCAAATAGACAATTTAGCAGAAAAACACAACTTTCAGTGAAAATTCATCAATTTCATACATATAACAGACTTTCTTGCCTAAAATAAGCAGATTAGTGTGAAACAACACATTTTGGCATGATTCAGTATAACATGCAGTCAAACATAGATTTCCCGTTTTTTGGACAGCACTTGACCCAAATGATCAGAAACGCTGCAAGTAGTGAATTAAGCAGAAGGCACAACTTTCAGCAAAAATTCATCAATTTCATACATATAACAGACTTTCTAGCCAAAAATCAGCAGATTAGTGTGAAACAACACATTTTGGCATGATTCAGTATAACATGCAGTAAAACTTAGATTTCCCGTTTTTGGACAGCACTTGACCCAAATGAGCAGAAACGCTGCAGGGAGACAATTAAGCAGAAAAACAAAACTTTCAGCAAAAATTCATCAATTACATAAATATAACACTTTCTTGCCAAAAATCAGCAGATTAGTGTGACAACACATTTTGGCATGCAGCAAAACATAGATTTCCCGTTTTTGGACAGCACTTGACCCAAATGAGCAGAAACGCTGCAAATAGACAATTAAGCAGAAAAACACAACTTTCAGTGAAAATTCATCAATTACACAACATATTTTGGCATGATTCAGTATAACATGCAGTCAAACATAGATTTCCCGTTTTTTGGACAGCACTTGACCCAAATAAGCAGAAACGCTGCAAGTAGTGCATTAAGCAGAAGGCACAACTTTCAGCAAAAATTCATCAATTTCATACATATATAACAGACTATCTAGCCAAAAATCAGCAGATTAGTGTGAAACAACACATTTTGGCATGATTAAGTATAACAAGCAGTCAAACATAGATTTCCCGTTTTTTGGACAGCACTTGACCCAAATGAGCAGAAACGCTGCAAGTAGTGAATTAAGCAGAAAGCACAACTTTCAGCAAAAATTCATCAATTTCATACATATAACAGACTATCTAGCCAAGAATCAGCAGATTAGTGTGAAACAACACATTTTGGCATGATTCACTATAACATGCAGTAAAACTTAGATTTCCCGTTTTTTGGACAGCACTTGACCCAAATGAGCAGAAACGCTGCAGGGAGACAATTAAGCAGAAAAAGACAACTTTCAGCAAAAATTCATCCGTTACATAAATATAACACTTTCTTGTCAAAAATCAGCAGATAAGTATGACAACACATTTTGGCATGCAGTAAAACATAGATTTCCCGTTTTTGGACAGCACTTGTCCCAAATGAGCAGAAACGCTGCAAATAGACAATTTAGCAGAAAAACACAACTTTCAGTGAAAATTCATCAATTTCATACATATAACAGACTTTCTTGCCTAAAATAAGCAGATTAGTGTGAAACAACACATTTTGGCATGATTCAGTATAACATGCAGTAAAACTTCGATTTCCCGTTTTTGGACAGCACTTGACCCAAATGAGCAGAAACGCTGCAGGGAGACAATTATGCAGAAAAACACAACTTTCAGTGAAAATTCATCAATTTCATACATATAACAGACTATCTAGCCAAAAATCAGCAGATTAGTGTGAAACAACACATTTTGGCATGATTCAGTATAACATGCAGCAAAACATAGATTTCCCGTTTTTGGACAGCACTTGACCCAAATGAGCAGAAACGCTGCAAGTAGTGAATTAAGCAGAAAAACAAAACTTTCAGCAAAAATTCATCAATTTCATACATATAACAGACTTTCTTGCCAAAAATCAGCAGATTAGTGTGACAACACATTTTGGCATGCAGCAAAACATAGATTTCCCGTTTTCGGACAGCACTTGACCCAAATGAGCAGAAACGCTGCAAATAGAGTATTAAGCAGAAAAACACAACTTTCAGTGAAAATTCATCAATTACACAACACATTTTGGCATGATTAAGTATAACGTGCAGTAAAACATAGATTTCCCGTTTGTTGGACAGCACTTGACCCCAATGATCAGAAATGCTGCAGGTAGTGAATTAAGCAGAAAAACGCAACTTTCAGTAAAAACTAATCAATTTCATACATATAACAGACTTTCTTGCCCAAAATCAGCAGATTAGTGTGAAACAACACATTTTGGCATGATTCAGTATAACATGCAGTAAAACTTAGATTTCCCGTTTTTGGACAGCACTTGACCCAAATGATCAGAAACGCTGCAAGTAGTGAACTAAGCAGAAAAACACAACTTTCAGCAAAAATTCATCAATTTCATACATATAACAGGCTTTCTAGCCAAAAATCAGCAGATTAGTGTGAAAGAACACATTTTGGCATGATTCAGTATAACATGCAGTAAAACTTAGATTTCCCGTTTTTGGACAGCACTTGACCCAAATGAGCAGAAACGCTGCACGGAGACAACTAAGCAGAAAAACAAAACTTTCAGCAAAAATTCATCCGTTACATAAATATAACACTTTCTTGCCAAAAATCAGCAGATTAGTGTGACAACACATTGTGGCATGCAGCAAAACATAGATTTCCCCTTTTTGGACAGCACTTGACCCAAATGAGCAGAAACGCTGCAAATCGACAATTAAGCAGAAAAAAACAACTTTCAGTGAAAATTCATCAATTACACAACACATTTTGGCATGATTCAGTATAACATGCAGTAAAACATAGATTTCCCGTTTTTTGGACAGCACTTGACCCAAATGAGCAGAAACGCTGCAAGTAGTGAATTAAGCAGAAAAACACAACTTTCAGTGAAAACTCATCAATTTCATACATATAACAGACTTTCTTGCCCAAAATCAGCAGATTAGTGTGACACAACACATTTTGGCATGATTCACTATAACATGCAGTAAAACATAGATTTTCCGTTTTTTGGACAGCACTTGACCCAAATAAGCAGAAACGCTGCAAGTAGTGAATTAAGCAGAAAAACACAACTTTCAGTGAAAATTCATCAATTACATAAATATAACACTTTCTTGCCAAAAATCAGCAGATTAGTGTGACAACACATTGTGGCATGCAGCAAAACATAGATTTCCCGTTTTTGGACAGCACTTGACCCAAATGAGCAGAAACGCTGCAAATAGACAATTTTAAGCAGAAAAACACAACTTCCAGTCAAAATTCATCAATTTCATACAAATAACAGACTTTAGCCAAAAATCAGCAGATTAGTGTGAAACAACACATTCTGGCATGATTCAGTATAACATGCAGTAAAACATAGATTTCCCGTTTTTGGACAGCACTTGACCCAAATGAGCAGAAACGCTGCAAGTAGTGAATTAAGCAGAAGGCACAACTTTCAGCAAAAATTCATCAATTTCATACATATAACAGACTATCTAGCCAAAAATCAGCAGATTAGTGTGAAACAACACATTTTGGCATGATTCAGTATAACATGCAGTAAAACTTAGATTTCCCGTTTTTGGACAGCACTTGACCCAAATGAGCAGAAACGCTGCAAGTAGTGAATTAAGCAGAAAAACACAACTTTCAGTGAAAATTCATCCGTTACATAAATATAACACTTTCTTGCCAAAAATCAGCAGATTAGTGTGACAACACATTGTGGCATGCAGCAAAACATAGATTTCCCGTTTTTGGACAGCACTTGTCCCAAATGAGCAGAAACGCTGCAAATAGACAATTTAGCAGAAAAACACAACTTTCAGTGAAAATTCATCAATTACACAACATATTTTGGCATGATTCAGTATAACATGCAGTAAAACTTCGATTTCCCGTTTTTGGACAGCACTTGACCCAAATGAGCAGAAACGCTGCAAGTAGTGCATTAAGCAGAAGGCACAACTTTCAGCAAAAAAATCATCAATTTCATACATATAACAGACTTTCTAGCCAAAAATCAGCAGATTAGTGTGAAACAACACATTTTGGCATGATTCAGTATAACATGCAGTAAAACATAGATTTCCCGTTTTTGGACAGCACTTGACCCAAATGAGCAGAAACGCTGCAAGTAGTGAACTAAGCAGAAAAACACAACTTTCAGTGAAAATTCATCAATTTCATACATATAACAGACTATCTAGCCAAAAATCAGCAGATTAGTGTAAAACAACACATTTTGGCATGATTCAGTATAACATGCAGTAAAACTTAGATTTCCCGTTTTTGGACAGCACTTAACCCAAATGAGCAGAAACGCTGCAAATAGAGTATTAAGCAGAAAAACACAACTTTCAGTGAAAATTTCCTGTCATTTTTCATTTCATGATTGATCTGTTTTACTTTATGAAGTCTTGCTTTTTATGTTGTGTATTTTCTAAAAACTCAATAAAAAAAATGGGAAAAAAATAATAAAAACATATATATAAAAAAGAAAAAGAAAATTAAGGGGTGTAAGGTTCCTGGTTTTCAAATGTATTATATTATATGTAGTACAAATCATGCATCAGCATGATATGTCTCCCTTAAGAGACATCGGGTTTGGGCTGCACTTTTAACCTATGATTTTTATTATTGACATCAATTCATTAACAGACAATTACAATTTGTAATAACTTTTACTGTTGTTGACTGTAGGCAATTCAAAATCAAATCACACATCTCTCAGGTTTATACTACAGCTGACTTTAATAGAAATAGTTGCTAATTTAATCTACTTGATACTTTTAATAATGACTGTAAAAAACCGTGAAATTATCAGTAGGTGTTGTTGACTGAAGTGGCACTCAAACTCAGCCTGGAGATCACACAAAACTACAACTTCAGATATATACATGAGAGAGAGAGAGAGAAAGGAGATAAATAGAAGTAGATAGATAGATAGATAGATAGATAGATGGATATAGATAGATAGATAGATAGATAGATAGATAGATAGATAGATATAGATAGATAGATAGATAGCAGATTAGTGTGAAACAACACATTTTGGCATGATTAAGTATAACAAGCAGTCAAACATAGATTTCCCGTTTTTTGGACAGCACTTGACCCAAATGAGCAGAAACGCTGCAAGTAGTGAATTAAGCAGAAAGCACAACTTTCAGCAAAAATTCATCAATTTCATACATATAACAGACTATCTAGCCAAAAATCAGCAGATTAGTGTGAAACAACACATTTTGGCATGATTAAGTATAACATGCAGTAAAACTTAGATTTCCCGTTTTTGGACAGCACTTGACCCAAATGAGCAGAAACGCTGCAAATAGTGAATTAAGCAGAAAAACACAACTTTCAGACAAAATTCATCAATTTCATACATATAACAGACTTTCTTGCCAAAAATCAGCAAGTTAGTGTGAAACAACACATTCTGGCATGATTCAGTATAACATGCAGTAAAACTTCGATTTCCCGTTTTTGGACAGCACTTGACCCAAATGAGCAGGAACGCTGCAAGTAGTGAATTAAGCAGAAGGCACAACTTTCAGTGAAAATTCATCCATTTCATACATATAACAGACTATCTAGCCAAAAATCAGCAGATTAGCGTGACACAACACATTTTGGCATGATTCAGTATAACATGCTGTAAAACTTAGATTTCCCGTTTTTGGACAGCACTTGACCCAAATGAGCAGAAACGCTGAAAATAGTGAATTAAGCAGAAAAACACAACTTTCAGTAGGAATTCATCAGTTTCATAAATATAACACTTTCTTGCCAAAAATCAGCAGATTAGTGTGACAACACATTGTGGCATGATTAAGTATAACATGCAGTAAACATAGATTTCTTTTTTGGACAGCACTTAACCCAGATTAGCAGAAACGCTGCAAATCGACAATTAAGCAGAAAAACACAACTTTCAGTGAAAATTCATCAATTACACAACACACTTTCTTGCCATCAGCATTAGTATAACATTGTGGCATGCAGCAAAAACATAGATTTCCCGTTTGTTGGACAGCACTTGAACCCAATGATCAGAAATGCTGCAGGTAGTGAATTAAGCAGAAAAACGCAACTTTCAGTGAAAATTCATCAATTACACGACATATATTGGCATGATTCAGTATAACATGCAGTCAAACATAGATTTCCCGTTTTTTGGACAGCACTTGACCCAAATGAGCAGAAACGCTGCAAGTAGTGCATTAAGCAGAAGGCACAACTTTCAGCAAAAATTCATCAATTTCATACATATAACAGACTATCTAGCCAAAAATCAGCAGATTAGTGTGAAACAACACATTTTGGCATGATTAAGTATAACAAGCAGTCAAACATAGATTTCCCGTTTTTTGGACAGCACTTGACCCAAATGAGCAGAAACGCTGCAAGTAGTGAATTAAGCAGAAAGCACAACTTTCAGCAAAAATTCATCAATTTCATACATATAACAGACTATCTAGCCAAAAATCAGCAGATTAGTGTGAAACAACACATTTTGGCATGATTAAGTATAACATGCAGTAAAACTTAGATTTCCCGTTTTTGGACAGCACTTGTCCCACATGAACAGAAACGCTGCAAATAGACAATTTAGCAGAAAAACACAACTTTCAGTGAAAATTCATCAATTTCATACATATAACAGACTTTCTTGCCTAAAATCAGCAGATTAGTGTGAAACAACACATTTTGGCATGATTAAGTATAACATGCAGTAAAACTTCGATTTCCCGTTTTTGGACAGCACTTGACCCAAATGAGCAGAAACGCTGCAAGTAGTGAATTAAGCAGAAGGCACAACTTTCAGCAAAAATTCATCAATTTCATACATATAACAGACTATCTAGCCAAAAATCAGCAGATTAGTGTGAAACAACACATTTTGGCATGATTAAGTATAACATGCAGTAAAACTTAGATTTCCCGTTTTTGGACAGCACTTGACCCAAATGAGCAGAAACGCTGCAGGGAGACAATTAAGCAGAAAAACAAAACTTTCAGCAAAAATTCATCAATTACATAAATATAACACTTTCTTGCCAAAAATCAGCAGATTAGTGTGACAACACATTGTGGCATGCAGCAAAACATAGATTTCCCCTTTTTGGACAGCACTTGACCCAAATGAGCAGAAACGCTGCAAATCGACAATTAAGCAGAAAAACACAACTTTCAGTGAAAATTCATCAATTACACAACACATTTTGGCATGATTCAGTATAACATGCAGTAAAACATAGATTTCCCGTTTGTTGGACAGCACTTGACCCCAATGATCAGAAATGCTGCAGGTAGTGAATTAAGCAGAAAAACGCAGCTTTCAGTAAAAATTCATCAATTACACAACACATTTTGGCATGATTCAGTATAACATGCAGTAAAACTTAGATTTCCCGTTTTTTGGACAGCACTTGACCCAAATGAGCAGAAACGCTGCAGGGAGACAATTAAGCAGAAAAAGACAACTTTCAGCAAAAATTCATCCGTTACATAAATATAACACTTTCTTTCCCAAAATCAGCAGATTAGTGTGAAACAACACAATTTGGCATGATTCAGTATAACATGCAGTAACACATGGATTTCCCGTTTTTGGACAGCACTTGACCCAAATGAGCAGAAACGCTGCAGGGAGACAATTAAGCAGAAAAACACAACTTTCAGCAAAAATTCATCAATTTCATACATATAACAGACTATCTAGCCAAAAATCAGCAGATTAGTGTGAAACAACACATTTTGGCATGATTTAGTATAACATGCAGTAAAACTTAGATTTCCCGTTTTTGGACAGCACTTGACCCAAATGAGCAGAAACGCTGCAGGGAGACAATTAAGCAGATAAACAAAACTTTCAGCAAAAATTCATCAATTACATAAATATAACACTTTCTTGCCAAAAATCAGCAGATTAGTGTGACAACACATTGTGGCATGCAGCAAAACATAGATTTCCCCTTTTTGGACAGCACTTGACCCAAATGAGCAGAAACGCTGCAAATCGACAATTAAGCAGAAAAACACAACTTTCAGTGAAAATTCATCAATTACACAACATATTTTGGCATGATTCAGTATAACATGCAGTAAAACATAGATTTCCCGTTTTTGGACAGCACTTGACCCAAATGAGCAGAAACGCTGCAAATAGACAATTAAGCAGAAAAACACAACTTTCAGTGAAAATTCATCAATTGGTAGCACTTTACATTACAGCCCTTGTCTTACAGTGTAGTTTCCCGTCTCTTACAGTGTAGTTTCCTCAACTGTTGGGGTAACTCTCACACATGTACCATGACATTTTGCAGTATCTATGGGGTAGTTACGCCCGTGACTTACAGTTTGAGTCCTGGAGCCGAGTGCACCAGCTGGGCGTAAACAAGAAGGTCTTTACTCTTACGCAACGTCTGACGTTGTGACTGGAATTTACACCGCGTGCACCAAACCTGACTGACAACGGTCGTAGCTGTGCCTGGTCTTACAATGCGCGTCCACGTGAATACACGCGAATCGATGATTGTTGCCAAGCAACACACTTCTACCCAAAGCGCTCTCAAACTTGTCCCCACAGCTGGAAGAAGAAACAATATGGAGAACACCAATCAAACAAAAGGAAGGTAAATTTTACAGATGGAGACATTAGGAAGCTGATAGAATTATATTCAGAACATAAGGACATCCTCACGGCAAGACTAAATAACATCAACACCAACAGGCACAAACTGTCGGCGTGGAAAACAATCACTGCGTCCATAAATAATAACTGTGATGGAGGACTGCGGACAGTGGAAGAGGTCAGGAAAAAATGGAAGGATCTTTTGTCGAGCCAAAAAAGACTCTTCCATTCTCAAAAACCCACCGACTGAGGGAGGACCTCTCCCGAAGATATCCCCTTACAGCGCTATCATAATCGAGCTGTTTGGAGAGGACTCCCCCACCTTCATGGGTCTGAACGGGATTGACAGTACAGAAATGTCAGCAGCCGTTGATGTGTGTGAGTCGGACCGCTGCAGCACAGACTATGGTGTGACAGCTGTCAGCTGCTGTCAGAGTGGTAGGTTATTAACAAAGTAGCTTTATAGCGTACTACAAGTGACTTTTTCCTACAGTCATCAGTTCGGCCTATACTTTGAATACAATGTTGCAATTTTACAGACTCAGCCGACCTCCCCACACAAGAGGGAAGCCCAACAGTGTGCCTCACCACACACACAGAGACGCAGGAGGGATCACAACATCAGTCTGCTGCCCCCCTCCCAAAACGGAGCAAGAAGGATTTAGCGGAGCTGCAGCGCATCCTTGTTGAAAAGGAGAGCCTTCGTGTGGAGGCTGAGACTGCCAAACTTAAAGCAGAGCATGAAAAGTTGGAACTTGAAAAGACAAAACTCAGACTGGAAATTAAATTACTGGAGAGACAGGAGAATAGACATAACTTCTCTGAAGACAGTCTGTCATTTACCATACTATAATGAGATACTATTGATTGATTGACATGTTCTATTTATTTATTTATTTATTTTCCATGTTTCCTGTTTCATATTTCACCATATCCTTGTAATGATAAAATTACTTATGTGATCAAGTTATAGCCATAATTTATATTTATATTACTCAGAGCCTAATTACTTGTTTGTTTATTTATTTATTTAAAATAGGCTTTAATAAAGAAGATTACAATAAAAACAAATCATTTGAAACAACAGTGTCTGATTATAAAAATTCAAGAGAATCAAATTAATTCAACTGAAACATCAAAGTCTGATTAGACTATAAAAGTTCATTTTACAAATAAAGTTGCACTAATTTACAATATTTACATCATTTTCTCACTCCATTCTGTACAACACGTTCTCAGTCCTATAAGTTATTGATTATATGGTTGCGGGCAAGTCGTCCGCCGATATCTTCATGGATTGCAGGAGCAGGGTTCTCATCCACCTCCGGCACCACGTCTTCTTGCCTCGGAAGAGGGATCCTCTTTTTGATGCAAATGTTGTGTAGCACTGCGGCAGCAGCAGTGACAACACAGACACGCTCAGGATGCATTCTCACTTCTCCATGGAGGCAGTGAAACCTACAAGCAACGAAACATATCCATATGGGGCAAAAATAATATACATCATCAGTATACACATTGCATATGCCAAACTATGATTTTTGTGTTTTTTTAGTGGTGTTTATGCCCATACTGACCTCCGTTTGAGCACCCCGATGCATCGCTCCACAATATTTCTTGTCGATGTGTGCTTCATGTTATAGTTGTGCTCTTGTGCTGTTCTCGGTGCGATGAGAGGGGTCATTAACCACCGCTTCAGTGGGTATCCACTGTCTCCGAGGAGAAGACCAGTCGCTCTCCCTGCCTCAAAGTCCTGATACAGGGCACTTTCTCGCAGGATGCGGGCATCATGGGTCGACCCCGGCCACCTTGCTACGAGGTCGATGATGGTCATGTCAGAGTCACAAACAAGCTGAACATTTATAGAGTGGTAACCCTTCCGATTTACGTATAAATATTCATGTTCAGAGGGAGCTTGTATACGAACATGAGTGCCGTCAATGCAGCCGACAATACCGGGTATGCCTGATTTTAAATAGAAGTCCTGCTTGGTCCTTGCAGCCTCTTCTTGGGTGGGTAGGTGGATGTAATTCCTTATGAACCGTTGGAGGGCCAGGGACACTCTTCTAATTGCCTGGCATGCTGTTGTCCGCTGTACATTGATCATGTCCCCCACTGTATTTTGAAAGGCCCCGTTGGCGTAAAACCTGAACGCAATCAGCACCTGCAGGGCGGGGGACAGTGCCGAGTTTCTGTCAGACCGATGCTGCAGTTGAGAGGAGAGCTCTTCAATTAACTCAAAGAGCGCTTGTCCGGTAACAAGTCCGAGTTTCCAACTTACGCCTGCTCCACATTAGGCGTAAAAGTTACTCCCAGGCGGAACACACACAGGGCTTAAGTCTAACTGGCGCACTCGTCTTAACCTTAAACTGGTCGTCACTTTCCGTTCTAAGTCGGACGTAACGTTACACCCAGGCGTACGCCCAGCTGGTGCACTCGGCTCCTGGAGTCTTACAGTGTAGTTTCCCGTGTCTTACTGTAGCACGGCAGATTGGTTTTATTTTGTGTTTTTATTCTGCATGTTTTTATATTTTGCGTGATTGTTTTAATTGTTTTTAGTTTATTTATAGTATTTTTCTAGTATTTTTTTTAATTACTTCCTGCCGGGACACTCTTAATCTTGATAGCCTGCACCTGTAGAGCACTTTATTACCCCAAGAGACTCCCAATGGGGCTGGAGAACGGAACTGGTCTGTGGCCAATCAGAGTAGAGAAGGGACAATTTAACCTGTGGCACACCTGGAAGTGGGAGAACGCCGGAAGGAGCACAAACGGGGTGACACCGACAGGACGCAACACGAGGGCTGTGTCCGAAATGGCATACTAACATACTACATACTACAAACCCATTGTGTATATACTGTATACTACATACTATAAGTATGATTAGAATGCCAACCGTTCACACTGTAGTATACTACTAAGTTTCCCATGATGCATTTCAAACCTCTGACGAAAAAATCAGAAGCACACCAGGCTATCAAATATTTCTGTTAATTCACCACATTTGAAAGTTCAGAGAGCATTTTAGGCGAGAAAGTCATCACGTAGAATACCAAAATGTGGTCAACTGAGCCATAAAACGCACGGATACAAATTTCATTTCGACATTTCGGACATTCCGCCATGCCGCCATTATGCTATCGACGAAACTTCCGGTCGGCTCCAAAACAAACCCATTTACAAAAGCGTTAAAGAACTAAAAGGAGATCATAAAAGACGCATTTATTTTGAAAACGGGAAGTTTGCTAGTGGCCGATTTTTAGCTGAATGCTCTGCTTGTCTCCTTGGTTTTAACTTGCTGCTCACCACTTGATTTTAAAGGACCAATTCAGAGTTTTTTTTTTATATATTTTCATTTTAATCTATTTAACCACCATTACATTACCATGAACGTAGGGAAGTGCTGGGTACTTACAGGTAAAGTAGTGGGCAGCTACACAGTAAGTAAAGTCAACAAGTGAGTGCTTTATAATCCAGCCGGTTCCAGATGTTGACCAGTAGCTACAGTAAAGTAGTGGGTAGCTACACAGTAAGTAAAAGCCAACAAGTGAGCACTTTATAATCCAGCCGGTTCCAGATGTTGATCAGCAGTTACAGTAAAGTAGAGGGTAGTTAACACAGTAAGTAAAAGCCAACATGTCTTCACTTTATAATCCAGCCCGGTTCAGATGTTGACCAGTAGTTACAGTAAAGTAGAGGGCAGTTACACAGTCGTAAAAGCCAACAAGTGAGCACTTTATAATCCAGCCGGTTCCAGATGTTGATCAGCAGTTACAGTAAAGTAGAGGGTAGTTAACACAGTAAGTAAAGCCAACAAGTCTTCACTTTATAATCCAGCCCGGTTCCAGATGTTGACCGGTAGTTACAGGTTGGCAGGTACAAGTGCTTGGGTTGTCGCAGTGAAAGTACTGGACAGTTAGACAGTAAGCAAAGACATGTGTGATCTTAAAGTTAGGTTAATTAAACATCGAATTACTTTGTGAGGTGTCTGTGTGTTTAAAAAAATAAAGATATTTTACACGTCTGCATGTCTTGTCATTATTTTGTGAAACACATATTCATCAATACATTACAGTGTTTATCTGTATATTATCTGTATTATCTGTATCCATGCTGATTCTTAACAGGAAGTGGCACATCAAGGTATACATAGCAAAAGCGTATGACCAGGAAAATTACACAGTCCTGATAAGTTCATGCTAAGACACGGGAAACTACACTGTAAGACTCTAGGACTTACACTGTAAGACGCGAGTGTAACTACCCCATAGATACCGCAAAATGTCATGGTACATGTGTGAGAGTTACCCAAACAGTTGAGGAAACTACACTGTAAGACTCCAGGACTTACACTGTAAGACGCAACTGTAACTACCCCATAGATACCGCAGAATATCATAGTACATGTGTGAATATCATAGTACATGTGTGAGAGCTACCCCAACAGTTGAGGAAACTACACTGGAAGAGACGGGAAACTACACTGTAAGACGCGGGCTGTAATCTGAAGTGCTACCGAAATGGAATAAAGAGGCAGGCACTTGCAGGGGTGGGGCGGAGAGAGCTGGAGCACCTGACCCTTTGCCCCTTGATGCCCAAAGTGCCATTTGTCAAAATGATTTTTTTTTTTGGAAGTGTGTGTTAGAAAACTTGTCTGCATGGCCCAAAATTAATATATCATTGAACAAATTAAAAATAATTAAGATTTAGTTTGTTCGGTCACATGATCCATGACCTGCCCTGAGCTGACGTGCCCTGACCTCAGCTAAGCGCCGTGCTGATTGAAGTTGCCGATGCTGCCGACAGACAAGAGAATCAACTGCTCCGGTGCGAAGGTTTAGCAGCGGCAGCGTTTAGTTTGTGCACGGATTATTCTACAAGATGACTGAAGTGAAGGTGAGCAATAAGCATCCTCTGTCTCATGTCGTGTATGTGCAGAGTCATGCACACCAGACTCTGGTGTGTGTGCGTGTGCGTGTGCGTGTGTAGCTTAACTATCATGTTTCATGCAGTGATGCCTCATAAGGAGAGATTACTTAAACAAAGAGAAAAGGAGCTTAATAAATATCATTTAATAAATAAACTGATTTTTTTTTGTCCTCCAATTTCATTTACATGGAAATGCAGGGTCCCTAACAACAGTAGGGCTGGTCAGTCACAGGAAGCCATTTTAAGTGCTGTTTATCTTTGCATCTTGTCATGATCGTGTAACACTTGCCTAATCGACTGCTATTTCTCACATGCCCTTTTTAGCTTCCACACTCAGATTAATACAGCCCACCTTCAACAATATCAGCACAAGCACCCTCCTCACCAACCCCTCAACAGAAGCTGCTCAGTGTACCCCAGGCCATCAGGTAAAACATACACTACTTTTGCTTTACACTGGCGTCTAACAAATATATGAGGTTTTGGACAATGATATGGTACAATGTGGTTCTGTTACATTGGTTATGAATATGGGTTGCTACAATTCAGCCTGTTATATATTAAAGTATGTAGTTTCTATATGGCGTTTCAACTTTGTGCTCCATGTGCTCCCTTTTTTACTTTGAGCACCTGCCCCTCTCAAAGTCTTTGCATGTCCCTGAGGGTTAGGGTAGGGCAGTGGTTCCCAAACTTTTCACAGCCCCTTCAGACACTTGACCTCCAGCCATGTACCCCCAACTTTCATGCACTTGTAACACAGAGAAAAATAAATGTTTTAGCCTTCTGTACTCCGACCTCCCACATTTGACACGCATAACATACAAATAAAACCTATTAAAGTTAATTATTTCTCACTAAACAGATTTAGTTACCAGCAATGTCAGTGGGCAACACCAGTCCACTTTTGAAAAAGAAATGTACATTTCTGAAACAGTTTCATTAATGAACTTGAAGCTTTAATGAAAAGGCTGTCTGACTGAACTTACTGTATGTTATTTTAAGAATCTTAGATAATTTAGGACAGATTTCCTTCTCCAAGATGCCTCACCCTCTCTTCCAACACTTCAGGCTTTTATCAAAGCTCACAATACAAACAATTATCAGTTTGAACTTGAACTACTGAAACAACTGTTTAGACCTGACAGTTTTTCACGTACCCCTACATCACTTCGCGTACCCTGTACCGTACCTAGTTTCGGAATCACTGGGGTAGGATAACCCTGAAATCACTTTTCAGACAGTAGGTGTCTCCAAATGACTGTAAAACACACGTCAAGGAGAGAATGAAGCACAGAAACACTAGTGTCAGGAAAAAGATATCAGTTTTTATGAATACATCAAATAATTTTTTCATCAGGAAACAGATATCTCTCAAGCAGCAACATTTAGCAGCAGAAAACTTAGATGGTTTTCCCCTATGCTCTTCAACACCCTTGTTAGACTCAAATTTTGAGCCAAGAACAGACTTGAAGCAGGTGATAGGTAGGGTACATAACCTTCTTAATCTTCATTATCCAGCAAATTTAATTTAACTTAAGAGCAAGTGGGAGGGGGGCTTAAATGAGCAGATCTCAGAGGATAATTGGACAAAAATTATACAAAGAATTTACACATCCTCCATTTGCCAAAGACATATTGTTGTTCAAATTAAAAGAATTAGGGTTAGGGACTCCATTGGTCAAAGGTCAGACTGGCTAAAATCAGGCCAGACCTGGACCCTACATGTGACAGGTGCAGACAAGCCCCTGCAGACATACTCCATATGCTTTTAGCCTGTCCAATAATACACACATTTTGGGAATCTATTTTTGATACTCTTTCCAAAATATTAGAAGTGCCAGTAGATCCATCCCCTCTCACTGCCTTATTTGGTATTATGCCGCAGGTTGTACATCTAGATAACTGTAAAAGAAACATGCTAGCCTTCTGTACTTTGCTGGCCAGGTGCTGTATACTTTTCAGTTGGAAAAAGCCTCTTCCTCCTAAATATTCTCACTGGATTAAAGAGAACATGCAATAGTTTGAGAAGATGAGATATTCTCTTAGTGGCTCTGTTTTCAGATTTTATGAAACCTGGAACCCTTTCTTGATGTTTGTTGAGAAGTTAGGAGTGGAAAGTATAATCCCATCATGTTTTACACTTGTTTCTGTGCTGGCTAGTGGTAATGTGAGATGACTGATTAATATGATATATTATCTGTCCGGTGAGTTAATGGGTGGGACTTTTTCTTTTGTCTGTTGTTGTTTTTGCTTTAAATTTTGACAGTTGTATTTGCATTTCTTCTATACACTTTGTAATTATTTTTTATTTTGTATATTGAAAACTTTCAATAACGAGACCTTGATGAAAAAAGGAGAGAATTAAGCACAGAAACACAATTCAGGACTAAAGATGTTTTATATAATAAGCAGATATCTCTGAAAATGAAACATTTTGACATGGTTTAGTCTAAAATGCAGCAAGCATATATTTAAAGGATGGCATGTGTCTCAAAAAGAGCCTTAAAAGGTGCAAGAAGAAAGTTAAGCATTGTCAAGCCAAGACATCACTTATTTGAATACATAACATTATTTCTATCAAATCTAAGTTAAACTTAATATTTATGAAACTGATGAATTCTTACTGAAAGTTGTGTTTTTCTGCTTAACTCTGTTCCTGCAGTGTTTCCTGCTCATTTGGGGACAAGTGCTGTCCTGGAAAGGAAAATCTACGTTTTACTGCATGTTCTACCATGCCAAAATGTATTGTTTGACACTACTCTGCTTATTTTTGGCAAGAAAGTCTGTTATATTTATGCAACTAATGAATTCTTACTGAAGGTTGTGTTTTTCTGCTTAACTCTGTTCCTGCAGTGTTTTTTGCTCATTTTTGAGGGAAATCTCTATTTTACTGCATGTTTTACTGAAACATTCCAAAATGTGTTGTTTCACACTAATCTGCTTATTTTTGGCAAGAAAGTCTGTTATATTTATGAAACGGATGTATTTGTATTTCTGCCTAACTCTGTTCAGTGTTTTTGATCATTTGGAGACTTCTCCCATCCATTAAATAGATTTTATATGCTTGGTGCAATTTAGGGTAAAACAAATACATCAGGTTCAAACAAAAAAAAGACTTTTTTGCCAAAATTTATCATATTCGTGTGAAACAAGACATTGTGTAAGGTATGACATGCAATAAAATAAAGATTTTCCTCCCAAATGAGCGAAAAACACTGCAGGAACAGAGTTAAGCAGAAAAACACAACTTTCAGGAAAAATTCATCAGTTTCATAAATATAACAGAATTTCTTGCCAAAAATAAGCAGCTCATAGTGAAGCAACACATTTTGGCGTCTTTCAGTATAACATGAAGTAAATTATAGATTTTCCTCCCAAATGAGCAAAAAACACTGCAGGAACAGAGTTAAGCAGAAAAACACAACTTTCAGGAAGAATTCATCAGTTTCATAAATATAACAGAATTTCTTGCCAAAAATAAGCAGCTTAGAGTGAAACAACACATTATGGCGTCTTTCAGTATAACATGAAATAAATTATAGATTTTCCTCCCAAAAGAGCAAAAAACACTGCAAGAACAGAGTTAAGCAGAAACACAGAACTTTCAGGAAGAATTCATCAGTTTCATAAATATGACAGACTTTCTTGCCAAAAAATAAGCAGCTTGGAGTGAAACAACACATTTTGGCGTCTTTCAGTATAACATGAAGTAAAACAGAGATTTCCCTCCAAAATGAGCAAAAAAAGTGCAGGAACAGAGTTAAGCAGAAAAACACAACTTTCAGGAAGAATTCATCAGTTTCATAAATATAACCGACAATCCTGCCGAAAATAAGCAGCTTAGAGTGAAACAACACATTTCTGCATGTTTCAGGATAACATGCAGTAAAATAGTCACTTCAATCCAAAATGAGCAGAAAACACTGCAGGAACAGAGTTAAGCAGAAAAACGCAACTTTCAGGTAGAATTAATCAGTTTCATAAATATGAGAGACTTCCTTGCCCACAATAAGCAAAGTGTGGAACAACACATTTTAGCATGTTTCAGTGTAACATGCAGTAAAAAAGAGATTACAATCCAACATTAGCAAAAAACACTGCAGGAACAGAGTTAAGCAGAAAAACACAACTTTCAGGTAGAATTAATCAGTTTCATAAATATGACAGACTTCCTTGCCCACAATAAGCAAAGAGTGGAACAACACATTTTGGCATGTTTCAGTATAACATGCAGTAAAATAGAGATTTCCTTCCAAAATGAGGAAAAAAACACTGCAGGAACAGAGTTAAGCAGAAAAACACAACTTTTAGTCAGAATTCATCAGTTTCATAAATATAACAGACTTTCTTGCCAAAAATAAACACCTTAGAGTGAAACAACATATTTTTGGCGTCTTTCAGTATAACATCCAGTAAAATAGAGAATTCCCTCCCAAATGAGCAAAAAACACTGCAGGAACAGAGTTAAGCAAGAAAAACAAAACGTTCAGTAAGAATTCATCAGTTTCATAAATATAACAGGCTTTCTTGCCAAAAATATGCAGAGTGTCTCACATGTGCCCAATAGAGTGGTCACTGTGGCAGCAGTTGTTTCTGTATTTAAGATTTTTTTGTTGTTGTTGTCAGATGTACTTGCATGTTCATTTCTGTTTCCCATCACCAGAAGGAAATCTTTGTATAAATCAGATAGAGGAGGGTCATATGACACAGGTGCCCAATTCCCCATTACAAGGACAGTATCTTTCTGTGATACCAGTGAAATGAGGTAAATGTCGGGGCTTAATAGTATTAAACCCTGTACATTTAATGTAAACGGCATTCATCATCCGATAAAACATAAGAAAATATTACGTTTTCTAATAAAGGACAAAGTACAAATAGCCTTTTTGCAAGAAACACATTTAAGTAGAGAAAGAACACATGAAACTCAAATGGGACTGGGTAGGTCAGGCCTATTTTTCATCATTTACCTCCAATAGCAGAGGAGTTGCTATCCTAATTCATAAAACCATACCATTTGTTCTCAACGTCTGTACAACAGATCCAGAGGGCAGATACGTCCTTGTTCATGGTACAATATACGGGACACATATTACTTTGATGAATATATACGCCCCTAATCCACTGCCACCTTCATTTTGGACTCATATGGCATCGGTTCTGGAGGAATATCACTGTCCTCTCATTGTGTTAGGTAGTGATTTTAATTGCTGCCTAGACAATAAATTAGACAGATCTGTAACGAATATAAACAAGCACAGGCGCTCCTCTGGCTAAAATGCTCGATGATATTAATTTGACAGATATATGGAGAACTGCAAATTCGTCAGTAAGAGATTTCACATTTTACTCTAACCCACACAATTCATACTCCCGTATTGATTATTTCTTCATACCACCACAAATCATAGGACAGGTGACTGCTTGTAATATAGGGTCCATCCAGGGTGCTGGTTTGGCGGAGTGGTTAGCACCCCATGTACATACCTCTGCCGGTCCAGGTTCGAATCCCACCTGTGATCAGTTTGCAGAGTGTCTTCCCCTAATCTCTCACCCCCTTTCACAAGCCTATCCACTGTCTCTCTCCTATCAATAAAGGCACAAAATGCCCAAAAAATATACATTTAATATAGGGTCCATCCATATCAGTGATCATGCTCCAGTCTATTTAGAGCTGACTGTTAGTGAAACCATCTTAGGCAGGCAAAGGTGGCATTTTCCATCATATTTACTAAATGACAAAGAATTTAAGAGACGGATGGAGACAGAGATAAAAATGTTTTTTGACATAAACGATAACAATGAAACAAATCCTGAATTTCTTTGGGAATCTGCAAAAGCCTATATCAGAGGATTCACCATTTCATATAAGTCACACCGAATTAAATCATTGCTGTCAAAGCAAAGGAAACTGGAAGCAGACTTGAAAATAGCAGAAACAGCTCACAAATCTAACCCAACCAGGACAAATCTTATCAGGATACAAACTATTAAAGCAGCACTAAATACAATCATGAATGAGAAGGCCTCCAAATCATTATTTTATCAAAGACAGCGACTTTACGAATATGGAAACAAACCTAGTAAATATCTGGCACGCTTACTCAATCAAAAACAAAATTACAACACAATATAGCAGGGATTAGGGACCCGGGAGGGAAGAAACACTTTGATAGGAAAAACATAAATTCTGTGTTTGTCTCATTTTACAAGTCATTATACAAATCTAACAACAATAACACTAAAGAAGCTCTTGACAAATTCTTTGCAAAATTAAATGACCAACACTGACTGTAGAGCAGCAGAAATTACTGGACAAGCCTATTCATGAGAAGGAAATTGTAGAGGCAATTGCCCTGATGCGCAGTGGCAAATCCCCAGGCCCCGATGGGATGCCGGTGGAATGGTTCAAGGCTTTTAAGGACAAGCTCGCTCAGCATCTGGCCAGAACATACAACTATAGCTTTGATACAGCCCGTCATCTACCTGAAACCATGTCATTAGCCAGTATTAGTCTGATCTTGAAAAAAAACAAGGATCCTGAGGACCCAGCTTCTTAATAGGCCTGTGTCACTTATTAATGTAGATGCAAAGATTTTAGCCAAGATCTTAACTTTGAGGATTGAACCACTAATACCAACTTTGGTGAGGCTTGATCAAACAGGTTTTATTAAAGGAAGAAATTCCTCAAACAACATCAGGAGGCTTCTGAATATAATACAACTGGCCAGAGACAACGAAATTCAGGGCCTAGTAGTATCTTTGGACTCATTAAAGGCATTTGACAGGGTTGAATGGCCCTTCTTGTTTTATACAATGGGGAAATTTGAAATAGGTACAGGACTTATTGATTGGGTAAAGTTGTTATATTGTTCCCCTAAAGCATCAGTAATAACCAACTCTTACTGCTCTGAACCATTCGCATTAGAAGCGTGGTACCCGTCAAAGGGTGCCCATTGAGTCCCCTTCTATTTACGCTCGCCATTGAGCCTCGAGCAGAGCTAATTAGATCAACTTGATTGATCAAAGACTTTGATGTTAAAGGCACAATACACAAAATTTCTCTGTATGCGGACGACGTCCTGCTATATTTAGTTGACATAGATACCACCATACCGTGTTCACTTGAATGCTTACATCAGTTTGGACATATTTCAGGCTTTAAAGTTAACTTGTCGAAGACAGAAGCCATGCCTATTGGTGCCATGACAGGCTGCCCAGTGTCTTCCCTTTTCAGTGGTCCCACAAGGAGATAACATATCTGGGAAAAAGAGTTTGTCCGTCTCTGAAAAAACTGGTCAAGCTTAATATTAAGCCAATCATAACACATATTAAAGGTGTCTACACAGATGGGGAACCCTACCTGTATCCTGGCTGGGTAGAATAAGCGTTCTTAAAATGAATATATTACCCAGAGTCTTGTACCCTTTGCAGATGTTGCCGAACTCAATTCCCAACAGTATCTTTTTTGCAGCTTTGGACGGCATTTTTTCTCAGTTTATTTGGCAAGGAAAATAGGTTAGAGTAAAAATAGGTAAACTACAGAGAAGCAAAGAACAGGGTGGACTGGGGGTCCCTTGTTTGCGGTTATACCACTGGGCGGCACAAATTAGGTATACATATATGAATGGGTGAATCCAGACATTACAAACACTTGGATTGATATAGAGTCTAGAAATTGTGGCTTACTAGAACTGAAGAACTGTCCTTTTATATAATAGAAGAAGGCAAGGCTGGAGGTACAAAATAACTTTATTGTAAGGAACACATTAAACACCTGGTATAAGATTATGGTTTTCTTTAGACTTAAAGATCATTTCTCACTCTTGGCCCCTATATGAAAGAGCTCAGATTTCCCCCCTTCATGTCAGGACTCAATATTTAAGCTCTGGCAGGAAAAGGGTCTCAATCAGCTTGTTAAACTTTATGAAGGTGGAACAATGAAGTCATTTGAAGGCCTGAAAAATAAATATTCTTTACATCAGTCTCATTTTTATCGATATCTGCAAGTAAGACATTATATACCAAAAAACATTCAGGCCCATAATGTGTCGTTCTTGGAGAACATACTTAAACAACCTATGCCAAAGAGATTCATCTGCCGAGTTTATGAGACCCTAGGCCTAAACTCTGACTGTTCTACTGATCATATTCGTAGGCAATGGCAGAGTGATTTAGGATGCCAGATAGATGAGGATATCTGGACAGCAGTTATAGAAAATACACGTAAAATCCTGAGTTGTAACAATGATAGAGAGAGACAATTTAAAATACGACATAAACTTCATTTTACACCACTATTGAGAGGAGGGTTGGGCCTGGGCTCTTCTAACTGTCATAAATGTGATACAGAAGCAGGAACATATGCACATATGTTTTGGAAATGTGCAAAGATACAAAAGTTCTGGGCAGAGGTGAAAGAGGAGGTGATTACTTTGATTGGATATAACTTGGACCTGTCAGCCTTGCAATGCATCCTAGCAGCTAAACCAGCCAATGTAAGGAACACTCAAAATGCTAAACTGGTTGGAATCCATCTGTACTTAGCAAGAAAGACCATTCTTAACTTCTGGATCTCTCAGGACATCCTTACACTGGATGACTGGTATAAGGAAATACTGAGAGTTCTTCCCTTGGAAAAACGGACCTCCACTCTCCATGACAATGTTCAGGGATTTGTCAAAATCTGGCAACCAAGTCTTGGAGAAAGTGGACCCTGACGGACGGACTTTTTCTCTATATGGTTAGCATGATGAACATAATGGCAACCAGGAGAATGCTGGACATCCCATAACAACTGGTGATATCTGTGTTCTGTCTTGACCAGGTCTTGTTGCTTTTTTGTCCTTGTCATCTTTATTATTATCATTTTTATTTTAATTATTTTTATTTTATTTTATTCCTTATTTTGTATTATGTCTGGTTTAAAGGTGTCCTGCTGCTATTTGTTCTTGTTCTGTAAAGATTGTTTGTTAAAAAAGAAAAACAGGGTTCTAAGCTTTGTGAACTAAATTGCAATGTTGAATACCAGAACCTCAATAAAAAGAAGCTTAAAAAAAATAAATTAAAATAAGCAGAGTAGTGTGAAACAACACATTTTGGCATCTTTCAGTATAACATGCACTTAAATATAGATTTTCCTCCAAAATGAGCAAAAAACACTGCAGGAACAGAGTTAAGCAGAAAAACACAACTTTCAGTAAGAATTCATCAGTTTCATAAATATAACAGTCTTTCTTGCCAAAAATAAGCAGCTTAGAGTGAAACAACACATTTCTGCATGTTTCAGTAAAACATGCAGTAAAATAAAGATTTCCCTCCAAAATGAGCAAAAAACACTGCAGGAACAGAGTTAAGCAGAAAAACACAACTTTCAGTAAGAATTCATCAGTTTCATTAATACAACAGACTTTCTTGCCCAAAATAAGCAGATAAGTGTGGAACAACACATTTTTGCATGTTTCAGTATAACATGAAGTAAAACAGAGATTTTCCTCCCAAAAAAGCAAAAAACACTGCAGGAACAGAACTAAGCAGAAACACACAACTTTCAGGAAGAATTCATCAGTTTCATAAATATGAGAGACTATCCTGCCGAAAATAAGCAGCTAAGAGTGAAACAACATATTTTGGCGTCTTTCAGCATAACATGCTGTAAAATATAGATTTTCCTCCCAAATATAGATTTTCCTCCCTAAAGGGCAGAACGCACTGCAGGAACAGAGTTAAGCAGGTAAACACAACTTTCAGGAAGAATTCAGTATTTTACTGCATGTTATACTGAAACATGATAAAATGTGATGTTTCACACTTTTCTGCTTATTTTGAGCAAAAAGTCTGTCATATTTATGAAATGATTGACAATAAAAATAAGATGAATAAAATAAAGTAGGTATAAAAAGGGCTGAGATAAAATGTGCATCAGGAATATTTACAGCATACTGGGATATTTACATTTGAAGGTAGGAAAGTACAACTGTGCGATCCATAGTGCAGTTAACTGTTTAAAAGGTGCCAGTATTAATAACAGTTTTTGTTATTTAACATGGTAACTGCAGACGGATAGAAACCACTCCTGTGCCGGCTTGTCCTGGTCCTCAGAGCTCTGAGGCGCTTGCCGGATGGGAGCAGTTCAAAGAGTCCGTGAGCAGGGTGAGTGGAGTCCCTCACAATGTTTTCTGCTCTCCTCTGAGTCCTGGAGCAGTAAAGGTCCTGGATGGAGGGCAGGGGGACGCCGATGATGCGCTCAGCAGTCCTCACAGTGCGCTGCAGTCTGAGTCGGTCCTGCCTGGTGGCGGCTCCAAAGCACACAGTGATGGAGGAGCACAGAAGGGACTCGATGACTGCAGTGTAGAACTGCAGCAGCAGCTCAGGGGGCAGTCCATGTCTCCTCAGGAGGCGCAGGAAGTACATCCTCTGCTGGGCCTTCTTGAGGATGGAGCTGATGTTCTGCTCCCACTTCAGATCCTGCGTGATGATCGTGCCCAGGAATCTGAAGCTCTCCAACAGTGGACACCGGGCTGCTGAGGACTGTGAGGGGGGACAGGGCGGGGGGATGTCTCCTAAAGTCCACTATCATCTCCACCGTCTTGAGCGTGTTCAGCTCCAGGTTGTTCTGACTGCACCAGAGCACCAGCTGATCCACCTGCTGTCTGTAAGCAGTCTCATCACCGTCCTGGAAGAGACCGATGACAGTGGTGTCGTCTGCGAACTTCAGCAGCTTCACAGAGGTGTCCGTGGAGGTGTAGTCATTGGTATAGAGGGAGAAGAGTAGCGGAGAAAGGACACATCCTTGGGGGGTCCCTGTGCTGGTGGTCCGAATGTCCGATGTGGCCTGCCCCAGCCTCATCAGTCAGGAAGCTGTAGCTTCATGTTATACTGAAACATGCTAAAATGTGTTGTTTCACTCTTAGCTGCTTATTTTTGGCAAGAAAGTCTCTTATATTTATGAAACTGATGATTTCTTAATGAAAGTTGTGTGTTTTTGCTTAACTCTGTCCCTGCAGTGTGTTCTGCTCTGTAGGGAGGAAAATCTATATTTTACTTCATGTTATACTGAAACATGATAAAATGTGTTGTTCCACACTTATCTGCTTATTTTGGGCAAGAACGTCTGTTATATATATGAAACTGATGAATTCTTCCTGAAAGTTGTGTTTTTCTGTTTAACTCTGTTCCTGCAGTGTTTTTTGCTCATTTTGGATTGAAATCTCTATTTTTACTGCATGTTATCCTGAAACATGCCAAACTGTGTTGTCTCACTCTTAGCTGCTTATTTTTGGCAAGAAAGTCTCTTATATTTATGAAACTGATGATTTCTTAATGAAAGTTGTGTGTTTTTGCTTAACTCTGTCCCTGCAGTGTGTTCTGCTCTGTAGGGAGGAAAATCTATATTTTACTTCATGTTATACTGAAACATGATAAAATGTGTTGTTCCACACTTATCTGCTTATTTTGGGCAAGAACGTCTGTTATATATATGAAACTGATGAATTCTTCCTGAAAGTTGTGTTTTTCTGCTTAACTCTGTTCCTGCAGTGTTTTTTGCTCATTTTGGAGGGAAATCTCTATTTTTACTGCATATTATCCTGAAACATGCCAAACTGTGTTGTCTCACTCTTAGCTGCTTATTTTTGGCAAGAAAGTCTCTTATATTTATGAAACTGATGATTTCTTAATGAAAGTTGTGTGTTTCTGCTTAATTCTGTTCCTGCAGTGTTTTTTGCTCATTTTGGATTGAAATCTCTATTTTACTGCATGTTATACTGAAACATGCTAAAATGTGTTTTTCCACACTTATCTGCTTATTTTGGGCAAGAAAGTCTGTTATATTTATGAAACTGATGAATTCTTCCTGAAAGTTGTGTTTTTCTGCTTAACTCTGTTCCTGCAGTGTTTTTTGCTCATTTGGGAGGGAAATCTCTATTTTACAGCATGTTATGCTGAAACATCATAAAATGTGTTGTTTCACTCTTAGCTGCTTATTTTCGGCAGGATAGTCTATATTTATGAAACTGATGAATTCTTCCTGAAAGTTGTGTTTCTGCTTAGTTCTGTTCCTGCAGTGTTTTTTGCTTTTTTGGGAGGAAAATCTCTGTTTTACTTCATGTTATACTGAAACATGCCAAAATGTGTTTTTTCACTCTTAGCTGCTTATTGTTGGTAAGAAAGTCTGTTATATTTATGAAACTGATGAATTATACCTGAAAGATGTGTTTTTCTGCTTAACTCTGTTCCTGCAGTGTTTTTTGCTCATTTGGGAGGAAAATCTATATTTTACCTCATGTTATACTGAAACATGCTAAAATGTGTTGTTCCACACTTTGCTTAATTGTGGGCAAGGAAGTCTGTTGTATTTATGAAACTGATGAATTCTTCCTGAAAGTTGTGTTTTTCTGCTTAACTCTGTTGCTGCAGTGTTTCTTGCTCATTTGGATTGAAATCTCTATTTTAGTGCATGTTATACTGAAACATGCCAAAATGTGTTGTTTCACTCTAAGCTGCTTATTTTTGGCAAGAAAGTTTCTTATATTTATGAAACTGATGAATTCTACCTGAAAGATGTGTTTTTCTGCTTAACTCTGTTCCTGCAGTGTTTTTTGCTCATTTTGGATTGAAATCTCTATTTTACTGCATGTTATACTGAAACATGCAGAAATGTGTTGTTTCACTCTAAGCTGCTTATTTTCGGCAGGATTGTGGGTTGTATTTATGAAACTGATGAATTCTTCCTGAAAGTTGTGTTTTTCTGCTTAACTCTGTTCCTGCAGTGTTTTTTGCTTTCTTGGGAGGAAAATCTCTATTTTACCTCATGTTATACTGAAACATGCTAAAATGTGTTGTTCCACACTTTGCTTAATTGTGGGCAAGGAAGTCTGTTGTATTTATGAAACTGATGAATTCTTCCTGAAAGTTGTGTTTTTCTGCTTAACTCTGTTGCTGCAGTGTTTCTTGCTCATTTGGATTGAAATCTCTACTTTACTGCATGTTATACTGAAACATGCAGAAATGTGCTGTTTGACTCTAAGCTGCTTATTTTGGCAGGCTTGTCTGTTATTTTAATGAAACTGATGAATTCTTCCTGAAAGTTGTGTTTTTCTGCTTAACTCTGTTCCTGCAGTGTTCTTTGCTCATTTTGGAGGGAAATCTCTGTTTTAATTCATGTTATATTGAAAGACGCCAAAATGTGTTGTTTCACTCTAAGCTGCTTATTTTTTGGAAGGACAGACTGTTATATTTATGAAACTGATGAATTCTGACTAAAAGTTGTGTTTTTCTGCTTAACTCTGTTCCTGCAGTGTTTTTTGCTCAATTGGGAGGAAAATCTATATTTTACTGCATGTTAAACTGAAACATGCCAAAATGTTTTTTTTCACTCTAAGCTGCTTATTTTTTGGCAAGAAAGTCTGTTATATTTATGAAACTGATGAATTCTGACTAAAAGTTTTGTTTTTCTGCTTAACTCTGTTCCTGCAGTGTTTTTTGCTCATTTAGGAGGATAATCAATATGTTATACTAGATGTTATTCCGAAACATGCAAAAATGTGTTCTTAACAATAATCTATTTTCGGCAGGATTGTCTGTTATATTTATCAAACTGAATAATTCTTCCCTAAAGTTGTGTTTTTCTGCTTAACTCTGTTCCTGCAGTATTTTTTGCTCATTTTGGAGGGAAATCTCTATTTTACTGCATGTTATACTGAAACATGCAGAAATGTGTTGTTTCACTCTAAGCTGCTTATTTTTGGCAAAAAAAGTCTGTTATATTTATGAAACTGATGAATTCTTAATGAAAGTTGTGTGTTTCTGCTTAACTCCGTTCCTGCAGTGTTTTTTGATCATTCGGGACGGAAATCTCAATTTTACTGCATGTTATACTGAAACATGCAGAAATGTGTTGTGTCACTCTAAGCTGCTTATTTTTTGGCAAGAAAGTCTGTTATTCTTGTAAAACTAATGAATTCTTCCTGAAAGTTGTGTTTTTCTGCTTAACTCTGCTCCTGCAGTGTTTTTTGCTCATTTGGGAGGATAATCAATATCGGGTGACATCAGGTAAATTGGGCCATCAGGTAAAATGGGCCATTTAAGCTTTAGATGTCACAGCCCCTCTGATTTTAAGAGTCAGTGACAGCAAATGGTTTAAAATGGTTGACACAACTGTACTTGACAAGAAACAACAGATTTGTTTGGTCTGTAGTTGTTATTGTGGGAGGATCTAAGATTCAAATCCACACTGCTGACTGGCATAGGGATTTCTGATAAAAGTGATAAGGATGATAACTCAATTTAAAAAAACGTGTATATATAAAATTTTTGATGCATAATATCTGTCTTGATGACACCTATTAGAAATAATGCTTAAAGTGTGGTATTCGGACATATTTTTTGGAATATTGCTACTTTTGTTAGTGGCCCATTTTAGCTTAGCCTATTCAGGTAAGTTGGGCCCCTGGTTTAAGCTAAAATGGGCCACCCTTTTTATCAGCAACAAATGCACACATGCACATGTTTGGAGGGAATGGGGCCTGTATGTGGCCTGATGGGCAAATCAGTTGGTGTTCATTTATTCATTCATCATTTACTATGTAATTAATTGTTCTGATAATATGAAATTGTTCTAACAAAGTATGTTGCCATATTGACAGTTGTTTTACAATAAAAATTAATGACTATCCCTTTGCAGGTGGACTGGCCCAACTTACCTGATAAGCGTCCCATTTTACCTGAACTCTGCTTGTGTAAAAAAGTTGGCACAGCTGACCTATCAAGACCTGTAGGGCCTATAAAAATATATTTACTGCACAATTTCAACACAATATGTAAAGAAAACAACCATTATTAGCCATAAAACCACATTTTAATAGAATATGTTGTATTTTGTAAGTGCCTGAAGCTATTTACCAAAAAGTGGCCCAATTAAGCTGATATCACCCAATTATACTAGATGTTATTTCGAAACATGCCAAAATGTGTTGTTTCACTCTAAGCTGCTTATTTTTTGGCAAGAAAGTCTCTTATATTTATGAAATTGATGAATTCTTCCTGAAAGTTGTGTTTTCCTTTTTAACTCTGTTCCTGCAGTGTTTTTTGCTCAATTGGGAGGAAAATCTATATTTTACTGCATGTTAAACTGAAACAAGCCAAAATGTGTTCTTTTGCTCAAAGCTGCTCAATTTTGGACAACAAAGGTAGTTATATTTATGAAACTGATTAATTCTTACTGAAAGTTGTGTTTTTCTGCTTAACTCTGTTCCTGCAGTGTTTTTTGCTCTTTAGGGAAGAAAATCTATATTTAAGTGCATGTTATACTGAAAGATGCCAGAATGTGTTGTTTCCCACTACTCTACTTTTTTTTTTTTTTTTTTAAGTTTCTTTTTATTGAGGTTCTGGTATTCAACATTGCAATTCAGTTCACAAAGCTAGAACCCCGATTTTCCTTTTTAACAAACAATCTTTACAGAACAAGAACAAATGGCAGCAGGACACCTTTAAACCAGACATAATACAAAATAAGGAATAAAATAAAATAAAAAATATATATATAAAATAAAAATGATAATAATAAAGACGACAAGGATAGAAAAGCAACAAGACCTGGTCAAAACGGAACACAGATATCACCAGTTGGTTATGGGATGTCCAGCATTCTCCTTGTTGCCATTATGTTCATCATGCTAAAAAGTCCGTCCATCAGGGTCCACTTTCTCCAAGACTTGGTTGCCAGATTTTGACAAATCCCTGAACATTGTCATGGAGAGTGTAGGTCAATTTTTCCAAGGGAAGAACTCTCAGTATTTCCTTATACCAGTCATCCAGTGTAAGGATGTCCTGAGAGATCCAGAAGTTAAGAATGGTCTTTCTTGCTAAGTACAGATGGATTCCAACCAGTTTAGCATTTTGAGTGTTCCTTACATTGGCTGGTTTAGCTGCTAGGATGCATTGCAAGGCTGACAGGTCCAAGTTATATCCAATCAAAGTAATCACCTCCTCTTTCACCTCTGCCTAGAACTTTTGTATCTTTGCACATTTCCAAAACATATATGCATATGTTCCTGCTTCTGTATCACATTTATGACAGTTAGAAGAGCCCAGGCCCAACCTTCCTCTCAATTGTGGTGTAAAATGAAGTTTATGTAGTATTTTAAATTGTCTCTCTCTATCATTGTTACAACTCAGAATTTTACGTGTATTTTCTATAACTGCTGTCCAGATATCCTCATCTATCTGGCATCCTAAATCACTCTGCCATTGCCTACGAATATGATCAGTAGAACAGTTAGAGTTTAGGCCTAGGGTCTCATAAACTCCGATGATGAAAGTCTTTGGCATAGGTTGTTTAAGTATGTTCTCCAAAAACGACACATTATGGGCCTGAATGTTTTTTGGTATATAATGTCTTGCAGATATCGATAAAAATGAGACTGATGTAAAGAATATTTATTTTTCAGGCCTTCAAATGACTTCATTGTTCCACCTTCATAAAGTTTAACAAGCTGATTGAGACCCTTTTCCTGCCAGAGCTTAAATATTGAGTCCTGACATGAAGGGGGGAAATCTGGGCTCTTTCATATAGGGGCCAAGAGTGAGAAATGATCTTTAAGTCTAAAGAAAACCACAATCTTATACCAGGTGTTTAATGTGTTCCTTACAATAAAGTTATTTTGTACCTCCAGCCTTGCCTTCTTCTATTTTATAAAAGGACAGTTCTTCAGTTCTAGTAAGCCACAATTTCTAGACTCTATATCAATCCAAGTGTTTGTAATGTCTGGATTCACCCATTCATATATGTATACCTAATTTGTGCCGCCCAGTGGTATAACCGCAAACAAGGGACCCCCAGTCCACCCTGTTCTTTGCTTCTCTGTAGTTTACCTATTTTTACTCTCACCTATTTTCCTTGCCAAATAAACTGGGTAAAAATGCCGTCCAAATCTGCAAAAAAAAAAACTGTTGGGAATTGAGTTCGGCAACATCTGCAAAGGGTACAAGACTCTGGGTAATATATTCATTTTAAGAACGCTTATTCTACCCAGCCAGGATACAGGTAGGGTTCCCCATCTGTGTAGGACACCTTTAATATGTGTTATGATTGGCTTAATATTAAGCTTGACCAGTTTTTTCAGAGACGGACAAGCTCTTATTCCCAGATATGTTATCTCCTTGTGGGACCACTGAAAGGGGAAGCCACTGGGCGGGACGCAGCCTGTCATGGCACCAATAGGCATGGCTTCTGTCTTCGACAAGTTAATTTTAAAGCCTGAAATATGTCCAAACTGATGTAAGCATTCAAGTAAACACGGTATGGTGGTATCTATGTCAACTAAATATAGCAGGACGTCGTCTGCATACAGTGAAATTTGTGTATTGTGCCTTTAACATCAAAGTCTTTGATCAATCAAGTTGATCTAATTAGCTCTGCTCGAGGCTCAATGGCGAGTGCAAATAGAAGGGGACTCAATGGGCACCCTTGACGGGTACCACGCTCTAATGCGAATGGTTCAGAGCAGTAAGAGTTGGTTATTACTGATGCTTTAGGGGAACAATATAACAACTTTACCCAATCAATAAGTCCTGTACCTATTTCAAATTTCCCCATTGTATAAAACAAGAAGGGCCATTCAACCCTGTCAAATGCCTTTAATGAGTCCAAAGATACTACTAGGCCCTGAATTTCGTTGTCTCTGGCCAGTTGTATTATATTCAGAAGCCTCCTGATGTTGTTTGAGGAATTCCTTCCTTTAATAAAACCTGTTTGATCAAGCCTCACCAAAGTTGGTATTAGTGGTTCAATCCTCAAAGTTAAGATCTTGGCTAAAATCTTTGCATCAACATTAATAAGTGACACAGGCCTATTAAGAAGCTGGGTCCTCAGGATCCTTGTTTTTTTCAAGATCATACTAATACTGGCTAATGACATGGTTTCAGGTAGATAACGGGCTGTATCAAAGCTATAGTTGTATGTTCTGGCCAGATGCTGAGCGAGCTTGTCCTTAAAAGCCTTGAACCATTCCACCGGCATCCCATCGGGGCCTGGGGATTTGCCACTGCGCATCAGGGCAATTGCCTCTACAATTTCCTTCTCATGAATAGGCTTGTCCAGTAATTTCTGCTGCTCTACAGTCAGTGTTGGTCATTTAATTTTTGCAATTGCTATTGGGCACATGTGAGACACACTGCATATTTTTGGCAAGAAAGCCTGTTATATTTATGAAACTGATGAATTCTTACTGAACGTTTTGTTTTTCTTGCTTAACTCTGTTCCTGCAGTGTTTTTTGCTCATTTGGGAGGGAATTCTCTATTTTACTGGATGTTATACTGAAAGACGCCAAAATATGTTGTTTCACTCTAAGGTGTTTATTTTTGGCAAGAAAGTCTGTTATATTTATGAAACTGATGAATTCTTCCTGAAAGTTGTGTTTTTCTGCTTAACTCTGTTCCTGCAGTTTTTTTTTCCTCATTTTGGAGGGAAATCTCTATTTTACTGCATGTTATACTGAAAGATGCCAAAATGTGTTGTTTCACTCTAAGCTGCTTATTTTTGGCAAGAAAGTCTGTTATATTTATGAAACTGATGAATTCTTCCTGAAAGTTGTGTGTTTCTGCTTAACTCTGTTCCTGCAGTGTTTTTTGCTCATTTGGGAGGAAAATCTATATTTTACCTCATGTTATACTGAAACATGCTAAAATGTGTTGTTCCACACTTTGCTTATTGTGGGCAAGGAAGTCTGTCATATTTATGAAACTGATGAATTCTTCCTGAAAGTTGTGTTTTCCTTTTTAACTCTGTTCCTGCAGTGTTTTTTTCCACATTTTGGATTGAAATCTCTATTTTACTGCATGTTATACTGAAACATGCAGAAATGTGTTGTTTCACTCTTAGCTGCTTATTTTCGGCAGGATTGTCTGTTATATTAATGAAACCGATGAATTATTCCTGAAAGTTGTGTTTTTCTGCTTAACTCTGTTCCTGCAGTGTTTTTTGCTCATTTTGGAGAGAAATCTCTGTTTTACTTCATGTTATACTGAAAGATGCCAAAATGTGTTGTTTCACTCTAAGCTGCTTATTTTTTGGCAAGAAAGTCTGTCATATTTATGAAACTGATGAACTCTTACTGAAAGTTGTGTTTTTCTGCTTAACTCTGTTCCTGCAGTGTTTTTTGCTAATTTTGGATTGAAATCTCTATTTTACTGCATGTTACACTGAAACATGCTAAAACGTGTTGTTCCACTCTTTGCTTATTGTGGGCAAGGAAGTCTGTTATATTTATGAAACTGATTAATTCTACCTGAAAGTTGTGTTTTTCTGCTTAACTCTGTTCCTGCAGTGTTTTTTGCTAATGTTGGATTGTAATCTCTTTTTTACTGCATGTTACACTGAAACATGCTAAAATGTGTTGTTCCACACTTTGCTTATTGTGGGCAAGGAAGTCTGTCATATTTATGAAACTGATTAATTCTACCTGAAAGTTGTGTTTTTCTGCTTAACTCTGTTCCTGCAGTGTTTTTTGCTCATTTTGGATTGAAATCTCTATTTTACTGCATGTTATCCTGAAACATGCAGAAATGTGTTGTTTCACTCTAAGCTGCTTATTTTCGGCAGGATTGTCGGTTATATTTATGAAACTGATGAATTCTTCCTGAAAGTTGTGTTTTTCTGCTTAACTCTGTTCCTGCAGTGTTTTTTGCTCATTTTGGAGGGAAATCTCTGTTTTACTTCATGTTATACTGAAAGACGCCAAAATGTGTTGTTTCACTCCAAGCTGCTTATTTTTTGGCAAGAAAGTCTGTCATATTTATGAAACTGATGAATTCTTCCTGAAAGTTGTGTGTTTCTGCTTAACTCTGTTCTTGCAGTGTTTTTTGCTCTTTTGGGAGGAAAATCTATAATTTATTTCATGTTATACTGAAAGACGCCATAATGTGTTGCTTCACTATGAGCTGCTTATTTTTGGCAAGAAAGTCTGTTATATTTATGAAACTGATGAATTCTTCCTGAAAGTTGTGTTTTTCTGCTTAACTCTGTTCCTGCAGTGTTTTTCGCTCATTTGGGAGGAAAATCTTTATTTTATTGCATGTCATACCTTACACAATGTCTTGTTTCACACGAATATGATAAATTTTGGCAAAAAAGTCTTTTTTTTGTTTGAACCTGATGTATTTGTTTTACCCTAAATTGCACCAAGCATATAAAATCTATTTAATGGATGGGAGAAGTCTCCAAATGAGCAAAAACACTGAACAGAGTTAGGCAGAAACACAAATACATCCGTTTCATAAATATAACAGACTTTCTTGCCAAAAATAAGCAGATTAGTGTGAAAGTACACATTTTGGAATGTTTCAGTAAAACATGCAGTAAAATAGAGATTTCCCTCAAAAATGAGCAAAAAACACTGCAGGAACAGAGTTAAGCAGAAAAACACAACCTTCAGTAAGAATTCATTAGTTGCATAAATATAACAGACTTTCTTGCCAAAAATAAGCAGAGTAGTGTCAAACAATACATTTTGGCATGGTAGAACATGCAGTAAAACGTAGATTTTCCTTTCCAGGACAGCACTTGTCCCCAAATGAGCAGGAAACACTGCAGGAACAGAGTTAAGCAGAAAAACACAACTTTCAGTAAGAATTCATCAGTTTCATAAATATTAAGTTTAACTTAGATTTGATAGAAATAATGTTATGTATTCAAATAAGTGATGTCTTGGCGTGACAGTGCTTAACTTTCTTCTTGCACCTTTTAAGGCTCTTTTTGAGACATATGCCATCCTTTAAATATATGCTTGCTGCATTTTAGACTAAACCATGTCAAAATGTTTCATTTTCAGAGATATCTGCTTATTTTTGATGGAATAATGTTCAGATTCGGATTAATGTTAAGATTCATAAAACATCTATAGTCCTGAATTGTGTTTCTGTGCTTAATTCTCTCCTTTTTTCATCAAGGTCTCGTTATTGAAAGTCTTCAATATACAAAATAAAAAATAATTACAAAGTGTATAGAAGAAATGCAAATACAAACTGTCAAAATTTAAAGCAAAAACAACAACAGACAAAAGAAAAAGTCCCACCCATTAACTCACCGGACAGATAATATATCATATTAATCAGTCATCTCACATTACCACTAGCCAGCACAGAAACAAGTGTAAAACATGATGGGATTATACTTTCCACTCCTAACTTCTCAACAAACATCAAGAAAGGGTTCCAGGTTTCATAAAATCTGAAAACAGAGCCACTAAGAGAATATCTCATCTTCTCAAACTTGACGTATTGCATGTTCTCTTTAATCCAGTGAGAATATTTAGGAGGAAGAGGCTTTTTCCAACTGAAAAGTATACAGCACCTGGCCAGCAAAGTACAGAAGGCTAGCATGTTTCTTTTACAGTTATCTAGATGTACAACCTGTGGCATAATACCAAATAAGGCAGTGAGAGGGGATGGATCTACTGGCACTTCTAATATTTTGGAAAGAGTATCAAAAATAGATTCCCAAAATATGTGTATTATTGGACAGGCTAAAAGCATATGGAGTATGTCTGCAGGGGCTTGTCTGCACCTGTCACATGTTGGGTCCAGGTCTGGCCTGATTTTAGCCAGTCTGACCTTTGACCAATGGAGTCCCTAACCCTAATTCTTTTAATTTGAACAACAATATGTCTTTGGCAAATGGAGGATGTGTAAATTCTTTGTATAATTTTTGTCCAATTATCCTCTGAGATCTGCTCATTTAAGCCCCCCTCCCACTTGCTCTTAAGTTAAATTAAATTTGCTGGATAATGAAGATTAAGAAGGTTATGTACCCTACCTATCACCTGCTTCAAGTCTGTTCTTGGCTCAAAATTTGAGTCTAACAAGGGTGTTTAAGAGCATAGGGGAAAACCATCTAAGTGTGAGGCAGCAAAGGTCCGAAGCTGAAACAGTTCTTGAAGTGTTTAAGACTCATTTGGAGACGTATGCCATCCTTTAAATAGATTTCATAAGCTTGATGCATTTCAGAGTAAAACATGTCAAAATGTTGCTGCTTGAGAGATATCTGTTTACTGATGAAAAAATTATTTGATGTATTCATAAAAACTGATATCTTTTTCCTGACACTAGTGTTTCTGTGCTTCATTCTCTCCTTGACGTATGTTTTACAGTCATTTGGAGACACCTACTGTCTGAAAAGTGATTTCATATGCTTGGTGCATTTCAGGGTAAGGGTTACCCTACCCCAGTGGTTCCGAAACTGGGGTACGTGTACCCCCAGGGGTACGCGAAGTGATGTAGGGGGTACGTGAAAAACTGTCAGGTCTAAACAGTTGTTTCAGTAGTTCAAGTTCAAACTGGTAATTGTTTGTATTGTGAGCTTTGATAAAAGCCTGAAGTGTTGGAAGAGAGGGTGAGGCATCTTGGAGAAGGAAATCTGTCCTAAATTATCTAAGATTCTTAAAATAACATACAGTAAGTTCAGTCAGACAGCCTTTTCATTAAAGCTTCAAGTTCATTAATGAAACTGTTTCAGAAATGTACATTTCTTTTTCAAAAGTGGACTGGTGTTGCCCACTGACATTGCTGGTAACTAAATCTGTTTAGTGAGAAATAATTAACTTTAATAGGTTTTATTTGTATGTTATGCATGTCAAATGTGGGAGGTCGGAGTACAGCAGGCTAAAACATTTATTTTTCTCTGTGTTACAAGTGCATGAAAGTTGGGGGTACATGGCTGGAGGTCAAGTATCTGAAGGGGTACAGGCTGTGAAAAGTTTGGGAACCACTGCCCTACTCTAACCCTCAGGGACATGCAAAGACTTTGAGAGGGGCAGGTGCTCAAAGTAAAAAAGGGAGCACATGGAGCACAAAGTTGAAACGCCATATAGAAACTACATACTTTACAATATAACAGGCTGAATTGTAGCAACCCATATTCATAACCAATGTAACAGAACCACATTGTACCATATCATTGTCCAAAACCTCATATATTTGTTAGACGCCAGTGTAAAGCAAAAGTAGTGTATGTTTTACCTGATGGCCTGGGGTACACTGAGCAGCTTCTGTTGAGGGGTTGGTGAGGAGGGTGCTTGTGCTGATATTGTTGAAGGTGGGCTGTATTAATCTGAGTGTGGAAGCTAAAAAGGGCATGTGAGAAATAGCAGTCGATCAGGCAAGTGTTACATGATCATGGCAAGATGCAAAGATAAACAGCACTTAAAATGGCCTCCTGTGACTGACCAGTCCTACTGTTGTTAGGGACCTTGCATTTCCATTTAAATGAAATTGGAGGACAAAAATAAATCAGTTATGACACCTTTATTTTAATTTCATAGCTTTATTTTTTATTTCTGACCTCATTAAGCTCCTTTTCTCTTTGTTTAAGTAATCTCTCCTTATGAGGCATCGCTGCATGAAACATGTTAGCTAAGCTACACACGCGCGCGCACACACGCACCAGAATCTGGTGTGCAGATTTTTTCCTTCAACTCACTCGTCTGACTCTGCACATACACGACATGAGACAGAGGATGCTTATTGCTCACCTTCACTTCAGTCATCTTGCAAGAATAATCCGTGCCCAAACTAAACGCTACCGCTGCCAAATTTACTCACCGGAGCAGTTGATTCTCTTGTCTGTCGGCAGCATCGGCAACTTCAATCAGCGCGGCGCTTAGCTGAGGTCAGGGCACGTCAGCTCAGGGCAGGTCAAGTCAGGGCAGGTCATGGATCATGCCCGAACAAGCTAAATCTAAATTATTTTTATTCAATTTAACGTTAAATTATTTTTGAACCAGGCAAGCGGGTTTTCTCACACACACTTACAAAAAAAAAATCATTTTAGCAAAAGGGCACTTTGGGCATTAAGGGGCAAAGGGTCTGGTGCTCCAGCTCTCTCCGCCCCACCTCTGCACGTGCCTGCCTCTTTATTTTGATTTCATAGCTTTATTTTTGATTTCTGACCTCAGTAAGACCAAATAACCGTTTCGAACATGAAGGAAAACATTAATATTAAGCTCCTTTTACCATTTGTTTTAGCCCTCTCTCCTTATGAAGCATCGCTTCAGAATGAAACATGATTGTTAAACTACACACGCACACACACACACGCATACGCGCGCACACGCACACACACCAGAATCTGGTGTGCATGACTCTGCACATACACGACATGAGACAGAGGATGCTTATTGCTCACATTCACTTCAGTCATCTTGTAGAATAATCCGTGCACAAACTAAACGCTGCCGCTGCTAAACCTACTCACCGGAGCAGTTGATTCTCTTGTCTGTCGGCAGCATCGGCAACTTCAATCAGCGCGGCGCTTAGCTGAGGTCAGGGCACGTCAGCTCAGGGCAGATCATGGATCATGTGATCGAACAAGCTAAATCTTAATTATTTTTAATTTGTTCAATGATATATTAATTTTGGGCCATGCAGACAAGTTTTCTAACACACACTTACAAAAAAAAAATCATTTTGACAAATGGCACTTTGGGCATCAAGGGGCAAAGGGTCAGGTGCTCCAGCTCTCTCCGCCCCACCCCTGCACGTGCCTGCCTCTTTATTTTAATTTCATAGCTTTATTTTTGATTTCTACGACGGCGTATTAGGGTCACTTAAAGAAATAAAAAAATAAATGTAAACTCAAAAATTTTTGAGAAAAAACTCGAAATTTTTTGACTTTATAAAGTCACAAATTTGTGACTTAAATTTCTAACTTTATAAAGTTGCAAATGTGCGACTTTATAAACTCGAAAATTTGCATTTCGGGTCAATAACTCATCAATAAAACAACATAGTTCCAAACTCGACCCTTCATTTTAATCATTGTGATTAAGACTGTGAGCTACAACCTTTTTTTTTTCCCCCAAACGAGCCTCCTATGAGCCAGAAAGCTTCACTTTGTCTATACGCTGCCAGTGATGGCTGACTCGGCGGCTTAGGGACCGATGGCAAGTTATTAAATCGGAGGAATTGTGTGAAAGGAAGTTGAATAACTTCACCATAATGCCTTCAAAATCACAGCTGTAGGATGTTCATAGTACATGTCATAGTTTTCGTAAGGATTGTAAATTAAGATATTTCACAGGATTTTTTTTGATTGAAAATAAAGCAAATGTTAAGGACGCTTCTGATCGACTCGGGCGAATCACGTCATGTCGTATCAATCCGCAGAAAGACTTTTATACCTGCGGCAAGACATCGTTGATTTTTCCTCTAATTCTAGCAGCAGCAGCAGATCGGGTGAGTGCCTCTCTTAAAGTGTTAGTGATGAGATAATAATTAGAGCAGTTGTAACACTGAAAAACTGTTTCTAGGTATGTCAGCTGCAGGGCCACAGCAGGGAGGAAATATGGACATGAATGACATGGCCGTAACCAGCTATGAGGTCACCGAGGTCCGGACCTCGGTAAAAATTTCCGAGAAAAAAAAATAAAACGAGCCCCAATCAGCGCATCAAACATATAAACACACCCGACAGCTATTATTTTGAAACCGCGGCATGCAGGAAGTTATCTGACGAAGCCTGTAATCGCAGTGACTTTGAACGCACTTTACAGGAAGCAGAGAACGACACCGTGAGGTGAGTGACAGATTCTTTATTATTTTACGAACAAGCAGCCCGCTGTAAATGAAGCCAGACCTTCGGGTGTTTTTGACCAACACGATCTGACAGTGTCTTGTAAACGTTCATGCAGACAGGTCCGTTATTTTCGGTCCGTGCTGACACAGCAGTATATCACTCTTTAGAAAGAGGAGGAGGTAGCCGGGGGTTTGATCCGAGGTCCAAACCCGCGGAATATTTCAGCAGGGTTTAATTCATTTCATTTTATCCCATGGTCTGTGTGAATACTGATTCAGACTGGGTTTAAACCTACTTTAAACGGGTAAAAGACGTTCCGGTTAAATTGCCTGATGACAGTCCCCCCCCCATGCCAGTTTAAAGTGCTGGACTGGCACAACCGTTAGGTAACCATGGCAACATACTCAAAGCATACAGTTCAAAAAGTTAAAGCTCACTAGTTAAAACACAGTTATTTTTTTATTGATATATGACAATACTGATTTAGTTTGCATTTCCATTTTTTCTATCAAATGTGGAATTTTCTGTGCTGCTTTTATGACAAGAACTGACTGTCTCAGTTTTTGAAAACAGATTGTTTTGTTTACAAAACATGTAAAAAAGGTGAGAGAATCTGCTAAGACTTTCTGGCTTTAAAACAACCAATAATGCTCTAAATAAAAGAATCAGTGGATGTCATTGACTGGTCTGTACCAATATAACACCAAACTTTACATTTGATATATATTTTTGATTTATATTTTTATATAATATTTTTTATTTATATTTTTTTTTCTAAAAAATGTATAGTTTATTTATATATTTACTTTGATGGGTTAAATTTGCATCGATTACATTTACAGATCATATCACAGCAAAGTAATGGGGGCCTTTACTATTTTTTAAGTAGGCTATGTATATGTATCTATGCAGATACATATACATACTTATACGTCGGGGTCCTGCATCACCCTGTCGGTGTTTATTTCTCTATAGTGACCGGCTCGCTCTACATTATCCCTTACATGTATACATGTAACCTAATGACAATAATTACCGTACTAACTGTATTGTTGCAGACTGTACTGACACCAAACTCAAACTAATGATCAAACATTTCCTCTAGCTTATAAAACAGCTATACAACAGAAGCTATCAACATGACTATAAAAACTTTAATAACTGCACTGTTGTTCACGGTAGAAACATCAAACCCAGCCTTATGATTGAGCATCTCTTCTAGTTAATACTACATTACTTATTTAAAGGAGACATATCATGCTTGTTTCTCCTTTTCACTATGCCAGACTAGGATGCCTGTAAAGCATTTCTGCCCTCAGTACAAGTCATTTAGTTCCTTCATTGCCCCACAATAGCGTTCTCAAAATCCTCATTTTAGGCCATTGACAAGGTGTCGTTGAAACGCTTGGATCACAGGATGACCTAAAGTCACCTCACAACGTCACAGCCCTTTGTGGTCTGATTGGTCAGTTCTATCGGAGCCTGCAGGCCAGAGCTGGTAATGAGTGAGTGTGAGCCAGGGACATATATATACCCCTGCTGGTGGATGTGTTCCTCGGTGACGGTTTTGTGGCTAACGGACATCACAGAGGAGTGTTTTATCAGATTACTCCAATTAAAAGAAAGGTACCTTGTGTCGTCAGGACGTTTGAAATCTCGCGGACATCTTGCAATGACCTATTTTCAGAGGCATCAAATCTCGTTCTAGGATATCAGAAAAATGACAATATCTCATTTTTTGAAAATTAAGGGGGTGTAAGGCCTTAAACCAAGGGTAAGGTATAACATATTACAACTTCCCAAAGAAAAGGGTGGATTATCTTTACCAAACATGGAGAAATATTATAACTCAGCTCAGCTGAGATATTTAATCTATTGGTGCAACCCCTGTTACTATGCTAAATGGAAACACCTAGATTTAAGCCAACTAAATATACCCCTCCAGACACTACTTGGAGATAGAAATCTTTATTTAACACAAAAAGAGAACTTAAACTGTTGGACAAAAACATCATTTAATGTTTGGTTTGCTGTTTGTCGTAAACTAAAATTAGAAAACCAAATTAAAGCACTACGATGGGTTGCATTTGATAGAGATTTTAAACCTGCCCAAATGGATGGTAGATATAAACATTGGTTATCGAAAGGCATTACAACGTACAGCTTAATTTCTGACAGAGGAAATATTGATACCTTTCAAAATCTGCAGGATAAGTATCAGCTAGAGAAACAAGACTTTTTTAGGTACCTTCAGATCAGAACTTATTTCAATAGCAAAATTAAATGTTTGGACTACTGTAACACAGATCTGATTAATATCATGAATGATGCATGTAAAAATAAACTGCATAGTAAATTGATAGCTAAGATTTATGCCAGCTTGCAATCATACAATGAAACTTCTACACTATATATTAAATGTAAATGGGAAAAAGAAGCCGGAATAACTATCCCAGAAGAGGACTGGCTAAAAATATGTAAAACACAATTAACTACCTCCAGCTCAGATAGCTGGAGAGAATTCACATGGAAAAACATTATTCGTTTTTTTATAACCCCCAAAATGAAATCACTACAGAAAAATCAGCCAAGAAGTGGACAATGCTGGAGGCAGTGTGGAAACCCGCTGGCAGATCATTTCCACATATTCTGGGGTTGCCCCATTATCCAGTCCTATTGGCTAGAAATAGTAGAAAACATTAACCATATCCTGGGGTTTAAGTTTAAACATGATTTCAGTACAATATATCTTGGAAATATCCCATCTACAGTTAATACTGATGACATATACTTGATTAAAATAATGCTGGCAGCTAGCAAAAAAGCGCTAACAAGAAGGTGGTTCTTAAAACAACCCCCAACAAAGGTGGAATGGGTTAGTATTATGAATGAGATATATCACATGGAGAGACTAACCTTTTACCTAAACTCAAATATGGACACATTTATGAAACATTGGAAGAAATGGAACAGTTATGTTGAAAAAAAGGCCTTTTAACATCACATAACTACCAGAATTACACACAAACAAGATCATAAGAGAGAGGATGTTAAACATACATATTATAACATTTAGTCTTTAGGAATATGAACTGACTCAAATGAATTGGACGTAGGCACGCGCACATATGTATGAATGCATGGAAAAGTATGTGTATGCATCTGTATATGCATGTGTATGAACTTATATTATGTCTGCAAATGTATAGAACATAATATTGTAAAAAGAAAAGAAAGGAAATAGGAAAAAGAGGGGAAAACATGTAATTTATTGACCTGAACTCTTTTTTTTATTTTTTTTTTCTTCCTGTCATTTTTCATTTTCATGATTGATCTGTTTTACTTTTATGCGAGTCTGTGCTTTTTTATGTTGTGTATTTTCTAAAAACTCAATAACAAAAAAAAATTAAAAAAAATAATAATAAAAATATATATATAAAAAAGAAAAGAAAATTAAGGGGGTGTAAGGTCTGGTTTTCAAATGTATTATATTATATGTAAGTATTAAATCATGCATCAGCATGATATGTCTCCTTTAAGAGATATCGGTTTTAAGGTAATTTAACCTATGATTTTTTTATTATTGACATCAATTCATTAACAGACAATTACAACTGTAATAACTTTACTGTTGTTGACTGTAGTGGCACCAAACCAAATCACACATCTCTTGCAGTTTATACTACAGCGCTGACTTTAATAGAAATAGTTGCTAATTTAATCTACTATTACTTTTTTTAATAATGACTGTAAAAACTGTAAATTACTGTAGTGTTGTTGACTGAAGTGGCACTAAACTCAGCCTGGAGATCATACTGCAACTACAACTTCAGATATATACATGAGAGAGAGAGAGAGAAAGGGAGATAACATAGATAGATAGATAGATAGATAGATAGATAGATAGATAGATAGATAGATAGATAGATAGATAGATAGATAGATAGATAGATAGATAGATAGATAGATAGATAGATAGATAGATTAAAAAAGAGCTGAAGTGTAAAGTAAAACAGATGTTTGATCACCAGGCTGGGTTTTGTGTTTCTACAGTCAACAACAGTTAAGTTACTACAGTTCTGATATTCATTACCTATTGATGAATATACTTTACTGTATTGTTAGAATTATATACAAGCTAATGCTAACATTTGTCCAAAGATGTCATTTCATGCTAACAGTTATTCAAACATATTATGTTAGGGCAGATCAGTTCAAACATGTTTGTTCAACAGGTCAAATGTGTCATAGATCATACAGGTGCAATCGCGGTTAGACAGGACTGTGGTTTCAGTTAAGGTCTAGAGGGCCAGTTTCCATGTTTCGCATCCTGTAGTCGGTCATGTGGTTTTGCGAAACTGAGAGAACTTTCGTCGAACTCTTGGTTGAACTTCTGCCATAAGTCTGACCTTTATCTAGCCATTATGTTTATCTTTCTTGACAGACATAGCTTATGAAACCAGACATGGTCTTAACACATGACAAATTGGTACTTCCCAAATCCTGATATGTATAAGATCTTGTGTATGCTATTGTTCAATGCTCTTTGTCTGTACATCCCTGGTGAGGTGCAGAACTGAGCCCTCAGCAGCTGAGTATTTTTATTTTTTTTTGTATTGTCTCACATATTGTCAATAAATGGTTGGCTAACCGATCTAATCTGGACTTGTGCCTTCCTCCAAACTGAACATGAACTTCCAACAGTATAAAAGCCATATGATTGAATTCAGACATATTTATCTCGCGTAGAGCTGTATTATAAACTACAAGATATGTCTGATCTAGGCTTGTCACGATACCAGAAATTTAGTCGTCGATACCAATACCACTTAAATTCTATGATACTCGATACCACTCGATACCACTCGATACCATGGTAAATAAAAAAATCCCCTGTAAGTTCACCATAGGCCTAAACTCCTTTATTTGAACAAAGTGAACAACAAACAATATTATGCTTAAATTGAGAGCGTCCATTCTTGTTGGCTGTGTATCTTGATGCTGGCTTTGCCCGGCCTGTTCATGTCACTGTCCTCCTCTGGCTTATACTGTGAAAAGAAGATTGAGATTTGGGTATAGCTTAATGACTGTATAACAGCAGAGGCAATACTAACACAGAGAGAGAGGGAGAGGGAGCAGCAATTTACCATGTCAGCATGGTGGTGAAACTTTTTTAAAACCTTTTTATATGACAATGCCATTTACTACTGTACCCTATTGGTGATCTCATCTTGCTTACTTTATTACTAGGACCAAATAATATCATACTTGGATACTAGGATAATTTAACTAGCTAATGTACATTTCTATAACATATGAAAGCATTCCCTACACCTGCTTCCTCTACTTACTGTCAGTGTTTCCTGTTCTACTCTCTGCAATCAAATTAAATGTAAAGTTATTGGATGCGAAACGTATGTGAACTAAAGACACATGATTCTGGGCAAGTAGCCTCCGCATTTATTTACGTTCTGAACCGGCCTTTACACGGAGCCATAATCAAAGTAGGTTTTTTACTAGCCCGTATCTCAGTTATTGATCACATTAGCTGCTTCTGTTGATGTCATCATCAACAGTGTCATCATGTTGTGTCCGCACTGCAGAGACGGGATGTTTTTAGCATTGACGACGTGCTATCATGCTAAGCTACGTGCTGAGCTAACTCCGTTTGACATCAGACACACTGCACTGTGTTTTCTTTTCGTCCCTTCTTGTAGTGACAACACACTTAGGACACTCTGATTTCTTCTGCAGACTCTGTCCTTTCTGTCCCTCTCTTTTGTCTTCCTTCATGATTTTTACAAGACGTGCAGCACCCGAGGCAGCAGGCGTGTTGTGCCACAGATATGTCAATCCTTTTCAAACACTGTGCACTGTATAGTAGTTCAGATATATATTTTATATATATGTATTTAAATATCAAACCAGGCTTCAAGGCACATAATTTTCCCCAAGGATATTTTGTAATCAAATTATTCGGATTTTATAACAAACTTTCTTGCCAAAAATCAGCAGATTAGCGTGACACAACACATTTGGCATGATTCAGTATAACATGAATTAAAACTTAGATTTCCTGATTTTTGGACAGCACTTGACCCAAATGAGCAGAAACACTGCAAACAGACAATTTTAAGCAGAAAAACACAACTTTCAGCCAAATTAATCAATTTCATACATATAACAGACTTTCTAGCCAAAAATCAGCAGATTAGTGTGATAAAACACATTTTGGCATGATTAAGTATAACATGCAGTAAAACATAGATTTCCTGTTTTTTGGACAGCACTTGACCCAAATGATCAGAAACGCTGCAAGTAGTGAATTAAGCAGAAAAACGCAACTTTCAGTAAAAACTAATCAATTTCATGAATATAACAGACTTTCTTGCCAAAAATCAGCAGATAAGTGTTACACAAGACATTTTGGCATGATTAAGTATAACATGCAGTAAAACATAGATTTCCCGCATTTGGACAGCACTTGACCCAAATGAGCATAAAAGCTGCAGGGAGAAAATAAAGCAGAAAAACACAACTTTCAGTAAAAACTCATCAATTACATGAATATAACAGACTTTCTTGCCCAAAATCAGCATATTAGTGTTACACAACACATTTTGGCATGATTCAGTATAACATGCAGTAAAACATAGATTTCCCGTTTTTGGACAACACTTGACCCAAATGATCAGAAACGCTGCAAGTAGTGAATTAAGCAGAAAAACACAACTTTCAGTAAAAACTAATCAATTTCATACATATAACAGACTTTCTTGCCCAAAATCAGCATATTAGTGTTACACAACACATTTTGGCATGATTCAGTATAACATGCAGTAAAACATAGATTTCCCGTTTTTCGGACAGCACTTGACCCAAATGATCAGAAACGCTGCAAGTAGTGAATTAAGCAGAAAAACAAAACTTTCAGCAAAAATTCATCCGTTACATAACACTTTCTTGTCAAAAATCAGCAGATAAGTATGACAACACATTTTGGCATGCAGTAAAACATAGATTTCCCGTTTTTGGACAGCACCTGTCCCAAGAGCAGAAACGCTGCAAATAGACAATTTAGCAGAAAAACACAACTTTCAGTGAAAATTCATCAATTTCATACATATAACAGACTTTCTTGCCAAAAATCAGCAGATTAGTGTGAAACAACACATTTTGGCATGATTCAGTATAACATGCAGTAAAACTTCGATTTCCCGTTTTTGGACAGCACTTGACCCCAATGATCAGAAACGCTGCAAGTAGTGAATTAAGCAGAAGGCACAACTTTCAGCAAAAATTCATCAATTTCATACATATAACAGACTATCTAGCCAAAAATCAGCAGATTAGTGTGAAACAACACATTTTGGCATGATTCAGTATAACATGCAGTAAAACTTAGATTTCCCGTTTTTGGACAGCACTTGACCCAAATGATCAGAAACGCTGCAAGTAGTGAATTAAGCAGAAAAACAAAACTTTCAGCAAAAATTCATCCGTTACATAAATATAACACATTCTTGTCAAAAATCAGCAGATAAGTATGACAACACATTTTGGCATGCAGTGAAACATAGATTTCCCGTTTTTGGACAGCACTTGTCCCAAATGAGCAGAAACGCTGCAGGGAGACAATTAAGCAGAAAAACACAACTTTCAGTGAAAATTCATCAATTTCATACATATAACAGACTTTCTTGCCAAAAATCAGCAGATTAGTGTGACAACACATTTTGGCATGCAGCAAAACATAGATTTCCCGTTTTCGGACAGCACTTGACCCAAATGAGCAGAAACGCTGCAGGGAGACAATTAAGCAGAAAAACACAACTTTCAGTGAAAATTCATCAATTACACAACACATTTTGGCATGATTCAGTATAACATGCAGTAAAAAATAGATTTCTCGTTTTTTGGACAGCACTTGACCCAAATGAGCAGAAACGCTGCAAGTAGTGAATTAACCAGAAAAACACAACTTTCAGTAAAAACTAATCAATTTCATACATACAACAGACTTTCTTGCCAAAAATCAGCAGATTAGTGTTACACAACACATTTTGGCATGATTCAGTATAACATGCAATAAAACATAGATTTCCCGTTTTTGGACAGCACTTGTCCCAAATGAGCAGAAACGCTGCAAATAGACAATTAAGCAGAAAAACACAACTTTCAGTGAAAATTCATCAATTGATAGCACTTTACATTACAGCCCTTGTCTTACAGTGTAGTTTCTCTTACAGTGTCCTCAACTGTTGGGTACATGCATGTGTAGTTTTCCGTTTTTGGACACATTGCCCATGAGGCCTCAGGTAGTTACGCCTGAGATTCTCTTACAGTGACTTACAGTTTGAGTGGAGCCGAGTGCACCAGCTGGGCGTAAACAAGAAGAAGGTTTCTCTTTACTAGCAACGCCTGAGCTAGGTACCTGGTGCAGACCTGACTGCTGCAAACAACGTCGTAGCTGTGTGAACTGTGTCTGTCAATGCGGCCCACGTCCGTGAATACACATTGCTGCGCAACACACTTTCTCAGCACCCAAAAGCGCTCTCAAACTTGTCCCCACAGCTGGAAGAAGAAACAATATGGAGAACACTCAATCAAACAAAAGGAAGGTAAATTTTACAGATGGAGACATATTAGAAGCTGATAGAATTATATTCAGAACATAAGGACATACTCACGGCAAGACTAAATAACATCAACCAACAGGGGCACAAACTGTCGGCGTGGAAAACAATCACTAGTCATAAATATGCTGTGATGGAGGACTGCGGACAGTGGAAGAGGTCAGGAAAAATGGAAGGATCTTTGTCGAGCCAAAAAAATTCTCTTCCATTCTCAAAAACCACTGAGAGGGACTCTCCCGAAGATCCCCCTTATCAGCGCTATCATAATCTAGCTGTTTGGAGGACTCCCCCCACCTTCATGGTGGGCCTGAGTTGACAGTACAGAAAATGTCAGCCGCCAGCCGCTGTGTGTGTGAGTCGACTGGCCGCAGCACAGACTATGGTGTGACAGCTGTCAGTGTCAGAGTAACAAAGTATAAGTTATAAACATTTATAGCTTTAGCTGCACTACAGTCATCCGTTTTTTTCCTAAATGTTGCAATTTTACAGACTCAGCCGACCTCCCCACACAAGAGGGAAGCCCAACAGTGTGCCTCACCACACACACAGAGACGCAGGAGGGATCACAACATCAGTCTGCTGCCCCCCTCCCAAAACGCAGCAAGAAGGATTTAAGCGGAGCTGCAAGCGCATCCTTGTTGAAAAGGAGAGCCTTCGTGTGGAGGCTGAGACTGCCAAACTTAAAAGCAGAGCATGAAAAGTTGGAACTTGAAAAGACAAAACTCAGACTGGAAATTAAATTACTGGAGAGACAGGAGAATAGACATAACTTCTCTGAAGACAGTCTGTCATTTACCATACTATAATGAGATACTATTGATTGATTGACATGTTCTATTTATTTATTTATTTATTTTCCATGTTTCCTGTTTCATATTTCACCATATCCTTGTAATGATAAAATTACTTGTGTGATCAAGTTATAGCCATAATTTATATTTATATTACTCAGAGCCTAATTACTTGTTTGTTTATTTATTTATTTAAAATAGGCTTTAATAAAGAAGATTACAATAAAAACAAATCATTTGAAACAACAGTGTCTGATTATAAAAATTCAAGAGAATCAAATTAATTCAACTGAAACATCAAAGTCTGATTAGACTATAAAAGTTCATTTTACAAATAAAGTTGCACTAATTTACAATATTTACATCATTTTCTCACTCCATTCTGTACAACACGTTCTCAGTCCTATAAGTTATTGATTATATGGTTGCGGGCAAGTCGTCCGCCGATATCTTCATGGATTGCAGGAGCAGGGTTCTCATCCACCTCCGGCACCACGTCTTCTTGCCTCGGAAGAGGGATCCTCTTTTTGATGCAAATGTTGTGTAGCACTGCGGCAGCAGCAGTGACAACACAGACACGCTCAGGATGCATTCTCACTTCTCCATGGAGGCAGTGAAACCTACAAGCAACGAAACATATCCATATGGGGCAAAAATAATATACATCATCAGTATACACATTGCATATGCCAAACTATGATTTTTGTGTTTTTTTAGTGGTGTTTATGCCCATACTGACCTCCGTTTGAGCACCCCGATGCATCGCTCCACAATATTTCTTGTCGATGTGTGCTTCATGTTATAGTTGTGCTCTTGTGCTGTTCTCGGTGCGATGAGAGGGGTCATTAACCACCGCTTCAGTGGGTATCCACTGTCTCCGAGGAGAAGACCAGTCGCTCTCCCTGCCTCAAAGTCCTGATACAGGGCACTTTCTCGCAGGATGCGGGCATCATGGGTCGACCCCGGCCACCTTGCTACGAGGTCGATGATGGTCATGTCAGAGTCACAAACAAGCTGAACATTTATAGAGTGGTAACCCTTCCGATTTACGTATAAATATTCATGTTCAGAGGGAGCTTGTATACGAACATGAGTGCCGTCAATGCAGCCGACAATACCGGGTATGCCTGATTTTAAATAGAAGTCCTGCTTGGTCCTTGCAGCCTCTTCTTGGGTGGGTAGGTGGATGTAATTCCTTATGAACCGTTGGAGGGCCAGGGACACTCTTCTAATTGCCTGGCATGCTGTTGTCCGCTGTACATTGATCATGTCCCCCACTGTATTTTGAAAGGCCCCGTTGGCGTAAAACCTGAACGCAATCAGCACCTGCAGGGCGGGGGACAGCGCCGAGTTTCTGTCAGACCGATGCTGCAGTTGAGAGGAGAGCTCTTCAATTAACTCAAAGAGCGCTTGTCCGGTAACAAGTCCGAGTTTCCAACTTACGCCTGCTCCACATTAGGCGTAAAAGTTACTCCCAGGCGGAACACACACAGGGCTTAAGTCTAACTGGCGCACTCGTCTTAACCTTAAACTGGTCGTCACTTTCCGTTCTAAGTCGGACGTAACGTTACACCCAGGCGTACGCCCAGCTGGTGCACTCGGCTCCTGGAGTCTTACAGTGTAGTTTCCCGTGTCTTACTGTAGCACGGCAGATTGGTTTTATTTTGTGTTTTTATTCTGCATGTTTTTATATTTTGCGTGATTGTTTTAATTGTTTTTAGTTTATTTATAGTATTTTTCTAGTATTTTTTTTAATTACTTCCTGCCGGGACACTCTTAATCTTGATAGCCTGCACCTGTAGAGCACTTTATTACCCCAAGAGACTCCCAATGGGGCTGGAGAAGCGGAACTGGTCTGTGGCCAATCAGAGTAGAGAAGGACAATTTAACCTGTGGCACACCTGGAAGTGGGAGAACGCCGGAAGGAGCACAAACGGGGTGACACCGACAGGACGCAACACGAGGGCTGTGTCCGAAATGGCATACTAACATACTACATACTACAAACCCATTGTGTATATACTGTATACTACATACTATAAGTATGATTAGAATGCCAACCGTTCACACTGTAGTATACTACTAAGTTTCCCATGATGCATTTCAAACCTCTGACGAAAAAATCAGAAGCACACCAGGCTATCAAATATTTCTGTTAATTCACCACATTTGAAAGTTCAGAGAGCATTTTAGGCGAGAAAGTCATCACGTAGAATACCAAAATGTGGTCAACTGAGCCATAAAACGCACGGATACAAATTTCATTTCGACATTTCGGACATTCCGCCATGCCGCCATTATGCTATCGACGAAACTTCCGGTCGGCTCCAAAACAAGAGCCCATTTACAAAAGCGTTAAAGAACTAAAAGGAGATCATAAAAGACGCATTTATTTTGAAAACGGGAAGTTTGCTAGTGGCCGATTTTTAGCTGAATGCTCTGCTTGTCTCCTTGGTTTTAACTTGCTGCTCACCACTTGATTTTAAAGGACCAATTCAGAGTTTTTTTTTTATATATTTTCATTTTAATCTATTTAACCACCATTACATTACCATGAACGTAGGGAAGTGCTGGGTACTTACAGGTAAAGTAGTGGGCAGCTACACAGTAAGTAAAGTTAACAAGTGAGTGCTTTATAATCCAGCCCGGTTCCAGATGTTGACCAGTAGCTACAGTAAAGTAGTGGGTAGCTACACAGTAAGTAAAGCCAACAAGTGAGCACTTTATAATCCAGCCCGGTTCCAGATGTTGATCAGCAGTTACAGTAAAGTAGAGGGTAGTTAACACAGTAAGTAAAGCCAACATGTCTTCACTTTATAATCCAGCCCGGTTCCAGATGTTGACCAGTAGTTACAGTAAAGTAGAGGGCAGTTACACAGTACGTAAAGCCAACAAGTGAGCACTTTATAATCCAGCCCGGTTCCAGATGTTGATCAGCAGTTACAGTAAAGTAGAGGGTAGTTAACACAGTAAGTAAAGCCAACAAGTCTTCACTTTATAATCCAGCCCGGTTCCAGATGTTGACCGGTAGTTACAGGTTGGCAGGTACAAGTGCTTGGGTTGTCGCAGTGAAAGTACTGGACAGTTAGACAGTAAGCAAAGACATGTGTGATCTTAAAGTTAGGTTAATTAAACGTCGAATTACTTTGTGAGGTGTCTGTGTGTTTAAAAAAATAAAGATATTTTATACGTCTGCATGTCTTGTCATTATTTTGTGAAACACATATTCATCAATACATTACAGTGTTTATCTGTATATTATCTGTATTATCTGTATCCATGCTGATTCTTAACAGGAAGTGGCACATCAAGGTATACATAGCAAAAGCGTATGACCAGGAAAATTACACAGTCCTGATAAGTTCATGCTAAGACACGGGAAACTACACTGTAAGACTCTAGGACTTACACTGTAAGACGCGAGTGTAACTACCCCATAGATACCGCAAAATGTCATGGTACATGTGTGAGAGTTACCCAAACAGTTGAGGAAACTACACTGTAAGACTCCAGGACTTACACTGTAAGACGCAACTGTAACTACCCCATAGATACCGCAGAATATCATAGTACATGTGTGAATATCATAGTACATGTGTGAGAGCTACCCCAACAGTTGAGGAAACTACACTGGAAGAGACGGGAAACTACACTGTAAGACGCGGGCTGTAATCTGAAGTGCTACCGAAATGGAATAAAGAGGCAGGCACTTGCAGGGGTGGGGCGGAGAGAGCTGGAGCACCTGACCCTTTGCCCCTTGATGCCCAAAGTGCCATTTGTCAAAATGATTTTTTTTTTTGGAAGTGTGTGTTAGAAAACTTGTCTGCATGGCCCAAAATTAATATATCATTGAACAAATTAAAAATAATTAAGATTTAGTTTGTTCGGTCACATGATCCATGACCTGCCCTGAGCTGACGTGCCCTGACCTCAGCTAAGCGCCGTGCTGATTGAAGTTGCCGATGCTGCCGACAGACAAGAGAATCAACTGCTCCGGTGCGAAGGTTTAGCAGCGGCAGCGTTTAGTTTGTGCACGGATTATTCTACAAGATGACTGAAGTGAAGGTGAGCAATAAGCATCCTCTGTCTCATGTGTGCAGAGTCATGCACACCAGACTCTGGTGTGTGTGCGTGTGCGTGTGCGTGTGTAGCTTAACTATCATGTTTCATGCAGTGATGCCTCATAAGGAGAGATTACTTAAACAAAGAGAAAAGGAGCTTAATAAATATCATTTAATAAATAAACTGATTTTTTTTTGTCCTCCAATTTCATTTACATGGAAATGCAGGGTCCCTAACAACAGTAGGGCTGGTCAGTCACAGGAAGCCATTTTAAGTGCTGTTTATCTTTGCATCTTGTCATGATCGTGTAACACTTGCCTAATCGACTGCTATTTCTCACATGCCCTTTTTAGCTTCCACACTCAGATTAATACAGCCCACCTTCAACAATATCAGCACAAGCACCCTCCTCACCAACCCCTCAACAGAAGCTGCTCAGTGTACCCCAGGCCATCAGGTAAAACATACACTACTTTTGCTTTACACTGGCGTCTAACAAATATATGAGGTTTTGGACAATGATATGGTACAATGTGGTTCTGTTACATTGGTTATGAATATGGGTTGCTACAATTCAGCCTGTTATATATTAAAGTATGTAGTTTCTATATGGCGTTTCAACTTTGTGCTCCATGTGCTCCCTTTTTTACTTTGAGCACCTGCCCCTCTCAAAGTCTTTGCATGTCCCTGAGGGTTAGGGTAGGGCAGTGGTTCCCAAACTTTTCACAGCCCCTTCAGACACTTGACCTCCAGCCATGTACCCCCAACTTTCATGCACTTATAACACAGAGAAAATAAATGTTTTAGCCTTCTGTACTCCGACCTCCCACATTTGACACGCATAACATACAAATAAAACCTATTAAAGTTAATTATTTCTCACTAAACAGATTTAGTTACCAGCAATGTCAGTGGGCAACACCAGTCCACTTTTGAAAAAGAAATGTACATTTCTGAAACAGTTTCATTAATGAACTTGAAGCTTTAATGAAAAGGCTGTCTGACTGAACTTACTGTATGTTATTTTAAGAATCTTAGATAATTTAGGACAGATTTCCTTCTCCAAGATGCCTCACCCTCTCTTCCAACACTTCAGGCTTTTATCAAAGCTCACAATACAAACAATTATCAGTTTGAACTTGAACTACTGAAACAACTGTTTAGACCTGACAGTTTTTCACGTACCCCTACATCACTTCGCGTACCCCTGGGGGTACACGTACCCTAGTTTCGGAATCACTGGGGTAGGATAACCCTGAAATCACTTTTCAGACAGTAGGTGTCTCCAAATGACTGTAAAACACACGTCAAGGAGAGAATGAAGCACAGAAACACTAGTGTCAGGAAAAAGATATCAGTTTTTATGAATACATCAAATAATTTTTTCATCAGGAAACAGATATCTCTCAAGCAGCAACATTTAGCAGCAGAAAACTTAGATGGTTTTCCCCTATGCTCTTCAACACCCTTGTTAGACTCAAATTTTGAGCCAAGAACAGACTTGAAGCAGGTGATAGGTAGGGTACATAACCTTCTTAATCTTCATTATCCAGCAAATTTAATTTAACTTAAGAGCAAGTGGGAGGGGGGCTTAAATGAGCAGATCTCAGAGGATAATTGGACAAAAATTATACAAAGAATTTACACATCCTCCATTTGCCAAAGACATATTGTTGTTCAAATTAAAAGAATTAGGGTTAGGGACTCCATTGGTCAAAGGTCAGACTGGCTAAAATCAGGCCAGACCTGGACCCTACATGTGACAGGTGCAGACAAGCCCCTGCAGACATACTCCATATGCTTTTAGCCTGTCCAATAATACACACATTTTGGGAATCTATTTTTGATACTCTTTCCAAAATATTAGAAGTGCCAGTAGATCCATCCCCTCTCACTGCCTTATTTGGTATTATGCACTTGGGTTGTACATCTAGATAACTGTAAAAGAAACATGCTAGCCTTCTGTACTTTGCTGGCCAGGTGCTGTATACTTTTCAGTTGGAAAAAGCCTCTTCCTCCTAAATATTCTCACTGGATTAAAGAGAACATGCAATACGTCAAGTTTGAGAAGATGAGATATTCTCTTAGTGGCTCTGTTTTCAGATTTTATGAAACCTGGAACCCTTTCTTGATGTTTGTTGAGAAGTTAGGAGTGGAAAGTATAATCCCATCATGTTTTACACTTGTTTCTGTGCTGGCTAGTGGTAATGTGAGATGACTGATTAATATGATATATTATCTGTCCGGTGAGTTAATGGGTGGGACTTTTTCTTTTGTCTGTTGTTGTTTTTGCTTTAAATTTTGACAGTTGTATTTGCATTTCTTCTATACACTTTGTAATTATTTTTTATTTTGTATATTGAAAACTTTCAATAACGAGACCTTGATGAAAAAAGGAGAGAATTAAGCACAGAAACACAATTCAGGACTAAAGATGTTTTATATAATAAGCAGATATCTCTGAAAATGAAACATTTTGACATGGTTTAGTCTAAAATGCAGCAAGCATATATTTAAAGGATGGCATGTGTCTCAAAAAGAGCCTTAAAAGGTGCAAGAAGAAAGTTAAGCATTGTCAAGCCAAGACATCACTTATTTGAATACATAACATTATTTCTATCAAATCTAAGTTAAACTTAATATTTATGAAACTGATGAATTCTTACTGAAAGTTGTGTTTTTCTGCTTAACTCTGTTCCTGCAGTGTTTCCTGCTCATTTGGGGACAAGTGCTGTCCTGGAAAGGAAAATCTACGTTTTACTGCATGTTCTACCATGCCAAAATGTATTGTTTGACACTACTCTGCTTATTTTTGGCAAGAAAGTCTGTTATATTTATGCAACTAATGAATTCTTACTGAAGGTTGTGTTTTCTGCTTAACTCTGTTCCTGCAGTGTTTTTTGCTCATTTTTGAGGGAAATCTCTATTTTACTGCATGTTTTACTGAAACATTCCAAAATGTGTTGTTTCACACTAATCTGCTTATTTTTGGCAAGAAAGTCTGTTATATTTATGAAACGGATGTATTTGTATTTCTGCCTAACTCTGTTCAGTGTTTTTGATCATTTGGAGACTTCTCCCATCCATTAAATAGATTTTATATGCTTGGTGCAATTTAGGGTAAAACAAATACATCAGGTTCAAACAAAAAAAAGACTTTTTTGCCAAAATTTATCATATTCGTGTGAAACAAGACATTGTGTAAGGTATGACATGCAATAAAATAAAGATTTTCCTCCCAAATGAGCGAAAAACACTGCAGGAACAGAGTTAAGCAGAAAAACACAACTTTCAGGAAAAATTCATCAGTTTCATAAATATAACAGAATTTCTTGCCAAAAATAAGCAGCTCATAGTGAAGCAACACATTTTGGCGTCTTTCAGTATAACATGAAGTAAATTATAGATTTTCCTCCCAAATGAGCAAAAAACACTGCAGGAACAGAGTTAAGCAGAAAAACACAACTTTCAGGAAGAATTCATCAGTTTCATAAATATAACAGACTTTCTTGCCAAAAATAAGCAGCTTAGAGTGAAACAACACATTATGGCGTCTTTCAGTATAACATGAAATAAATTATAGATTTTCCTCCCAAAAGAGCAAAAAACACTGCAAGAACAGAGTTAAGCAGAAACACAGAACTTTCAGGAAGAATTCATCAGTTTCATAAATATGACAGACTTTCTTGCCAAAAAATAAGCAGCTTGGAGTGAAACAACACATTTTGGCGTCTTTCAGTATAACATGAAGTAAAACAGAGATTTCCCTCCAAAATGAGCAAAAAAAAGTGCAGGAACAGAGTTAAGCAGAAAAACACAACTTTCAGGAAGAATTCATCAGTTTCATAAATATAACCGACAATCCTGCCGAAAATAAGCAGCTTAGAGTGAAACAACACATTTCTGCATGTTTCAGGATAACATGCAGTAAAATAGAGATTTCAATCCAAAATGAGCAAAAAACACTGCAGGAACAGAGTTAAGCAGAAAAACGCAACTTTCAGGTAGAATTAATCAGTTTCATAAATATGACAGACTTCCTTGCCCACAATAAGCAAAGTGTGGAACAACACATTTTAGCATGTTTCAGTGTAACATGCAGTAAAAAAGAGATTACAATCCAACATTAGCAAAAAACACTGCAGGAACAGAGTTAAGCAGAAAAACACAACTTTCAGGTAGAATTAATCAGTTTCATAAATATGACAGACTTCCTTGCCCACAATAAGCAAAGAGTGGAACAACACATTTTGGCATGTTTCAGTATAACATGCAGTAAAATAGAGATTTCCTTCCAAAATGAGGAAAAAAACACTGCAGGAACAGAGTTAAGCAGAAAAACACAACTTTTAGTCAGAATTCATCAGTTTCATAAATATAACAGACTTTCTTGCCAAAAATAAACACCTTAGAGTGAAACAACATATTTTGGCGTCTTTCAGTATAACATCCAGTAAAATAGAGAATTCCCTCCCAAATGAGCAAAAAACACTGCAGGAACAGAGTTAAGCAAGAAAAACAAAACGTTCAGTAAGAATTCATCAGTTTCATAAATATAACAGGCTTTCTTGCCAAAAATATGCAGAGTGTCTCACATGTGCCCAATAGAGTGGTCACTGTGGCAGCAGTTGTTTCTGTATTTAAGATTTTTTTGTTGTTGTTGTCAGATGTACTTGCATGTTCATTTCTGTTTCCCATCACCAGAAGGAAATCTTTGTATAAATCAGATAGAGGAGGGTCATATGACACAGGTGCCCAATTCCCCATTACAAGGACAGTATCTTTCTGTGATACCAGTGAAATGAGGTAAATGTCGGGGCTTAATAGTATTAAACCCTGTACATTTAATGTAAACGGCATTCATCATCCGATAAAACATAAGAAAATATTACGTTTTCTAATAAAGGACAAAGTACAAATAGCCTTTTTGCAAGAAACACATTTAAGTAGAGAAAGAACACATGAAACTCAAATGGGACTGGGTAGGTCAGGCCTATTTTTCATCATTTACCTCCAATAGCAGAGGAGTTGCTATCCTAATTCATAAAACCATACCATTTGTTCTCAACGTCTGTACAACAGATCCAGAGGGCAGATACGTCCTTGTTCATGGTACAATATACGGGACACATATTACTTTGATGAATATATACGCCCCTAATCCACTGCCACCTTCATTTTGGACTCATATGGCATCGGTTCTGGAGGAATATCACTGTCCTCTCATTGTGTTAGGTAGTGATTTTAATTGCTGCCTAGACAATAAATTAGACAGATCTGTAACGAATATAAACAAGCACAGGCGCTCCTCTGGCTAAAATGCTCGATGATATTAATTTGACAGATATATGGAGAACTGCAAATTCGTCAGTAAGAGATTTCACATTTTACTCTAACCCACACAATTCATACTCCCGTATTGATTATTTCTTCATACCACCACAAATCATAGGACAGGTGACTGCTTGTAATATAGGGTCCATCCAGGGTGCTGGTTTGGCGGAGTGGTTAGCACCCCATGTACATACCTCTGCCGGTCCAGGTTCGAATCCCACCTGTGATCAGTTTGCAGAGTGTCTTCCCCTAATCTCTCACCCCCTTTCACAAGCCTATCCACTGTCTCTCTCCTATCAATAAAGGCACAAAATGCCCAAAAAATATACATTTAATATAGGGTCCATCCATATCAGTTATCATGCTCCAGTCTATTTAGAGCTGACTGTTAGTGAAACCATCTTAGGCAGGCAAAGGTGGCATTTTCCATCATATTTACTAAATGACAAAGAATTTAAGAGACGGATGGAGACAGAGATAAAAATGTTTTTTGACATAAACGATAACAATGAAACAAATCCTGAATTTCTTTGGGAATCTGCAAAAGCCTATATCAGAGGATTCACCATTTCATATAAGTCACACCGAATTAAATCATTGCTGTCAAAGCAAAGGAAACTGGAAGCAGACTTGAAAATAGCAGAAACAGCTCACAAATCTAACCCAACCAGGACAAATCTTATCAGGATACAAACTATTAAAGCAGCACTAAATACAATCATGAATGAGAAGGCCTCCAAATCATTATTTTATCAAAGACAGCGACTTTTAATATGGAAACAAACCTAGTAAATATCTGGCACGCTTACTCAATCAAAAACAAAATTACAACACAATATAGCAGGGATTAGGGACCCGGGAGGGAAGAAACACTTTGATAGGAAAAACATAAATTCTGTGTTTGTCTCATTTTACATGTCATTATACAAATCTAACAACTATAACACTGAAGAAGCTCTTAACAAATTCTTTGCAAAAATTAAATGACCAACACTGACTGTAGAGCAGCAGAAATTACTGGACAAGCCTATTCATGAGAAGGAAATTGTAGAGGCAATTGCCCTGATGCGCAGTGGCAAATCCCCAGGCCCCGATGGGATGCCGGTGGAATGGTTCAAGGCTTTTAAGGACAAGCTCGCTCAGCATCTGGCCAGAACATACAACTATAGCTTTGATACAGCCCGTTATCTACCTGAAACCATGTCATTAGCCAGTATTAGTATGATCTTGAAAAAAACAAGGATCCTGAGGACCCAGCTTCTTAATAGGCCTGTGTCACTTATTAATGTTGATGCAAAGATTTTAGCCAAGATCTTAACTTTGAGGATTGAACCACTAATACCAACTTTGGTGAGGCTTGATCAAACAGGTTTTATTAAAGGAAGGAATTCCTCAAACAACATCAGGAGGCTTCTGAATATAATACAACTGGCCAGAGACAACGAAATTCAGGGCCTAGTAGTATCTTTGGACTCATTAAAGGCATTTGACAGGGTTGAATGGCCCTTCTTGTTTTATACAATGGGGAAATTTGAAATAGGTACAGGACTTATTGATTGGGTAAAGTTGTTATATTGTTCCCCTAAAGCATCAGTAATAACCAACTCTTACTGCTCTGAACCATTCGCATTAGAGCGTGGTACCCGTCAAGGGTGCCCATTGAGTCCCCTTCTATTTGCACTCGCCATTGAGCCTCGAGCAGAGCTAATTAGATCAACTTGATTGATCAAAGACTTTGATGTTAAAGGCACAATACACAAATTTCACTGTATGCGGACGACGTCCTGCTATATTTAGTTGACATAGATACCACCATACCGTGTTTACTTGAATGCTTACATCAGTTTGGACATATTTCAGGCTTTAAAATTAACTTGTCGAAGACAGAAGCCATGCCTATTGGTGCCATGACAGGCTGCGTCCCGCCCAGTGGCTTCCCCTTTCAGTGGTCCCACAAGGAGATAACATATCTGGGAATAAGAGTTTGTCCGTCTCTGAAAAAACTGGTCAAGCTTAATATTAAGCCAATCATAACACATATTAAAGGTGTCCTACACAGATGGGGAACCCTACCTGTATCCTGGCTGGGTAGAATAAGCGTTCTTAAAATGAATATATTACCCAGAGTCTTGTACCCTTTGCAGATGTTGCCGAACTCAATTCCCAACAGTTTTTTTTTTTTGCAGATTTGGACGGCATTTTTACCCAGTTTATTTGGCAAGGAAAATAGGTGAGAGTAAAAATAGGTAAACTACAGAGAAGCAAAGAACAGGGTGGACTGGGGGTCCCTTGTTTGCGGTTATACCACTGGGCGGCACAAATTAGGTATACATATATGAATGGGTGAATCCAGACATTACAAACACTTGGATTGATATAGAGTCTAGAAATTGTGGCTTACTAGAACTGAAGAACTGTCCTTTTATAAAATAGAAGAAGGCAAGGCTGGAGGTACAAAATAACTTTATTGTAAGGAACACATTAAACACCTGGTATAAGATTGTGGTTTTCTTTAGACTTAAAGATCATTTCTCACTCTTGGCCCCTATATGAAAGAGCCCAGATTTCCCCCCTTCATGTCAGGACTCAATATTTAAGCTCTGGCAGGAAAAGGGTCTCAATCAGCTTGTTAAACTTTATGAAGGTGGAACAATGAAGTCATTTGAAGGCCTGAAAAATAAATATTCTTTACATCAGTCTCATTTTTATCGATATCTGCAAGACATTATATACCAAAAAACATTCAGGCCCATAATGTGTCGTTTTTGGAGAACATACTTAAACAACCTATGCCAAAGAGTTTCATCTCCCGAGTTTATGAGACCCTAGGCCTAAACTCTAACTGTTCTACTGATCATATTCGTAGGCAATGGCAGAGTGATTTAGGATGCCAGATAGATGAGGATATCTGGACAGCAGTTATAGAAAATACACGTAAAATTCTGAGTTGTAACAATGATAGAGAGAGACAATTTAAAATACTACATAAACTTCATTTTACACCACAATTGAGAGGAAGGTTGGGCCTGGGCTCTTCTAACTGTCATAAATGTGATACAGAAGCAGGAACATATGCATATATGTTTTGGAAATGTGCAAAGATACAAAAGTTCTAGGCAGAGGTGAAAGAGGAGGTGATTACTTTGATTGGATATAACTTGGACCTGTCAGCCTTGCAATGCATCCTAGCAGCTAAACCAGCCAATGTAAGGAACACTCAAAATGCTAAACTGGTTGGAATCCATCTGTACTTAGCAAGAAAGACCATTCTTAACTTCTGGATCTCTAAGGACATCCTTACACTGGATGACTGGTATAAGGAAATACTGAGAGTTCTTCCCTTGGAAAAATTGACCTACACTCGATGACAATGTTCAGGGATTTGTCAAAATCTGGCAACCAGTCTTGGAGAAAGTGGACCCTGATGGACGGACTTTTTAGCATGATGAACATAATGGCAACAAGGAGAATGCTGGACATCCCATACCAACTGGTGATATCTGTGTTCCGTTTTGACCAGGTCTTGTTGCTTTTCTGTCCTTGTCGTCTTTATTATTATCATTTTTATTTTATATTTATTATTTTTATTTTATTTTATTCCTTATTTTGTATTATGTCTGGTTTAAAGGTGTCCTGCTGCCATTTGTTCTTGTTCTGTAAAGATTGTTTGTTAAAAAGGAAAATCGGGGTTCTAGCTTTGTGAACTGAATTGCAATGTTGAATACCAGAACCTCAATAAAAAGAAACTTAAAAAAAAAAAAAAAAAAGTAGAGTAGTGGGAAACAACACATTCTGGCATCTTTCAGTATAACATGCACTTAAATATAGATTTTCTTCCCTAAAGAGCAAAAAACACTGCAGGAACAGAGTTAAGCAGAAAAACACAACTTTCAGTAAGAATTAATCAGTTTCATAAATATAACTACCTTTGTTGTCCAAAAATGAGCAGCTTTGAGCAAAAGAACACATTTTGGCTTGTTTCAGTATAACATGCAGTAAAATATAGATTTTCCTCCCAATTGAGCAAAAAACACTGCAGGAACAGAGTTAAAAAGGAAAACACAACTTTCAGGAAGAATTCATCAATTTCATAAATATAAGAGACTTTCTTGCCAAAAAATAAGCAGCTTAGAGTGAAACAACACATTTTGGCATGTTTCGAAATAACATCTAGTATAATTGGGTGATATCAGCTTAATTGGGCCACTTTTTGGTAAATAGCTTCAGGCACTTACAAAATACAACATATTCTATTAAAATGTGGTTTTATGGCTAATAATGGTTGTTTTCTTTACATATTGTGTTGAAATTGTGCAGTAAATATATTTTTATAGGCCCTACAGGTCTTGATAGGTCAGCTGTGCCAACTTTTTTACACAAGCAGAGTTCAGGTAAAATGGGACGCTTATCAGGTAAGTTGGGCCAGTCCACCTGCAAAGGATAGTCATTAATTTTTATTGTAAAACAACTGTCAATATGGCAACATACTTTGTTAGAACAATTTCATATTATCAGGACAATTAATTACATAGTAAATGATGAATGAATAAATGAACACCAACTGATTTGCTCATCAGGCCACATACAGGCCCCATTCCCTCCAAACATGTGCATGTGTGCATTTGTTGCTGATAAAAAGGGTGGCCCATTTTAGCTTAAACCAGGGGCCCAACTTACCTGAATAGGCTAAGCTAAAATGGGCCACTAACAAAAGTAGCAATATTCCAAAAAATATGTCCGAATACCACACTTTAAGCATTATTTCTAATAGGTGTCATCAAGACAGATATTATGCATCAAAAATTTTATATATACACGTTTTTTTAAATTGAGTTATCATCCTTATCACTTTTATCAGAAATCCCTATGCCAGTCAACTCACCATGTAGTTTTCTGGTGCAGTGTGGATTTGAATCTTAGATCCTCCCACAATAACAACTACAGACCAAACAAATCTGTTGTTTCTTGTCAAGTACAGTTGTGTCAACCATTTTAAACCATTTGCTGTCACTGACTCTTAAAATCAGAGGGGCTGTGACATCTAAAGCTTAAATGGCCCATTTTACCGATGGCCCAATTTACCTGATGTCACCCGATATTGATTATCCTCGCAAATGAGCAAAAAACACTGCAGGAGCAGAGTTAAGCAGAAAAACACAACTTTCAGGAAGAATTCATTAGTTTTACAAGAATAACAGACTTTCTTGCCAAAAAATAAGCAGCTTAGAGTGACACAACACATTTCTGCATGTTTCAGTATAACATGCAGTAAAATTGAGATTTCCGTCCCGAATGATCAAAAAACACTGCAGGAACGGAGTTAAGCAGAAACACACAACTTTCATTAAGAATTCATCAGTTTCATAAATATAACAGACTTTTTTTGCCAAAAATAAGCAGCTTAGAGTGAAACAACACATTTCTGCATGTTTCAGTATAACATGCAGTAAAATAGAGATTTCCCTCCAAAATGAGCAAAAAATACTGCAGGAACAGAGTTAAGCAGAAAAACACAACTTTAGGGAAGAATTATTCAGTTTGATAAATATAACAGACAATCCTGCCGAAAATAGATTATTGTTAAGAACACATTTTTGCATGTTTCGGAATAACATCTAGTATAACATATTGATTATCCTCCTAAATGAGCAAAAAACACTGCAGGAACAGAGTTAAGCAGAAAAACAAAACTTTTAGTCAGAATTCATCAGTTTCATAAATATAACAGACTTTCTTGCCAAAAAATAAGCAGCTTAGAGTGAAAAAACACATTTTGGCATGTTTCAGTATAACATGAAGTAAATTATAGATTTTCCTCCCTAAACGGCAGAACACACTGCAGGAACAGAGTTAAGCAGAAAAACACAACTTTTAGTCAGAATTCATCAGTTTCATAAATATAACAGTCTGTCCTTCCAAAAAATAAGCAGCTTAGAGTGAAACAACACATTTTGGCGTCTTTCAATATAACATGAATTAAAACAGAGATTTCCCTCCAAAATGAGCAAAGAACACTGCAGGAACAGAGTTAAGCAGAAAAACACAACTTTCAGGAAGAATTCATCAGTTTCATTAAAATAACAGACAAGCCTGCCAAAATAAGCAGCTTAGAGTCAAACAACACATTTCTGCATGTTTCAGTATAACATGCAGTAAAATAGAGATTTCAATCCAAATGAGCAAGAAACACTGCAGCAACAGAGTTAAGCAGAAAAACACAACTTTCAGGAAGAATTCATCAGTTTCATAAATACAACAGACTTCCTTGCCCACAATTAAACAAAGTGTGGAACAACACATTTCTGCATGTTTCAGTATAACATGAGGTAAAATATAGATTTTCCTCCCAAGAAAGCAAAAAACACTGCAGGAACAGAGTTAAGCAGAAAAACACAACTTTCAGGAAGAATTCATCAGTTTCATAAATACAACCCACAATCCTGCCGAAAATAAGCAGCTTAGAGTGAAACAACACATTTCTGCATGTTTCAGTATAACATGCAGTAAAATAGAGATTTCAATCCAAAATGAGCAAAAAACACTGCAGGAACAGAGTTAAGCAGAAAAACACATCTTTCAGGTAGAATTCATCAGTTTCATAAATATAAGAAACTTTCTTGCCAAAAATAAGCAGCTTAGAGTGAAACAACACATTTTGGCATGTTTCAGTATAACATGCAGTAAAATAGAGATTTCAATCCAAATGAGCAAGAAACACTGCAGCAACAGAGTTAAGCAGAAAAACACAACTTTCAGGAAGAATTCATCAGTTTCATAAATACAACAGACTTCCTTGCCCACAATTAAGCAAAGTGTGGAACAACACATTTTAGCATGTTTCAGTATAACATGAGGTAAAATATAGATTTTCCTCCCAAATGAGCAAAAAACACTGCAGGAACAGAGTTAAGCAGAAAAACACATCTTTCAGGTATAATTCATCAGTTTCATAAATATAACAGACTTTCTTGCCAACAATAAGCAGCTAAGAGTGAAAAAACACATTTTGGCATGTTTCAGTATAACATGAAGTAAAACAGAGATTTTCCTCCCAAAAAAGCAAAAAACACTGCAGGAACAGAACTAAGCAGAAACACACAACTTTCAGGAAGAATTCATCAGTTTCATAAATATGAGAGACTATCCTGCCGAAAATAAGCAGCTAAGAGTGAAACAACATATTTTGGCGTCTTTCAGCATAACATGCTGTAAAATAGAGATTTACCTCCCAAATGAGCAAAAAACACTGCAGGAACAGAGTTAAGCAGAAAAACACAACTTTCAGGAAGAATTCATCAGTTTCATAAATATAACAGACTTTCTTGCCCAAAATAAGCAGATAAGTGTGGAAAAAAACATTTCATCATGTTTCAGTATAACATGCAGTAAAATAGAGATTTCAATCCAAAATGAGCAAAAAACACTGCAGGAACAGAATTAAGCAGAAACACACAACTTTCATTAAGAAATCATCAGTTTCATAAATATAAGAGACTTTCTTGCCAAAAATAAGCAGCTAAGAGTGAGACAACACAGTTTGGCATGTTTCAGGATAACATGCAGTAAAAATAGAGATTTCCCTCCAAAATGAGCAAAAAACACTGCAGGAACAGAGTTCAACAGAAAAACACAACTTTCAGGAAGAATTCATCAGTTTCATATATATAACAGACGTTCTTGCCCAAAATAAGCAGATAAGTGTGGAACAACACATTTTATCATGTTTCAGTATAACATGAAGTAAAATATAGATTTTCCTCCCTACAGAGCAGAACACACTGCAGGGACAGAGTTAAGCAAAAACACACAACTTTCATTAAGAAATCATCAGTTTCATAAATATAAGAGACTTTCTTGCCAAAAATAAGCAGCTAAGAGTGAGACAACACAGTTTGGCATGTTTCAGGATAACATGCAGTAAAAATAGAGATTTCCCTCCAAAATGAGCAAAAAACACTGCAGGAACAGAGTTAAACAGAAAAACACAACTTTCAGGAAGAATTCATCAGTTTCATATATATAACAGACGTTCTTGCCCAAAATAAGCAGATAAGTGTGGAACAACACATTTTATCATGTTTCAGTATAACATGAAGTAAAATATAGATTTTCCTCCCTACAGAGCAGAACACACTGCAGGGACAGAGTTAAGCAAAAACACACAACTTTCATTAAGAAATCATCAGTTTCATAAATATAAGAGACTTTCTTGCCAAAAATAAGCAGCTTAGAGTGAAACAACACATTTTAGCATGTTTCAGTATAACATGAAGCTACAGCTTCCTGACTGATGAGGCTGGGGCAGGCCACATCGGACATTCGGACCACCAGCACAGGGACCCCCCAAGGATGTGTCCTTTCTCCGCTACTCTTCTCCCTCTATACCAATGACTACACCTCCACGGACACCTCTGTGAAGCTGCTGAAGTTCGCAGACGACACCACTGTCATCGGTCTCTTCCAGGACGGTGATGAGACTGCTTACAGACAGCAGGTGGATCAGCTGGTGCTCTGGTGCAGTCAGAACAACCTGGAGCTGAACACGCTCAAGACGGTGGAGATGATAGTGGACTTTAGGAGACATCCCCCCGCCCTGTCCCCCCTCACAGTCCTCAGCAGCCCGGTGTCCACTGTTGGAGAGCTTCAGATTCCTGGGCACGATCATCACGCAGGATCTGAAGTGGGAGCAGAACATCAGCTCCATCCTCAAGAAGGCCCAGCAGAGGATGTACTTCCTGCGCCTCCTGAGGAGACATGGACTGCCCCCTGAGCTGCTGCTGCAGTTCTACACTGCAGTCATCGAGTCCCTTCTGTGCTCCTCCATCACTGTGTGCTTTGGAGCCGCCACCAGGCAGGACCGACTCAGACTGCAGCGCACTGTGAGGACTGCTGAGCGCATCATCGGCGTCCCCCTGCCCTCCATCCAGGACCTTTACTGCTCCAGGACTCAGAGGAGAGCAGAAAACATTGTGAGGGACTCCACTCACCCTGCTCACGGACTCTTTGAACTGCTCCCATCCGGCAAGCGCCTCAGAGCTCTGAGGACCAGGACAAGCCGGCACAGGAGTGGTTTCTATCCGTCTGCAGTTACCATGTTAAATAACAAAAACTGTTATTAATACTGGCACCTTTTAAACAGTTAACTGCACTATGGATCGCACAGTTGTACTTTCCTACCTTCAAATGTAAATATCCCAGTATGCTGTAAATATTCCTGATGCACATTTTATCTCAGCCCTTTTTTATACCTACTTTATTTTATTCATCTTATTTTTATTGTGTCACAGTTAAGCAGAAAAACACAACTTTCAGGAAGAATTCATCAGTTTCATAAATATGACAGACTTTCTTGCCCAAAATAAGCAGATAAGTGTGGAAAAAAACATTTTATCATGTTTCAGTATAACATGCAGTAAAATACTGAATTCTTCCTGAAAGTTGTGTTTACCTGCTTAACTCTGTTCCTGCAGTGCGTTCTGCCCTTTAGGGAGGAAAATCTATATTTGGGAGGAAAATCTATATTTTACAGCATGTTATGCTGAAAGACGCCAAAATATGTTGTTTCACTCTTAGCTGCTTATTTTCGGCAGGATAGTCTCTCATATTTATGAAACTGATGAATTCTTCCTGAAAGTTGTGTGTTTCTGCTTAGTTCTGTTCCTGCAGTGTTTTTTGCTTTTTTGGGAGGAAAATCTCTGTTTTACTTCATGTTATACTGAAACATGCAAAAATGTGTTGTTCCACACTTATCTGCTTATTTTGGGCAAGAAAGTCTGTTGTATTAATGAAACTGATGAATTCTTACTGAAAGTTGTGTTTTTCTGCTTAACTCTGTTCCTGCAGTGTTTTTTGCTCATTTTGGAGGGAAATCTTTATTTTACTGCATGTTTTACTGAAACATGCAGAAATGTGTTGTTTCACTCTAAGCTGCTTATTTTTGGCAAGAAAGACTGTTATATTTATGAAACTGATGAATTCTTACTGAAAGTTGTGTTTTTCTGCTTAACTCTGTTCCTGCAGTGTTTTTTGCTCATTTTGGAGGAAAATCTATATTTAAGTGCATGTTATACTGAAAGATGCCAAAATGTGTTGTTTCACACTACTCTGCTTATTTTAATTTATTTTTTTTAAGCTTCTTTTTATTGAGGTTCTGGTATTCAACATTGCAATTTAGTTCACAAAGCTTAGAACCCTGTTTTTCTTTTTTAACAAACAATCTTTACAGAACAAGAACAAATAGCAGCAGGACACCTTTAAACCAGACATAATACAAAATAAGGAATAAAATAAAATAAAAATAATTAAAATAAAAATGATAATAATAAAGATGACAAGGACAAAAAAGCAACAAGACCTGGTCAAGACAGAACACAGATATCACCAGTTGTTATGGGATGTCCAGCATTCTCCTGGTTGCCATTATGTTCATCATGCTAACCATATAGAGAAAAAGTCCGTCCGTCAGGGTCCACTTTCTCCAAGACTTGGTTGCCAGATTTTGACAAATCCCTGAACATTGTCATGGAGAGTGGAGGTCCGTTTTTCCAAGGGAAGAACTCTCAGTATTTCCTTATACCAGTCATCCAGTGTAAGGATGTCCTGAGAGATCCAGAAGTTAAGAATGGTCTTTCTTGCTAAGTACAGATGGATTCCAACCAGTTTAGCATTTTGAGTGTTCCTTACATTGGCTGGTTTAGCTGCTAGGATGCATTGCAAGGCTGACAGGTCCAAGTTATATCCAATCAAAGTAATCACCTCCTCTTTCACCTCTGCCCAGAACTTTTGTATCTTTGCACATTTCCAAAACATATGTGCATATGTTCCTGCTTCTGTATCACATTTATGACAGTTAGAAGAGCCCAGGCCCAACCCTCCTCTCAATAGTGGTGTAAAATGAAGTTTATGTCGTATTTTAAATTGTCTCTCTCTATCATTGTTACAACTCAGGATTTTACGTGTATTTTCTATAACTGCTGTCCAGATATCCTCATCTATCTGGCATCCTAAATCACTCTGCCATTGCCTACGAATATGATCAGTAGAACAGTCAGAGTTTAGGCCTAGGGTCTCATAAACTCGGGAGATGAATCTCTTTGGCATAGGTTGTTTAAGTATGTTCTCCAAGAACGACACATTATGGGCCTGAATGTTTTTTGGTATATAATGTCTTACTTGCAGATATCGATAAAAATGAGACTGATGTAAAGAATATTTATTTTTCAGGCCTTCAAATGACTTCATTGTTCCACCTTCATAAAGTTTAACAAGCTGATTGAGACCCTTTTCCTGCCAGAGCTTAAATATTGAGTCCTGACATGAAGGGGGGAAATCTGAGCTCTTTCATATAGGGGCCAAGAGTGAGAAATGATCTTTAAGTCTAAAGAAAACCATAATCTTATACCAGGTGTTTAATGTGTTCCTTACAATAAAGTTATTTTGTACCTCCAGCCTTGCCTTCTTCTATTATATAAAAGGACAGTTCTTCAGTTCTAGTAAGCCACAATTTCTAGACTCTATATCAATCCAAGTGTTTGTAATGTCTGGATTCACCCATTCATATATGTATACCTAATTTGTGCCGCCCAGTGGTATAACCGCAAACAAGGGACCCCCAGTCCACCCTGTTCTTTGCTTCTCTGTAGTTTACCTATTTTTACTCTAACCTATTTTCCTTGCCAAATAAACTGGGTAAAAATGCCGTCCAAATCTGCAAAAAAAAAACTGTTGGGAATTGAGTTCGGCAACATCTGCAAAGGGTACAAGACTCTGGGTAATATATTCATTTTAAGAACGCTTATTCTACCCAGCCAGGATACAGGTAGGGTTCCCCATCTGTGTAGGACACCTTTAATATGTGTTATGATTGGCTTAATATTAAGCTTGACCAGTTTTTTCAGAGACGGACAAACTCTTATTCCCAGATATGTTATCTCCTTGTGGGACCACTGAAAGGGGAAGCCACTGGGCGGGACGCAGCCTGTCATGGCACCAATAGGCATGGCTTCTGTCTTCGACAAGTTAACTTTAAAGCCTGAAATATGTCCAAACTGATGTAAGCATTCAAGTGAACACGGTATGGTGGTATCTATGTCAACTAAATATAGCAGGACGTCGTCCGCATACAGAGAAATTTTGTGTATTGTGCCTTTAACATCAAAGTCTTTGATCAATCAAGTTGATCTAATTAGCTCTGCTCGAGGCTCAATGGCGAGCGTAAATAGAAGGGGACTCAATGGGCACCCTTGACGGGTACCACGCTCTAATGCGAATGGTTCAGAGCAGTAAGAGTTGGTTATTACTGATGCTTTAGGGGAACAATATAACAACTTTACCCAATCAATAAGTCCTGTACCTATTTCAAATTTCCCCATTGTATAAAACAAGAAGGGCCATTCAACCCTGTCAAATGCCTTTAATGAGTCCAAAGATACTACTAGGCCCTGAATTTCGTTGTCTCTGGCCAGTTGTATTATATTCAGAAGCCTCCTGATGTTGTTTGAGGAATTTCTTCCTTTAATAAAACCTGTTTGATCAAGCCTCACCAAAGTTGGTATTAGTGGTTCAATCCTCAAAGTTAAGATCTTGGCTAAAATCTTTGCATCTACATTAATAAGTGACACAGGCCTATTAAGAAGCTGGGTCCTCAGGATCCTTGTTTTTTTTCAAGATCAGACTAATACTGGCTAATGACATGGTTTCAGGTAGATGACGGGCTGTATCAAAGCTATAGTTGTATGTTCTGGCCAGATGCTGAGCGAGCTTGTCCTTAAAAGCCTTGAACCATTCCACCGGCATCCCATCGGGGCCTGGGGATTTGCCACTGCGCATCAGGGCAATTGCCTCTACAATTTCCTTCTCATGAATAGGCTTGTCCAGTAATTTCTGCTGCTCTACAGTCAGTGTTGGTCATTTAATTTTTGCAAAGAATTTGTCAAGAGCTTCTTTAGTGTTATTGTTGTTAGATTTGTATAATGACTTGTAAAATGAGACAAACACAGAATTTATGTTTTTCCTATCAAAGTGTTTCTTCCCTCCCGGGTCCCTAATCCCTGCTATATTGTGTTGTAATTTTGTTTTTGATTGAGTAAGCGTGCCAGATATTTACTAGGTTTGTTTCCATATTCGTAAAGTCGCTGTCTTTGATAAAATAATGATTTGGAGGCCTTCTCATTCATGATTGTATTTAGTGCTGCTTTAATAGTTTGTATCCTGATAAGATTTGTCCTGGTTGGGTTAGATTTGTGAGCTGTTTCTGCTATTTTCAAGTCTGCTTCCAGTTTCCTTTGCTTTGACAGCAATGATTTAATTCGGTGTGACTTATATGAAATGGTGAATCCTCTGATATAGGCTTTTGCAGATTCCCAAAGAAATTCAGGATTTGTTTCATTGTTATCGTTTATGTCAAAAAACATTTTTATCTCTGTCTCCATCCGTCTCTTAAATTCTTTGTCATTTAGTAAATATGATGGAAAATGCCACCTTTGCCTGCCTAAGATGGTTTCACTAACAGTCAGCTCTAAATAGACTGGAGCATGATCACTGATATGGATGGACCCTATATTAAATGTATATTTTTTGGGCATTTTGTGCCTTTATTGATAGGAGAGAGACAGTGGATAGGCTTGTGAAAGGGGGTGAGAGATTAGGGGAAGACACTCTGCAAACTGATCACAGGTGGGATTCGAACCTGGACCGGCAGAGGTATGTACATGGGGTGCTAACCACTCCGCCAAACCAGCACCCTGGATGGACCCTATATTACAAGCAGTCACCTGTCCTATGATTTGTGGTGGTATGAAGAAATAATCTCGCAGTTCTCCATATATCTGTCAAATTAATATCATCGAGCATTTTAGCCAGAGGAGCGCCTGTGCTTGTTTATATACAGATCTGTCTAATTTATTGTCTAGGCAGCAATTAAAATCACTACCTAACACAATGAGAGGACAGTGATATTCCTCCAGAACCGATGCCACATGAGTCCAAAATGAAGGGGGCAGTGGCATAGGGGCCTATATATTCACCAAAGTAATATGTGTCCCGTATATTGTACCATGAACAAGGACGTATCTGCCCTCTGGATCTGTTGTACAGACGTTGAGAACAAATGGTATGGTTTTATGAATTAGGATAGCAACTCCTCTGCTATTGGAGGTAAATGATGAAAAATAGGCCTGACCTACCCAGTCCCATTTGAGTTTCATGTGTTCTTCGTCGACTTAAATGTGTTTCTTGCAAAAAGACTATTGGTACTTTGTCCTTTATTACAAAACGTAATATTTTGTTGTGTTTTATCGGATGATGAATGTTTACATTAAATGTACAGGGTTTAATACTATTAAGCCCCGACATTTACCTCATTTCACTGGTATCAAAGAAAGATACTGTCCTTGTAATGGGGAATTGGGCACCTGTGTCATATGACCCTCCTCTATCTGATTTATACAAAGATTTCCTTCTGGTGATGGGAAACAGAAATGAACATGCAAGTACATCTGACAACAACAACAAAAAAATCTTAAATACAGAAACAACTGCTGCCACAGTGACCACTCTATTGGGCACATGTGAGACACTCTGCATATTTTTGGCAAGAAAGCCTGTTATATTTATGAAACTGATGAATTCTTACTGAACGTTTTTGTTTTTTCTTGCTTAACTCTGTTCCTGCAGTGTTTTTGCTCATTTGGGAGGAATTCTCTATTTTACTGGATGTTATACTGAAAGACGCCAAAATATGTTGTTTCACTCTAAGGTGTTTATTTTTGGCAAGAAAGTCTGTTATATTTATGAAACTGATGAATTCTGACTAAAAGTTGTGTTTTTCTGCTTAACTCTGTTCCTGCAGTGTTTTTTTCCTCATTTTGGAGGGAAATCTCTATTTTACTGCATGTTATACTGAAACATGCCAAAATGTGTTGTTACACTCTTTGCTTATTGTGGGCAAGAAGTCTGTCATATTTATGAAACTGATTAATTCTACCTGAAAGTTGTGTTTTTCTGCTTAACTCTGTTCCTGCAGTGTTTTTTGCTAATGTTGATTGAATCTCTTTTTACTGCATGTTACACTGAAACATGCTAAAATGTGTTGTTCTACACTTTGCTTATTGTGGGCAAGGAAGTCTGTCATATTTATGAAACTGATTAATTCTACCTGAAAGTTGTGTTTTTCTGCTTAACTCTGTTCCTGCAGTGTTTTTTGCTCATTTTGGATTGAAATCTCTATTTTACTGCATGTTATCCTGAAACATGCAGAAATGTGTTGTTTCACTCTAAGCTGCTTATTTTCGGCAGGATTGTCGGTTATATTTATGAAACTGATGAATTCTTCCTGAAAGTTGTGTTTTTCTGCTTAACTCTGTTCCTGCACTTTTTTTTGCTCATTTTGGAGGGAAATCTCTGTTTTACTTCATGTTATACTGAAAGACGCCAAAATGTGTTGTTTCACTCCAAGCTGCTTATTTTTTGGCAAGAAAGTCTGTCATATTTATGAAACTGATGAATTCTTCCTGAAAGTTGTGTGTTTCTGCTTAACTCTGTTCTTGCAGTGTTTTTTGCTCTTTTGGGAGGAAAATCTATAATTTATTTCATGTTATACTGAAAGACGCCATAATGTGTTGCTTCACTATGAGCTGCTTATTTTTGGCAAGAAAGTCTGTTATATTTATGAAACTGATGAATTCTTCCTGAAAGTTGTGTTTTTCTTCTTAACTCTGCAGTGTTTTTTGCTCATTTGGGAGGAAAATCTATAATTTACTTCATGTTATACTGAAAGACGCCAAAATGTGTTGCTTCACTATGAGCTGCTTATTTTTGGCAAGAAATTCTGTTATATTTATGAAACTGATGAATTTTTCCTGAAAGTTGTGTTTTTCTGCTTAACTCTGTTCCTGCAGTGTTTTTCGCTCATTTGGGAGGAAAATCTTTATTTTATTGCATGTCATACCTTACACAATGTCTTGTTTCACACGAATATGATAAATTTTGGCAAAAAAGTCTTTTTTTTGTTTGAACCTGATGTATTTGTTTTACCCTAAATTGCACCAAGCATATAAAATCTATTTAATGGATGGGAGAAGTCTCCAAATGATCAAAAACACTGAACAGAGTTAGGCAGAAATACAAATACATCCGTTTCATAAATATAACAGACTTTCTTGCCAAAAATAAGCAGATTAGTGTGAAACAACACATTTCTGCATGTTTCAGTAAAACATGCAGTAAAATAGAGATTTCCCTCAAAAATGAGCAAAAAACACTGCAGGAACAGAGTTAAGCAGAAAAACACAACCTTCAGTAAGAATTCATTAGTTGCATAAATATAACAGACTTTCTTGCCAAAAATAAGCAGAGTAGTGTCAAACAATACATTTTGGCATGGTAGAACATGCAGTAAAACGTAGATTTTCCTTTCCAGGACAGCACTTGTCCCCAAATGAGCAGGAAACACTGCAGGAACAGAAAAACACAACTTTCAGTAAGAATTCATCAGTTTCATAAATATTAAGTTTAACTTAGATTTGATAGAAATAATGTTATGTATTCAAATAAGTGATGTCTTGGCTTGACAATGCTTAACTTTCTTCTTGCACCTTTTAAGGCTCTTTTTGAGACACATGCCATCCTTTAAATATATGCTTGCTGCATTTTAGACTAAACCATGTCAAAATGTTTCATTTTCAGAGATATCTGCTTATTATATAAAACATCTTTAGTCCTGAATTGTGTTTCTGTGCTTAATTCTCTCCTTTTTTCATCAAGGTCTCGTTATTGAAAGTTTTCAATATACAAAATAAAAAATAATTACAAAGTGTATAGAAGAAATGCAAATACAACTGTCAAAATTTAAAGCAAAAACAACAACAGACAAAAGAAAAAAGTCCCACCCATTAACTCACCGGACAGATAATATATCATATTAATCAGTCATCTCACATTACCACTAGCCAGCACAGAAACAAGTGTAAAAACATGATGGGATTATACTTTCCACTCTAACTTCTCAACAAACATCAAGAAAGGGTTCCAGGTTTCATAAAATCTGAAAACAGAGCCACTAAGAGAATATCTCATCTTCTCAAACTTGACGTGTGCATGTTCTCTTTAATCCAGTGAGAATATTTAGGAGGAAGAGGCTTTTTCCAACTGAAAAGTATACAGCACCTGGCCAGCAAAGTACAGAAGGCTAGCATGTTTCTTTTACAGTTATCTAGATGTACAACCTGCGGCATAATACCAAATAAGGCAGTGAGAGGGGATGGATCTACTGGCACTTCTAATATTTTGGAAAGAGTATCAAAAATAGATTCCCAAAATGTGTGTATTATTGGACAGGCTAAAAGCATATGGAGTATGTCTGCAGGGGCTTGTCTGCACCTGTCACATGTAGGGTCCAGGTCTGGCCTGATTTTAGCCAGTCTGACCTTTGACCAATGGAGTCCCTAACCCTAATTCTTTTAATTTGAACAACAATATGTCTTTGGCAAATGGAGGATTTGTATAATTTGTCCAATTATCCTCTGAGATCTGCTCATTTAAGCCCCCCTCCCACTTGCTCTTAAGTTAAATTAAATTTGCTGGATAATGAAGATTAAGAAGGTTATGTACCCTACCTATCACCTGCTTCAAGTCTGTTCTTGGCTCAAAATTTGAGTCTAACAAGGGTGTTGAAGAGCATAGGGGAAAACCATCTAAGTTTTCTGCTGCTAAATGTTGCTGGTTGAGAGATATGTGTTTGCTGATGAAAAAAATAATTGATGTATTCATAAAAACTGTCCCTGACACTAGTTTCTGTGCTTCATTCTCTCCTTGACGTGTTTTACAGTCATTTGGAGACACCTACTGTCTGAAAAGTGATTTCAGGGTTATCCTACCCCAGTGATTCGAACTAGGTACCCCCAGGGCACGCGTGATGTAGGGTGCGGAAAAACTGTCAGGTCTAGGTCTAAACAGTTGTTTCAGTAGTTCAAGTTCAAACTGATAATTGTTTGTATTGTGAGCTTTGATAAAAGCCTGAAGTGAAGTGTTGGAAGAGAGGGTGAGGCATCTTGGAGAAGGAAATCTGTCCTAAATTATCTAAGATTCTTAAAATAACATACAGTAAGTTCAGTCAGACAGCCTTTTCATTAAAGCTTCAAGTTCATTAATGAAACTGTTTCAGAAATGTACATTTTTTTTCAAAAGTGGACTGGTGTTGCCCACTCACATTGCTGGTAACTAAATCTGTTTAGTGAGAAATAATTAACTTTAATAGGTTTTATTTGTATGTTATGCGTGTCAAATGTGGGAGGTCGGAGTACAGAAGGCTAAAACATTTATTTTTCTCTGTGTTATAAGTGCATGAAAGTTGGGGGTACATGGCTGGAGGTCAAGTGTCTGAAGGGGCTGTGAAAAGTTTGGGAACCACTGTTTGGGACATGCAAAGAACTTTGAGAGGACAGGTGCTCAAAGTAAAAAAGGGAGCACATGGAGCACAAAGTTGAAGCGCCATATATAGAAACTACATACTTTAATATATAACAGGCTGAATTGTAGCAACCCATATTCATAACCAATGTAACAGAACCACATTGTACCATATCATTGTCCAAAACCTCATATATTTGTTAGACGCCAGTGTAAAGCAAAAGTAGTGTATGTTTTACCTGATGGCCTGGGGTACACTGAGCAGCTTCTGTTGAGGGGTTGGTGAGGAGGGTGCTTGTGCTGATATTGTTGAAGGTGGGCTGTATTAATCTGAGTGTGGAAGCTAAAAAGGGCATGTGAGAAATAGCAGTCGATTAGGCAAGTGTTACACGATCATGACAAGATGCAAAGATAAACAGCACTTAAAATGGCTTCCTGTGACTGACCAGCCCTACTGTTGTTAGGGACCCTGCATTTCCATGTAAATGAAATTGGAGGACAAAAAAAAATCAGTTTATTTATTAAATGATATTTATTAAGCTCCTTTTCTCTTTGTTTAAGTAATCTCTCCTTATGAGGCATCACTGCATGAAACATGATAGTTAAGCTACACACGCACACACACACCAGAGTCTGGTGTGCATGACCTGCACACATGAGACAGAGGATGCTTATTGCTCACCTTCACTTCAGTCATCTTGACCGGAGCAGTTGATTCTCTTGTCTGTCGGCAGCATCGGCAACTTCAATCAGCACGGCGCTTAGCTGAGGTCAGGGCACGTCAGCTCAGGGCAGGTCATGGATCATGTGACCGAACAAACTAAATCTTAATTATTTTTAATTTGTTCAATGATATATTAATTTTGGGCCATGCAGACAAGTTTTCTAACACACACTTCCAAAAAAAAAAATCATTTTGACAAATGGCACTTTGGGCATCAAGGGGCAAAGGGTCAGGTGCTCCAGCTCTCTCCGCCCCACCCCTGCAAGTGCCTGCCTCTTTATTCCATTTCGGTAGCACTTCAGATTACAGCCCGCGTCTTACAGTGTAGTTTCCCGTCTCTTCCAGTGTAGTTTCCTCAACTGTTGGGGTAGCTCTCACACATGTACTATGATATTCACACATGTACTATGATATTCTGCGGTATCTATGGGGTAGTTACAGTTGCGTCTTACAGTGTAAGTCCTGGAGTCTTACAGTGTAGTTTCCTCAACTGTTTGGGTAACTCTCACACATGTACCATGACATTTTGCGGTATCTATGGGGTAGTTACACTCGCGTCTTACAGTGTAAGTCCTAGAGTCTTACAGTGTAGTTTCCCGTGTCTTAGCATGAACTTATCAGGACTGTGTAATTTTCCTGGTCATACGCTTTTGCTATGTATACCTTGATGTGCCACTTCCTGTTAAGAATCAGCATGGATACAGATAATACAGATAATATACAGATAAACACTGTAATGTATTGATGAATATGTGTTTCACAAAATAATGACAAGACATGCAGACGTATAAAATATCTTTATTTTTTTAAACACACAGACACCTCACAAAAGTAATTGATGTTTAATTAACCTAACTTTAAGATCACACATGTCTTTGCTTACTGTCTAACTGTCCAGTACTTTCACTTATAAACCCAAGCACTTGTACCTGCTAACCTGTAACTGGTCAACATCTGAACCGGCTGGATTATAAAGTGAAGACTTGTTGTTTTACTTACTGTGTTAACTACCCTCTACTTTACTGTAACTGCTGATCAACATCTGGAACCGGGCTGGATTATAAAGTGCTCACTTGTTGGCTTTACGTACTGTGTAACTGCTCTCTACTTTACTGTAACTACAGGTTAACATCTGGAACCGGGCTGGATTATAAAGTGAAGACATGTTGGCTTTACTTACTGTGTTAACTACCCTCTACGTTCCTGTAACTGCTGATCAACATCTGGAACCGGGCTGGATTATAAAGTGCGCACTTGATGGCTTTATTTACTGTGTAGCTACTACTTTACTGTAGCTACTGGTCAACATCTGAACCGGCTGGATTATAAAGCACTCACTTGTTAACTTTACTTACTGTGTAGCTGCCCACTACTTTACCTGTACCCAGCACTTCCCTACGTTCATGGTAATGTAATGGTGGTTAAATAGATTAAAATGAAAATATATAAAAAATAAAACTCTGAATTGGTCCTTTAAAATCAAGTGGTGAGCAGCAAGTTAAAACCAAGGAGACAAGCAGAGCATTCAGCTAAAAATCGGCCACTAGCAAAATTCGTTTCAAAATAAATGCGTTTTTATGATCTCCTTTAGTTCTTAACGCTTTTGTAAATGGGCTCTTGTTTTGGAGAATGAAGTTTCTGCCGAGCATAATGGCGGCATGGCGAATGTCGAAATGTCGAAATGAAATTTGTATCCGTTTATGGCTCAGTTGACCACATTTTGGTATTCTACATGACTTTCTCGCCTAAAATGCTCTCTGAACTTTCAAATGTGGTGAATCAACAGAGATATTTGATAGCCTGGTGTGCTTCTGATTTTTTTTCGTCAGAGGTTTGAAATGCATCATGGGAAACTTAGTAGTATACTACAGTGTGAACGGTTGGCATCCTAATCATACTTATAGTATGTAGTATACAGTATATACACAATGGGTTTGTAGCATGTAGTATGTTAGTATGCCATTTCGGACACAGCCCTCGTGTTGCGTCCTGTCGGTGTCACCCCGTTTGTGCTCCTTCCGGCGTTCTCCCACTTCCAGGTGTGCCACAGGTTAAATTGTCCTTCTACTCTGATTGGCCACAGACCAGTTGTTCTCCAGCCCCATTGGGAGTCTCTTGGGGTAATAAAGTGCACTACAGGTGCAGGCTATCAAGATTAAGAGTGTCCCGGCAGGAAGTAATTAAAAAAAATACTAGAAAAATACTATAAATAAACTAAAAACAATTAAAACAATCACGCAAAATATAAAAACATGCAGAATAAAAAAACAAAATAAAACCAATCTGCCGTATACAGTAAGACACGGAAACTACACTGTAAGACTCCAGGAGCCGAGTGCACCAGCTGGGCGCCTGTGTAACGCTACGTCCGACTTAGAACGGAAAGTGACGACAGTTTAAGGTTAAGACGAGTCGCCAGTTAGACTTAAGCCCTGTGTGTGTTGCCTGGGAGTAACTTTACGCCTAATGTGGAGCAGGCTAAGTTGAAACTCGGACTTGTTACCGACAAGCGCTTTTGAGTTAATTGAAGAGCTCTCCTCTCAACTGCAGCATCGTCTGACAGAAACTCGCACTGTGCCTGCAGGTGCTGATTTTCAGGTTTTACGCCAACGGGCCTTTCAAAAATACAGTGGGGACATGATCAATGTACAGCGAAACAGCATGCCAGGCAATTAGAAGAGTGTCCCTGGCCCTCCAACTTCATAAGGAATTACATCCACCTACCCACCCAAGAAGAGGCTGCAAGGACCAAGCAGGACTTCTATTTAAAATCAGGCATACCCGTATTGTGCTACGCACTCATGTTCGATAAAAGCTCCTCTGAACATGAATATTTATACAATCGGAAGGGTTACCACTCTATAAATGTTCAGCTTGTTTGTGACTCTGATGACCATCATCGACCTCGAGCAAGGTGGCTGACCCATGATGCCCGTGATCCTGCAGAAAGTGCCCTGTATCAGGACTTTGAGGCAGGAGAGCGACTTTTTCCTCGGAGACAGTGGATACCCACTGAAGCGGTGGTTAATGACCCTCTCATCGCACCGAGAACAGCATAAGAGCACAACTATAACATGAAGCACACATCAACAAGAAATATTGTGGAGCGATGCATCGGGGTGCTCAAACGGAGGTCAGTATATAAACACCACTAAAAAACACAAAATCATAGTTTGGCATATGCAATGTGTATACTGATGATGTATATTATTTTTGCCCCATATGGATATGTTTCTGCTGTTTGTAGGTTTCACTGCCTCCATGGAGAAGTGAGAATGCATCCTGAGCGTGTCTGTGTTGTCACTACTGCCGAAGAGTGCTCACAACATTTGCATCAAAGAGGATCCTCTTGAGGCAAGAAGACGTGGTGCAGGTGGATGAGAACCCTGCTCCTGCAATCCATGAAGATATCGCACACTTGCCCGCAACCATATAATCAATAACTTATAGGACTGAGACTGTGTAGTACAGAATGGAGTGAGAAAATGATGTAAATATTGTAAATTAGTGCAACTTTATTTGTAAAATGAACTTTTTATAGTCTAATCAGACTTTGATGTTTCAGTTGAATTAATTTGATTCTCTTGAATTTTTATAATCAGACACTGTTGTTTCAAATGATTTTTATTGTAATCTTCTTTATTAAAGCCTATTTTAAATAAATAAATAAACAAAACAAGTAATTAGGCTCTGAGTAATATAATTATAAATTATGGCTATAACTTGATCACATAAGTAATTTTATCATTACAAGGATATGGTGAAATATGAAACAGGAAACATGGAAAAATAAATAAATAAATAAATAGAACATGTCAATCAATCAATAGTATCTCATTATAGTATGGTAAATGACAGACTGTCTTCAGAGAAGTTATGTCTATTCTCCTGTCTCTCCAGTAATTTAATTTCCAGTCTGAGTTTTGTCTTTTCAAGTTCCAACTTTTCATGCTCTGCTTTAAGTTTGGCAGTCTCAGCCTCCACATGCTCTCTTTCAACAAGGATGTTGCAGTCCGCTTAAATCCTTCTTGTGTTTTGGGACAGCAGACTGATGTTGTGATCCCTCCTGTGTCTCTGTGTGTGTGGTGAGGCACACTGTTGGGCTTCTCTTGTGTGGGGAGGTCGGCTGAGTCTGTAAAATTGCAACATTGTATTCAAAGTTTGTTGAGACAATATAGGCCGAACTGATGACTGTAGGAAAAAGTCACTTGTAGTAGGCTATAAAGCTACTTTGTTAATAACCTACCACTCTGACAGCAGCTGACAGCTGTCACACCATAGTCTGTGCTGCAGCGGTCCGACTCACACACATCAACTTGCTGACATTTCTGTACTGTCAATCCTGTTCAGACCCATGAAGGTGAGTCCTTCCAAACAGCTCGATTATGATAGCGCTGTAAATATCTGAGAGGTCCTCTGTCTGGGTTTTTGAGAATGGGAGTCTTTTTGGCTGACAAAAGATCCTTCCATTTTTTCCTGACCTCTTCCACTGTCCGCAGTCCTCCATCACAGTTATTATTTATGGACGCAGTGATTGTTTTCACGCCGACAGTTTGTGCCTGTTGGTGTTGATGTTATTTAGTCTTGCCAGGATGTCCTTATGTTCTGAATATAATTCTATCAGCTTCCTAATGTCTCCATCTGTAAAATTTACCTTCCTTTTGTTTGATTGGTGTTCTCCATATTGTTTCTTCTTCCAGCTGTGGGACAAGTTTGAGAGCGCTTTGGAGAAGTGTTGCTTTGGCAACAATCATCGATTCGCGTGTATTCACGTGGACGCGCAAAGACCAGGCATAGCTACGACCGTTGTCAGTCAGGTTTGGTGCACTGTAATTCCAGTCACAACGTCAGACGTTGCGTAAGAGTAAAGACCTTGTTTAGAGCTGGTGCACTGTCCAGGACTCAAACGAAGTCACGGGCGTAACTACCCCATAGATACTGCAAAATGTCATGGTACATGTGAGAGTACCCCAACAGTTGAGAAACTACACTGTAAGAGACGGAAACTACACTTCAAATTGTAATGTAAAGTGCTACCAATTGATGAATTTTCACTGAAAGTTGTGTTTTTCTGCTTAATTGTCTATTTGCAGCGTTTCTGCTCATTTGGGTCAAGTGCTGTCCAAAAAACGGAAAATCTATGTTTGACTGCATGTTATACTGAATCATGCCAAAATATGTTGTGTAATTGATGAATTTTCACTGAAAGTTGTGTTTTTGTGCTTAATTGTCGATTTGCAGCGTTTCTGCTCATTTGGGTCAAGTGCTGTCCAAAAAGGGGAAATCTATGTTTTGCTGCATGCCACAATGTGTTGTCACACTAATCTGCTGATTTTTGGCAAGAAAGTGTTATATTTATGTAATTGATGAATTTTTGCTGAAAGTTTCGTTTTTCTGCTTAGTTGTCTCCCTGCAGCGTTTCTGCTCATTAAGTGCTGTCCAAAGACAAATTTTTGTTTCACACTAATCTGCTGATTTTCCAGATAGTCTGTTATATGTATGAAATTGATGAATTTTTGCTGAAAGTTGTGTTTTTCTGCTTAATTGTCTGCAGCTTTGCTCATTTGGGTCAAGTGCTGTCCAAAAACGGGAAATCCATGTGTTACTGCATGTTATACTGAATCATGCCAAATTGTGTTGTTTCACACTAATCTGCTGATTTTGGGAAAGAAAGTGTTATATTTATGTAATTGATGAATTTTTGCTGAAAGTTTCGTTTTTCTGCTTAGTTGTCTCCCTGCAGCGTTTCTGCTCATTTGGGTCAAGTGCTGTCCAAAAAACGGGAAATCTATGTTTGACTGCATGTTATACTGAATCATGCCAATATATGTCGTGTAATTGATGAATTTTCACTGAAAGTTGCGTTTTTCTGCTTAATTCACTACCTGCAGCATTTCTGATCATTGGGTTCAAGTGCTGTCCAACAAACGGGAAATCTATGTTTTACAGCATGTTATACTGAATCATGCCAAAATGTGTTGTGTAATTGATGAATTTTCACTGAAAGTTGTGTTTTTCTGCTTAATTGTCGATTTGCAGTTTTTCTGCTCATTTGGGTCAAGTGCTGTCCAAAAAGGGGAAATCTATGTTTTGCTGCATGCCACAATGTGTTGTCACACTAATCTGCTGATTTGGCAAGAAAGTGTTATATTTATGTAATTGATGAATTTTTGCTGAAAGTGTTTTTTCTGCTTAATTGTTCCCTGCAGCGTTTCTGCTCATTTGGGTTAAGTGCTGTCCAAAACGGGAAATCTAAGTTTTACTGCATGTTATACTTAATCATGCCAAAATGTGTTGTTTCACACTAATCTGCTGATTTTTGGCAGATAGTCTGTTATATGTATGAAATTGATGAATTTTGCTGAAAGTTGTGTTCTGCTTAATTCACTACTTGCAGCGTTCTGCTCATTTGGGTCAAGTGCTGTCCAAAAACGGAAATCTTTTACTGCATGTTATACTGAATCATGCCAGAATGTGTTGTTTCACACTAATCTGCTGATTTTGGCAAGAAAGTCTGTTATATGTATGAAATTGATGAATTTTCACTGAAAGTTGTGTTTTTTCTGCTAATTGTCTATTTGCAGCGTTTCTGTTCATTGGGACAAGTGCTGTCCAAAAACGGAAATCTAAGTTTTACTGCATGTTATACTCAATCAAAATGTGTTGTTTCCACTAATCTGCTGATTTTGGCTAGATAGTCTGTTATATGTATGAAATTGATGAATTTTTGCTGAAAGTTGTGCTTTCTGCTTAATTCACTACTTGCAGCGTTTCTGCTCATTTGGGTCAAGTGCTGTCCAAAAACGGAAATCTATGTTTACTTTGTTATACTTAATCATGCCAAAATGTGTTGTTTCACACTAATCTGCTGATTTTTGGCAGATAGTCTGTTATATGTATGAAATTGATGAATTTTTGCTGAAAGTTGTGTTCTGCTTAATGCACTACTTGCAGCGTTTCTGCTCATTTGGTCAAGTGCTGTCCAAAAACGGAAATCTATGTTTGACTGCATGTTATACTGAATCATGCCAATATATGTCAGTAATTGATGAATTTTCACTGAAAGTTGCGTTTTTCTGCTTAATTCACTACCTGCAGCATTTCTGATCATTGTTCAACAAGTGCTGTCCAACAAACGGGAAATCTATGTTTTACAGCATGTTATACTGAATCATGCCAAAATGTGTTGTGTAATTGATGAATTTTCACTGAAAGTTGTGTTTTTCTGCTTAATTGTCGATTTGCAGTTTTTCTGCTCATTTGGGTCAAGTGCTGTCCAAAAAGGGGAAATCTATGTTTTGCTGCATGCCACAATGTGTTGTCACACTAATCTGCTGATTTTTGGCAAGAAAGTGTTATATTTATGTAATTGATGAATTTTCACTGAAAGGTTTGTTTTTCTGCTTAATTGTCTCCCTGCAGCGTTTCTGCTCATTTGGGTCAAGTGCTGTCCAAAAACGGGAAATCTAAGTTTTACTGCATGTTATACTTAATCATGCCAAAATGTGTTGTTTCACACTAATCTGCTGATTTTTGGCTAGATAGTCTGTTATATGTATGAAATTGATGAATTTTTGCTGAAAGTTGTGCCTTCTGCTTAATTCACTACTTGCAGCGTTCCTGCTCATTTGGGTCAAGTGCTGTCCAAAAACGGGAAATCGAAGTTTTACTGCATGTTATACTGAATCATGCCAGAATGTGTTGTTTCACACTAATCTGCTTATTTTAGGCAAGAAAGTCTGTTATATGTATGAAATTGATGAATTTTTGCTGAAAGTTGTGCTTTCTGCTTAATTCACTACTTGCAGCGTTTCTGCTCATTTGGGTCAAGTGCTGTCCAAAAACGGGAAATCTAAGTTTTACTGCATGTTATACTAAATCATGCCAAAATGTGTTGTTTCACACTAATCTGCTGATTTTTGGCTAGATAGTCTGTTATATGTATGAAATTGATGAATTTTTGCTGAAAGTTGTGCTTTCTGCTTAATTCACTACTTGCAGCGTTTCTGCTCATTTGGGTCAAGTGCTGTCCAAAAACGGGAAATCTGTTTGACTGTTTGTTATACTGAATCATGCCAAAATGTGTTGTTTCACACTAATCTGCTGATTTTTGGCTAGATAGTCTGTTATATGTATGAAATTGATGAATTTTTGCTGAAAGTTGTGCCTTCTGCTTAATGCACTACTTGCAGCGTTTCTGCTCATTTAGGTCAAGTGCTGTCCAAAAAACGGGAAATCTATGTTTGACTGCATGTTATACTGAATCATGCCAATATATGTCGTGTAATTGATGAATTTTCACTGAAAGTTGCGTTTTTCTGCTTAATTCACTACCTGCAGCATTTCTGATCATTGGGTTCAAGTGCTGTCCAACAAACGGGAAATCTATGTTTTACAGCATGTTATACTGAATCATGCCAAAATGTGTTGTGTAATTGATGAATTTTCACTGAAAGTTGTGTTTTTCTGCTTAATTGTCGATTTGCAGTTTTTCTGCTCATTTGGGTCAAGTGCTGTCCAAAAAGGGGAAATCTATGTTTTGCTGCATGCCACAATGTGTTGTCACACTAATCTGCTGATTTTTGGCAAGAAAGTGTTATATTTATGTAATTGATGAATTTTTGCTGAAAGTTTTGTTTTTCTGCTTAATTGTCTCCCTGCAGCGTTTCTGCTCATTTGGGTCAAGTGCTGTCCAAAAACGGGAAATCGAAGTTTTACTGCATGTTATACTTAATCATGCCAGAATGTGTTGTTTCACACTAATCTGCTTATTTTAGGCAAGAAAGTCTGTTATATGTATGAAATTGATGAATTTTCACTGAAAGTTGTGTTTTTCTGCTAAATTGTCTATTTGCAGCGTTTCTGTTCATGTGGGACAAGTGCTGTCCAAAAACGGGAAATCTAAGTTTTACTGCATGTTATACTTAATCATGCCAAAATGTGTTGTTTCACACTAATCTGCTGATTTTTGGCAGATAGTCTGTTATATGTATGAAATTGATGAATTTTTGCTGAAAGTTGTGCCTTCTGCTTAATTCACTACTTGCAGCGTTTCTGCTCATTTGGGTCAAGTGCTGTCCAAAAACGGGAAATCTATGTTTTGCTGCATGCCACAATGTGTTGTCACACTAATCTGCTGATTTTTGGCTATATAGTCTGTTATATGTATGAAATTGATGAATTTTGCTGAAAGTTGTGTTCTGCTTAATGCACTTGCAGCGTTTCTGCTCATTTGGGTCAAGTGCTGTCCAAAAACGGAAATCTATGTTTGACTGCATGTTATACTGAATCATGCCAAAAATGTGTTGTGTAATTGATGAATTTTCACTGAAAGTTGTGTTTTTCTGCTTAATTGTCTATTTGCAGCGTTTCTGCTCATTTGGGTCAAGTGCTGTCCAAAAAGGGGAAATCTATGTTTTGCTGCATGCCAAAATGTGTTGTCACACTAATCTGCTGATTTTGAGCAAGAAAGTCTGTTATATGTATGAACGGATGAATTTTTGCTGAAAGTGTTTTTTCTGCTTAGTTGCCTGCAGCGTTTCTGCTCATTTGGGTCAAGTGCTGTCCAAAAACGGGAAATCGAAGTTTTACTGCATGTTATACTTAATCATGCCAAAATGTGTTGTTTCACACTAATCTGCTAATTTTGGCAGATAGTCTGTTATATGTATGAAATTGATGAATTTTTGCTGAAAGTTGTGTTCTGCTAATCTATACTTGCAGCGTTTCTGCTCATTTGGGTCAAGTGCTGTCCAAAAACGGGAAATCGAAGTTTTACTGCATGTTATACTGAATCATGCCACAATGTGTTGTCACACTAATCTGCTGATTTTAGGCAAGAAAGTGTTATATTTATGTAATTGATGAATTTTCACTGAAAGTTGTGTTTTTCTGCTTAATTGTCTATTTGCAGCGTTTCTGCTCATTTGGGACAAGTGCTGTCCAAAAACGGGAAATCTATGTTTTATTGCATGTTATACTGAATCATGCCAAAATGTGTTGTTTCACACTAATCTGCTGATTCTTGGCTAGATAGTCTGTTATATTTATGAAATTGATGAGTTTTTACTGAAAGTTGTGTGTTTTCTGCTTAATTCACTATTTGCAGCGTGTCTGCTCATTTGGGTCAAGTGCTGTCCAAAAACGGGAAATCTATGTTTGACTGCTTGTTATACTTAATCATGCCAAAATGTGTTGTTTCACACTAATCTGCTGATTTTTGGCTAGATAGTCTGTTATATGTATGAAATTGATGAATTTTTGCTGAAAGTTGTGCCTTCTGCTTAATGCACTACTTGCAGCGTTTCTGCTCATTTGGGTCAAGTGCTGTCCAAAAAACGGAAAATCTATGTTTGACTGCATGTTATACTGAATCATGCCAAAATATGTTGTGTAATTGATGAATTTTCACTGAAAGTTGTGTTTTTCTGCTTAATTGTCGATTTGCAGCGTTTCTGCTCATTTGGGTCAAGTGCTGTCCAAAAAGGGGAAATCTATGTTTTGCTGCATGCCACAATGTGTTGTCACACTAATCTGCTGATTTTTGGCAAGAAAGTGTTATATTTATGTAACGGATGAATTTTTGCTGAAAGTTTTGTTTTTCTGCTTAGTTGTCTCCCTGCAGCGTTTCTGCTCATTTGGGTCAAGTGCTGTCCAAAAACGGGAAATCTAAGTTTTACTGCATGTTATACTGAATCATGCCAAAATGTGTTCTTTCACACTAATCTGCTGATTTTTGGCTAGAAAGCCTGTTATATGTATGAAATTGATGATTTTTTGCTGAAATTTGTGCCTTCTGCTTAGTTCACTACTTGCAGCGTTTCTGATCATTTGGGTCAAGTGCTGTCCAAAAACGGGAAATCTAAGTTTTACTGCATGTTACACTGAATCATGCCAAAATGTGTTGTGTAACACTAATCTGCTGATTTTGGGCAAGAAAGTCTGTTATGTATGAAATTGATTAGTTTTTACTGAAAGTTGCGTTTTTCTGCTTAATTCACTACCTGCAGCGTTTCTGCTCATTTGGGACAAGTGCTGTCCAAAAACGGGAAATCTATGTTTTGCTGCATGTTATACTGAATCATGCCAAAATGTGTTGTGTAATTGATGAATTTTCACTGAAAGTTGTGTTTTTCAAATACTCTATTTGCAGCGTTTCTGCTCATTTGGGACAAGTGCTGTCCAAAAACGGGAAATCTATGTTTTGCTGCATGCCACAATGTGTTGTCACACTAATCTGCTGATTTTTGGCAAGAAAGTGTTATATTTATGTAATTGATGAATTTTCACTGAAAGTTGTGTTTTTCTGCTTAATTCACTACTTGCAGCGTTTCTGATCATTTGGGTCAAGTGCTGTCCGAAAAACGGGAAATCTATGTTTTACTGCATGTTATACTGAATCATGCCAAAATGTGTTGTTTCACACTAATCTGCTGATTTTTGGCAAGAAAGTGTTATATGTATGAAATTGATGAATTTTCACTGAAAGTTTTGTTTTTCTGCTTAATTGTCTCCCTGCAGCGTTTCTGCTCATTTGGGTCAAGTGCTGTCCAAAAACGGGAAATCTAAGTTTTACTGCATGTTATACTTAATCATGCCAAAATGTGTTGTTTCACACTAATCTGCTGATTTTAGGCAAGAAAGTCTGTTATATGTATGAAATTGATGAATTTTCACTGAAAGTTGTGTTTTTCTGCTTAATTGTCTATTTGCAGCGTTTCTGCTCATTTGGGTCAAGTGCTGTCCAAAAAGGGGAAATCTATGTTTTGCTGCATGCCAAAATGTGTTGTCACACTAATCTGCTGATTTTTGGCAAGAAAGTCTGTTATATGTATGAAATTGATGAATTTTCACTGAAAGTTGTGTTTTTCTGCTTAATTGTCTCCCTGCAGCGTTTCTGCTCATTTGGGTCAAGTGCTGTCCAAAAAACGGGAAATCTAAGTTTTACTGCATGTTATAGTGAATCATGCCAAAATGTGTTGTGTCACACTAATCTGCTGATTCTTGGCTAGATAGTCTGTTGTATGTATGAAATTGATTAGTTTTTACTGAAAGTTGTGTTTTTCTGGTTAATTCACTACTTGCAGCGTTTCTGCTCATTTGGGTCAAGTGCTGTCCAAAAAACGAGAAATCTATGTTTTACTGCATGTTATACTGAATCATGCCAAAATGTGTTGTTTCACACTAATCTGCTGATTTTTGGCTAGATAGTCTGTTATATGTATGAAATTGATGAATTTTTGCCGAAAGTTGTGTTTTTCTGCTTAGTTCACTACTTGCAGCGTTTCTGCTCAATTGGGTCAAGTGCTGTCCAAAATGGGAAATCTATGTTTTACTGCATGTTATACTGAATCATGCCGAAATATAAGCTGTAATTGATGAATTTTCACTGAAAGTTGTGTTTTTCTGCTTAATTGTCTATTTGCAGCGTTTCTGCTCATTTGGGACAAGTGCTGTCCAAAAAGGGGAAATCTATGTTTTGCTGCATGCCAAAATGTGTTGTCACACTAATCTGCTGATTTTTGGCAAGAAAGTGTTATATTTATGTAATTGATGAATTTTTGCTGAAAGTTTTGTTTTTCTGCTTAATTGTCTCCCTGCAGCGTTTCTGCTCATTTGGGTCAAGTGCTGTCCAAAAACGGGAAATCTAAGTTTTACTGCATGTTATACTGAATCATGCCAAAATGTGTTGTTTCACACTAATCTGCTGATTTTTGGCTAGATAGTCTGTTATATGTATGAAATTGATGAATTTTCACTGAAAGTTGTGTTTTTCTGCTTAATTCACTACTTGCAGCGTTTCTGATCATTTGGGTCAAGTGCTGTCCAAAAACGGGAAATCTATGTTTTACTGCATGTTATACTTAATCATGCCAAAATGTGTTGTTTCACACTAATCTGCTGATTTTAGGCAAGAAAGTCTGTTATATGTATGAAATTGATGAATTTTCACTGAAAGTTGTGTTTTTCTGCTAAATTGTCTATTTGCAGCGTTTCTGCTCATTTGGGACAAGTGCTGTCCAAAAACGGGAAATCTATGTTTTACTGCATGCCAAAATGTGTTGTCATACTTATCTGCTGATTTTTGACAAGAAAGTGTTATATTTATGTAACGGATGAATTTTTGCTGAAAGTTTTGTTTTTCTGCTTAATTCACTACTTGCAGCGTTTCTGATCATTTGGGTCAAGTGCTGTCCAAAAAACGGGAAATCTAAGTTTTACTGCATGTTATAGTGAATCATGCCAAAATGTGTTGTGTCACACTAATCTGCTGATTCTTGGCTAGATAGTCTGTTATATGTATGAAATTGATGAATTTTCACTGAAAGTTGTGTTTTTCTGCTTAGTTCACTACTTGCAGCGTTTCTGCTCATTAGGGTCAAGTGCTGTCCAAAAACGGGAAATCTAAGTTTTACTGCATGTTATACTGAATCATGCCAAAATGTGTTGTGTAACACTAATCTGCTGATTTTGGGCAAGAAAGTCTGTTATATGTATGAAATTGATTAGTTTTTACTGAAAGTTGCGTTTTTCTGCTTAATTCACTACCTGCAGCGTTTCTGCTCATTTGGGTCAAGTGCTGTCCAAAAACGGGAAATCTATGTTTTACTGCATGTTATACTGAATCATGCCAAAATGTGTTGTGTAATTGATGAATTTTCACCGAAAGTTGTGTTTTTCTGCTTAATACTCTATTTGCAGCGTTTCTGCTCATTTGGGTCAAGTGCTGTCCAAAAAGGGGAAATCTATGTTTTGCTGCATGCCACAATGTGTTGTCAAACTAATCTGCTGATTTTTGGCAAGAAAGTGTTATATTTATGTAACGGATGAATTTTTGCTGAAAGTTTTGTTTTTCTGCTTAATTCACTACTTGCAGCGTTTCTGATCATTTGGGTTAAGTGCTGTCCAAAAACGGGAAATCTATGTTTTACTGCATGTTATACTGAATCATGCCAAAATGTGTTGTTTCACACTAATATGCTGATTTTGGGCAAGAAAGTCAGTTATATTAATGAAAATGATGAATTTTCACTGAAAGTTGTGTTTTTCTGCTTAATTGTCTCCCTGCAGCGTTTCTGCTCATTTGGGTCAAGTGCTGTCCAAAAAGGAGACATCTAAGTTTTACTGCATGTTATACTGAATCATGCCAAAATGTCTTGTGTAACACTTATCTGCTGATTTTGGCAAGAAAGTCTGTTATTTTCATGAAATTGATTAGTTTTTTACTGAAAGTTGTTTTTGCTTAATTCACTACTTGCAGCGTTTCTGATCATTTGGGTCAAGTGCTGTCCAAAAAACGGGAAATCTATGTTTTACTGCATGTTATACTGAATCATGCCAAAATGTGTTTTATCACACTAATCTGCTGATTTTTGGCTAGAAAGTCTGTTATATGTATGAAATTGATGAATTTGGCTGGAAGTTGTGTTTTTCTGCTTAAAATTGTCTGTTTGCAGTGTTTCTGCTCATTTGGGTCAAGTGCTGTCCAAAAATCAGGAAATCTAAGTTTTAATTCATGTTATACTGAATCATGCCAAATGTGTTGTGTCATGCTAATCTGCTGATTTTGGGCAAGAAAGTTTGTTATAAAATCCGAATAATTTTATTACAAAATATCCTTGGGGAAAATTATGTGCCTCGAAGCCTGGTTTGATATTTAAATACATATATATAAAATATATATCTGAACTACTATACAGTGCACAGTGTTTGAAAAGGATTGACATATCTGTGGCACAACACGCCTGCTGCCTCGGGTGCTGCACGTCTTGTAAAAATCATGAAGGAAGACAAAAGAGAGGGACAGAAAGGACAGAGTCTGCAGAATAAATCATAGTGTCCTAAGTGTGTTGTCACTACAAGAAGGGACGAAAAACACAGTGCAGTGTGTCTGATGTCAAGCGGAGTTAGCTCAGCATCTAGCTTAGCATGATATGCGTCGTCAATGCTAAAAACATCCCGTCTCTGCAGTGCGGACACAACATGATGACACTGTTGATGATGACATCAACAGAAGCAGCTAATGTGATCAATAACTGAGATACGGGCTAGTAAAAAACCTACTTTGATTATGGCTCCGTGTAAAGGCCGGTTCAGAGCGTAAATAAATCAGGCTACTTGCCCAGAATCATGTGTCTTTAGTTCACATACGTTTCGCATCCAATAACTTTACATTTAATTTGATTGCAGAGAGTAGAACAGGAAACACTGACAGTAAGTAGAGGAAGCAGGTGTAGGGAATGCTTTCATATGTTATAGAAATGTACATTAGCTAGTTAAATTATCCTAGTATCCAAGTATGATATTATTTGGTCCTAGTAATAAAGTAAGCAAGATGAGATCACCAATAGGGTACAGTAGTAAATGGCATTGTCATATAAAAAGGTTTTAAAAAAGTTTCACCACCATGCTGACATGGTAAATTGCTGCTCCCTCTCCCTCTCTCTGTGTTAGTATTGCCTCTGCTGTTTATACAGTCATTAAGCTATACCCAAATCTCAATCTTCTTTTCACACTATAAGCCAGAGGAGGACAGTGTCATGAACAGGCCGGGCCAAGGCAGCATCAAGATACACAGCCAACAAGAATGTACGCTTTCAATTTAAGCATAATATTGTTTGTTGTTCACTTTGTTCAAATAAAGGAGTTTAGGCCTATGGTGAACTTACAGGGGATTTTTTTATTTACCATGGTATCGAGTGGTATCGAGTGGTATCGAGTATCATAGAATTTAAGTGGTATTGGTATCGACGACTAAATTTCTGGTATCGTGACAAGCCTAGATCAGACATATCTTGTAGTTTATAATACAGCTCTACGCGAGATAAATATGTCTGAATTCAATCATATGGCTTTTATACTGTTGGAAGTTCATGTTCAGTTTGGAGGAAGGCACAAGTCCAGATTAGATCGGTTAGCCAACCATTTATTGACAATATGTGAGACAATACAAAAAAAAATAAAAATACTCAGCTGCTGAGGGCTCAGTTCTGCACCTCACCAGGGATGTACAGACAAAGAGCATTGAACAATAGCATACACAAGATCTTATACATATCAGGATTTGGGAAGTACCAATTTGTCATGTGTTAAGACCATGTCTGGTTTCATAAGCTATGTCTGTCAAGAAAGATAAACATAATGGCTAGATAAAGGTCAGACTTATGGCAGAAGTTCAACCAAGAGTTCGACGAAAGTTCTCTCTCTGATCTGCCCTAACATAATATGTTTGAATAACTGTTAGCATGAAATGACATCTTTGGACAAATGTTAGCATTAGCTTGTATATAATTCTAACAATACAGTAAAGTATATTCATCAATAGGTAATGAATATCAGAACTGTAGTAACTTAACTGTTGTTGACTGTAGAAACACAAAACCCAGCCTGGTGATCAAACATCTGTTTTACTTTACACTTCAGCTCTTTTTTAATCTATCTATCTATCTATCTATCTATCTATCTATCTATCTATCTATCTATCTATCTATCTATCTATCTATCTATCTATCTATCTATCTATCTATCTATCTATCTATCTATCTATCTATCTATGTTATCTCCCTTTCTCTCTCTCTCTCTCATGTATATATCTGAAGTTGTAGTTGCAGTATGATCTCCAGGCTGAGTTTAGTGCCACTTCAGTCAACAACACTACAGTAATTTACAGTTTTTACAGTCATTATTAAAAAAAGTAATAGTAGATTAAATTAGCAACTATTTCTATTAAAGTCAGCGCTGTAGTATAAACTGCAAGAGATGTGTGATTTGGTTTGGTGCCACTACAGTCAACAACAGTAAAGTTATTACAGTTGTAATTGTCTGTTAATGAATTGATGTCAATAATAAAAAATCATAGGTTAAATTACCTTAAAACCGATATCTCTTAAAGGAGACATATCATGCTGATGCATGATTTAATACTTACATATAATATAATACATTTGAAAACCAGACCTTACACCCCCTTAATTTTCTTTTCTTTTTTATATATATATTTTTATTATTTTTTTCATTTTTTTTTTTTATTGAGTTTTTAGAAAATACACAACATAAAAAAGCACAGACTTGCATAAAAGTAAAACAGATCAATCATGAAAATGAAAAATGACAGGAAGAAAAAAATAAATAAAAAAAAGAGTTCAGGTCAATAAATTACATGTTTTCCCCTCTTTTTCCTATTTCCTTTCTTTTCTTTTTACAATATTATGTTCTATACATTTGCAGACATAATATAAGTTCATACACATGCATATACAGATGCATACACATACTTTTCCATGCATTCATACATATGTGCGCGTGCCTACGTCCAATTCATTTGAGTCAGTTCATATTCCTAAAGACTAAATGTTATAATATGTATGTTTAACATCCTCTCTCTTATGATCTTGTTTGTGTGTAATTCTGGTAGTTATGTGATGTTAAAAGGCCTTTTTTTCAACATAACTGTTCCATTTCTTCCAATGTTTCATAAATGTGTCCATATTTGAGTTTAGGTAAAAGGTTAGTCTCTCCATGTGATATATCTCATTCATAATACTAACCCATTCCACCTTTGTTGGGGGTTGTTTTAAGAACCACCTTCTTGTTAGCGCTTTTTTGCTAGCTGCCAGCATTATTTTAATCAAGTATATGTCATCAGTATTAACTGTAGATGGGATATTTCCAAGATATATTATTACTGAAATCATGTTTAAACTTAAACCCCAGGATATGGTTAATGTTTTCTACTATTTCTAGCCAATAGGACTGGATAATGGGGCAACCCCAGAATATGTGGAAATGATCTGCCAGCGGGTTTCCACACTGCCTCAGCATTGTCCACTTCTTGGCTGATTTTTCTGTAGTGATTTCATTTTGGGGTTATAAAAAAGCGAATAATGTTTTTCCATGTGAATTCTCTCCAGCTATCTGAGCTGGAGGTAGTTAATGTGTTTTACATATTTTTAGCCAGTCCTCTTCTGGGATAGTTATTCCGGCTTCTTTTTCCCATTTACATTTAATATATAGTGTAGAAGTTTCATTGTATGATTGCAAGCTGGCATAAATCTTAGCTATCAATTTACTATGCAGTTTATTTTTACATGCATCATTCATGATATTAATCAGATCTGTGTTACAGTAGTCCAAACATTTAATTTTGCTATTGAAATAAGTTCTGATCTGAAGGTACCTAAAAAAGTCTTGTTTCTCTAGCTGATACTTATCCTGCAGATTTTGAAAGGTATCAATATTTCCTCTGTCAGAAATTAAGCTGTATGTTGTAATGCCTTTCGATAACCAATGTTTATATCTACCATCCATTTGGGCAGGTTTAAAATCTCTATCAAATGCAACCCATCGTAGTGCTTTAATTTGGTTTCTAATTTTAGTTTCACGACAAACAACAAACCAAACATTAAATGATGTTTTGTCCAACAGTTTAAGTTCTCTTTTTGTGTTAAATAAAGATTTCTATCTCCAAGTAGTGTCTGGAGGGGTATATTTAGTTGGCTTAAATCTAGGTGTTTCCATTTAGCATAGTAACAGGGGTTGCACCAATAGATTAAATATCTCAGCTGAGCTGAGTTATAATATTTCTCCATGTTTGGTAAAGATAATCCACCCTTTTCTTTGGGAAGTTGTAATATGTTATACCTTACCCTTGGTTTAAGGCCTTACACCCCCTTAATTTTCAAAAAATGAGATATTGTCATTTTTCTGATATCCTAGAACGAGATTTGATGCCTCTGAAAATAGGTCATTGCAAGATCTCCCTTGAGATTTCAAAGCGTCCTGTGACACAAAGGTACCTTTCTTTTAATTGGAGTAATCTGATAAAACACTCCTCTGTGATGTCCGTTAGCCACAAAACCGTCACCGAGAACACATCCACCAAGCAGGGGGTATATATATGTCCCTGGCTCACACTCACTCATTACCAGCTCTGGCCTGCAGGCTCGATAGAACTGACCAATCAGACCACAAAGGGCTGTGGCGTTGTGAGGTGACTTTAGGTCATCCTGTGATCAAAAGCGTTTCCATGACACCTTGTCAATGGCCTAAAATGAGGATTTTGAGAAGCAGCTATTGTGGGGCAATGAAGGAACTAAATGACTTGTACTGAGGGCAGAAATGCTTTACAGGCATCCTAGTCTGGCATAGTGAAAAGGAGAAACAAGCATGATATGTCTCCTTTAAATAAGTAATGTAGTATTAACTAGAAGAGATGCTCAATCATAAGGCTGGGTTTGATGTTTCTACCGTGAACAACAGTGCAGTTATTAAAGTTTTTATAGTCATGTTGATAGCTTCTGTTGTATAGCTGTTTTATAAGCTAGAGGAAATGTTTGATCATTAGTTTGAGTTTGGTGTCAGTACAGTCTGCAACAATACAGTTAATCAGTAATTATTGTCATTAGGTTACATGTATACATGTAAGGGATAATGTAAGCGAGCGGTCACTATAGAAATAAAACACCGACAGGGTGATGCAGGACCCGGCGTATAAGTATGTATATGTATCTGCATAGATACATATACATAACCTATAAAAATAGTAAAGGCCCCCATTACTTTGCTGTGATATGATCTGTAAATGTAATTGATGCAAATTTAACCCATCAAAGTAAATATATAAATAAACTATACATTTTTTAGAAAAAAAAATATAAATAAAAAATATTATATAAAAATATAAATCAAAAATATATATCAAATGTAAAGTTTGGTGTTATATTGGTACAGACCAGTCAATGACATCCACTGATTCTTTTATTTAGAGCATTATTGGTTGTTTTAAAGCCAGAAAGTCTTAGCAGATTCTCTCACCTTTTTTACATGTTTTGTAAACAAAACAATCTGTTTTCAAAAACTGAGACAGTCAGTTCTTGTCATAAAAGCAGCACAGAAAATTCCACATTTGATAGAAAAAATGGAAATGCAAACTAAATCAGTATTGTCATATATCAATAAAAAAATAACTGTGTTTTAACTAGTGAGCTTTAACTTTTTGAACTGTATGCTTTGAGTATGTTGCCATGGTTACCTAACGGTTGTGCCAGTCCAGCACTTTAAACTGGCATGGGGGGGGGACTGTCATCAGGCAATTTAACCGGAACGTCTTTTACTCGTTTAAAGTAGGTTTAAACCCAGTCTGAATCAGTATTCACACAGACCATGGGATAAAATGAAATGAATTAAACCCTGCTGAAATATTCATGAGTTTGGACCTCGGATCAAACCCCCGGCTACCTCCTCCTCTTTCTAAAGAGTGATATACTGCTGTGTCAGCACGGACCGAAAATAACGGACCTGTCTGCATGAACGTTTACAAGACACTGTCAGATCGTGTTGGTCAAAAACACCCGAAGGTCTGGCTTCATTTACAGCGGGCTGCTTGTTCGTAAAATAATAAAGAATCTGTCACTCACCTCACGGTGTCGTTCTCTGCTTCCTGTAAAGTGCGTTCAAAGTCACTGCGATTACAGGCTTCGTCAGATAACTTCCTGCATGCCGCGGTTTCAAAATAATAGCTGTCGGGTGTGTTTATATGTTTGATCTTGCTGATTGGGGCTCGTTTTATTTTTTTCTCGGAAATTTTCATCGTGGTCCGGACCTCGGTGACCTCACTCTTGATTCTGACCATGTCATTCATGTCCATATTTCCTCCCTGCTGTGGCCCTGCAGCTGACATACCTAGAAACAGTTTTCAGTGTTACAACTGCTCTAATTATTATCTCATCACTAACACTTTAAGAGGCACTCACCCGATCTGCTGCTGCTGCTAGAATTAGAGGACAAATCAACGATCTCTTGCGGCAGGTATAAAGGTCTTTCTGCGGAGTGATACGGCGTGACGTGATTGGCCCGAGTCGATCAGAAGCGTCCTTAACATTTGCTTTATTTTCAATCAAAAAAAATCCTGTGAAATATCTTAATTTACAATCCTTACGAAAACTATGACATGTACTATGAACATCCTACAGCTGTGATTTTGAAGGCATTATGGTGAAGTTATTCAACTTCCTTTCACACAATTCCTCCGATTTAATAACTTGCCATCGGTCCCTAAGCCGCCGAGTCAGCCATCACTGGCAGCGTATAGACAAAGTGAAGCTTTCTGGCTCATAGGAGGCTCGTTTGGGGGGAAAAAAAAAAGGTTGTAGCTCACAGTCTTAATCACAATGATTAAAATGTAGGGTCGAGTTTGGAACTATGTTGTTTTATTGATGAGTTATTGACCCGAAATGCAAATTTTCGAGTTTATAAATAAAGTCGCACATTTGCAACTTTATAAAGTTAGAAATTTAAGTCACAAATTTGTGACTTTATAAAGTCAAAAAATAAAGCTATGAAATTAAAATAAAGGTGTCATAACTGATTTATTTTTGTCCTCCAATTTCATTTAAATGGAAATGCAAGGTCCCTAACAACAGTAGGGCTGGTCAGTCACAGGAGGCCATTTTAAGTGCTGTTTATCTTTGCATCTTGTCATGATCATGTAACACTTGCCTGATCGACTGCTATTTCTCACATGCCCTTTTTAGCTTCCACACTCAGATTAATACAGCCCACCTTCAACAATATCAGCACAAGCACCCTCCTCACCAACCCCTCAACAGAAGCTGCTCAGTGTACCCCAGGCCATCAGGTAAAACATACACTACTTTTGCTTTACACTGGCGTCTAACAAATATATGAGGTTTTGGACAATGATATGGTACAATGTGGTTCTGTTACATTGGTTATGAATATGGGTTGCTACAATTCAGCCTGTTATATATTAAAGTATGTAGTTTCTATATGGTGTTTCAACTTTGTGCTCCATGTGCTCCCTTTTTTACTTTGAGCACCTGCCCCTCTCAAAGTCTTTGCATGTCCCTGAGGGTTAGAGTCGGGCAGTGGTCCCCAAACTTTTCACAGCCTGTACCCCTTCAGATACTTGACCTCCAGCCATGTACCCCCAACTTTCATGCACTTGTAACACAGAGAAAAATAAATGTTTTAGCCTCCCACATTTGACATGCATAACATACAAATAAAACCTATTAAAGTTAATTATTTCTCACTAAACAGATTTAGTTACCAGCAATGTCAGTGGGCAACACGGGTCCACTTTTGAAAAAGAAATGTACATTTCTGAAACAGTTTCATTAATGAACTTGAAGCTTTAATGAAAAGGCTGTCTGACTGAACTTACTGTATGTTATTTTAAGAATCTTAGATAATTTAGGACAGATTTACTTCTCCAAGATGCCTCACCCTCTCTTCCAACACTTACAATACAGCTCACAATACAAACAATTATCAGTTTGAACTTGAACTACTGAAACAACTGTTTAGACCTGACAGTTTTTCACGTACCCCCTACATCACTTCGCGTACCCCTGGGGGTACACGTACCCCAGTTTCGGAACCACTGGGGTAGGGTAACCCTTACCCTGAAATGCACCAAGCATATGAAATCACTTTTCAGACAGTAGGTGTCTCCAAATGACTGTAAAACACACGTCAAGGAGAGAATGAAGCACAGAAACACTAGTGTCAGGAAAAAGATATCAGTTTTTATGAATACATCAAATAATTTTTTCATCAGTAAACAGATATCTCTCAAGCAGCAACATTTTGACATGTTTTACTCTGAAATGCATCAAGCTTATGAAATCTATTTAAAGGATGGCATACGTCTCCAAATGAGTCTTAAACACTTCAAGAACTGTTTCAGCTTCGGACCTTTGCTGCCTCACACTTAGATGGTTTTCCCCTATGCTCTTAAACACCCTTGTTAGACTCAAATTTTGAGCCAAGAACAGACTTGAAGCAGGTGATAGGTAGGGTACATAACCTTCTTAATCTTCATTATCCAGCAAATTTAATTTAACTTAAGAGCAAGTGGGAGGGGGGCTTAAATGAGCAGATCTCAGAGGATAATTGGACAAAAATTATACAAAGAATTTACACATCCTCCATTTGCCAAAGACATATTGTTGTTCAAATTAAAAGAATTAGGGTTAGGGACTCCATTGGTCAAAGGTCAGACTGGCTAAAATCAGGCCAGCCCTGGACCCTACATGTGACAGGTGCAGACAAGCCCCTGCAGACATACTCCATATGCTTTTAGCCTGTCCAATAATACACACATTTTGGGAATCTATTTTTGATACTCTTTCCAAAATATTAGAAGTGCCAGTAGATCCATCCCCTCTCACTGCCTTATTTGGTATTATGCCGCAGGTTGTACATCTAGATAACTGTAAAAGAAACATGCTAGCCTTCTGTACTTTGCTGGCCAGGTGCTGTATACTTTTCAGTTGGAAAAAGCCTCTTCCTCCTAAATATTCTCACTGGATTAAAGAGAACATGCAATACGTCAAGTTTGAGAAGATGAGATATTCTCTTAGTGGCTCTGTTTTCAGATTTTATGAAACCTGGAACCCTTTCTTGATGTTTGTTGAGAAGTTAGGAGTGGAAAGTATAATCCCATCATGTTTTACACTTGTTTCTGTGCTGGCTAGTGGTAATGTGAGATGACTGATTAATATGATATATTATCTGTCCGATGAGTTAATGGGTGGGACTTTCTATTTTGTCTGTTGTTGTTTTTGCTTTAAATTTTGACAGTTTGTATTTGCATTTCTTCTATACACTTTGTAATTATTTTTTATTTTGTATATTGAAAACTTTCAATAACGAGGCCTTGATGAAAAAAGGAGAGAATTAAGCACAGAAACACAATTCAGGACTAAAGATGTTTTATGAATCTTAACATCAATCTGAATCTGAACATTATTCCATCAAAAATGAGCAGATATCTCTGAAAATGAAACATTTTGACATGGTTTAGTCTAAAATGCAGCAAGCATATATTTAAAGGATGGCATATGTCTCAAAAAGAGCCTTAAAAGGTGCAAGAAGAAAGTTAAGCACTGTCAAGCCAAGACATCACTTATTTGAATACATAACATTATTTCTATCAAATCTAAGTTAAACTTAATATCTATGAAACTGATGAATTCTTACTGAAAGTTGTGTTTTTCTGCTTAACTCTGTTCCTGCAGTGTTTCCTGCTCATTTGGGGACAAGTGCTGTCCTGGAAAGGAAAATCTACGTTTTACTGCATGTTCTACCATGCCAAAATGTATTGTTTGACACTACTCTGCTTATTTTTGGCAAGAAAGTCTGTTATATTTATGCAACTAATGAATTCTTACTGAAGGTTGTGTTTTTCTGCTTAACTCTGTTCCTGCAGTGTTTTTTGCTCATTTTTGAGGGAAATCTCTATTTTACTGCATGTTTTACTGAAACATTCCAAAATGTGTTGTTTCACACTAATCTGCTTATTTTTGGCAAGAAAGTCTGTTATATTTATGAAACGGATGTATTTGTATTTCTGCCTAACTCTGTTCAGTGTTTTTGATTATTTGGAGACTTCTCCCAACCATTGAATTGATTTTATATGCTTGGTGCAATTTAGGGTAAAACAAATACATCAGGTTCAAACAAAAAAAAAGACTTTTTTGCCAAATTTATCATATTCGTGTGAAACAAGACATTGTGTAAGGTATGACATGCGATAAAATAAAGATTTTCCTCCCAAATGAGCGACAAACACTGCAGGAACAGAGTTAAGCAGAAAAACACAACTTTCAGGAAGAATTCATCAGTTTCATAAATATAACAGACTTTCTTGCCAAAAATAAGCAGCTTAGAGTGAAACAACACATTTCTGCATGTTTCAGGATAACATGCAGTAAATTAGAGATTCCAATCCAATTGAGCAAAAAACACTGCAGGAACAGAGTTAAGCAGAAAAACACAACTTTCAGGTAGAATTCATCAGTTCCATAAGTATAACAGACTTTCTTGCCAAAAATAAGCAGCTTAGAGTGAAACAACACATTTTGGCGTCTTTCAGTATAACATGAAGTAAATTATAGATTTTCCTCCCAAATATAGATTTTCCTCCCTAAACAGCAGAACACACTGCAGGAACAGAGTTAAGCAGAAAAACACAACTTTTAGTCAGAATTCATCAGTTTCGTAAATATAAGAGACTTTCTTGCCAAAAAATAAGCAGCTCAGAGTGAAACAACACATTTTGGCGTCTTTCAGTATAACATGCAGTAAAATAGAGATTTCTCTCCAAAATGAGCAAAAAACACTGCAGGAACAGAGTTAAGCAGAAAAACACAACTTTCAGGAAGAATTCATCAGTTTCATAAATATAACAGACTTTCTTGCCAAAAAATAAGCAGCTTAGAGTGAAACAGCACATTTTGGCATGTTTCAGTATAACATGAAGTAAAATATAGATTTTCCTTCCAAATATAGATTTTCCTCCCTAAACAGCAGAACACACTGCAGGAACAGAGTTAAGCAGAAAAACACAACTTTTAGTCAGAATTCATTAGTTTCATAAATATAACAGACTTTCTTGCCAAAAATAAGCAGCTTAGAGTGAAACAACACAATTTAGTGTCTTTCAGTATAACACGCAGTAAAATGGAGATTTCGCTCTCAAATGAGCAAAAAACACTGCAGGAACAGAGTTAAGCAGAAAAACACAACTTTCAGGAAGAATTCATCAGTTTCATAAATACAACAGACTTACTTGCCCACAATAAGCAAAGTGTGGAACAACACATTTTATCATGTTTCAGTATAACATGCAGTAAAAATAGAGATTTCCCTCCAAAATGAGCGTGTGATACCAGTGAAATGTGGTAAATGTCGGGGCTTAATAGTATTAAACCCTGTACATTTAATGTAAACGGCATTCATCATCCGATAAAACGTAAGAAAATATTACGTTTTCTAATAAAGGACAAAGTACAAATAGCCTTTTTGCAAGGAACACATTTGGTAGAGACAGAACACATGAAACTCAAACGGGACAGGGTAGGTCAGGCCTATTTTTCATCATTTACCTCCAATAGCAGAGGAGTTGCTGTCCTAATTCATAAAACCATACCATTTGTTCTCAACGTCTGTACAACAGATCCAGAGGGCAGATACGTCCTTGTTTATGGTACAATATACGGGACACATATTACTTTGATGAATATATACGCCCCTAATCCACTGCCACCTTCATTTTGGACTCATATGGCATCGGTTCTGGAGGAATATCACTGTCCTCTCACTGTGTTAGGTAGTGATTTTAATTGCTGCCTAGACAATAAATTAGACAGATCTGTAACGAATATAAACAAGCACAGGCGCTCCTCTGGCTAAAATGCTCGATAATATTAATTTGACAGATATATGGAGAACTGCAAATTCGTCAGTAAGAGATTTCACATTTTACTCTAACCCACACAATTCATACTCCCGTTTTGATTATTTCTTCATACCACCACAAATCATAGGACAGGTGACTGCTTGTAATATAGGGTCCATCCGGGTGCTGGTTTGGCGGAGTGCTTAGCACCCCATGTACATACCTCTGCCGGTCCAGGTTCGAATCCCACCTGTGATCAGTTTGCAGAGTGTCTTCCCCTAATCTCTCACCCCCTTTCACAAGCCTATCCACTGTCTCTCTCCTATCAATAAAGGCACAAAATGCCCAAAAAATATACATTTAATATAGGGTCCATCCATATCAGTGATCATGCTCCAGTCTATTTAGAGCTGACTGTTAGTGAAACCATCTTAGGCAGGCAAAGTTGGCATTTTCCATCATATTTACTAAATGACAAAGAATTTAAGAGACGGATGGAGACAGAGATAAAAATGTTTTTTGACATAAACGATAACAATGAAACAAATCCTGAATTTCTTTGGGAATCTGCAAAGGCCTATATCAGAGGATTCACCATTTCATATATGTCACACCGAATTAAATCATTACTGTCAAAGCAAAGGGAACTGGAAGCAGACTTGAAAATAGCAGAAACAGCTCACAAATCTAATCCAACCAGGACAAATCTTATCAGGATACAAACTATTAAAGCAGCACTAAATACAATCATGAATGAGAAGGCCTCCAAATCATTATGTTATCAAAGACAGCGACTTTACGAATATGGAAACAAACCTAGTAAATATCTGGCACGCTTACTCAATCAAAAACAAAATTACAACACAATAGCAGGGATTAGGGACCCGGGAGGGAAGAAACACTTTGATAGGAAAAACATCAATTCTGTGTTTGTCTCATTTTACAAGTCATTATACAAATCTAACAACAATCACACTGAAGAAGCTCTTGACAAATTCTTTGCAAAAATTAAATGACCAACACTGACTGTAGAGCAGCAGAAATTACTGGACAAGCCTATTCATGAGAAGGAAATTGTAGAGGCAATTGCCCTGATGCGCAGTGGCAAATCCCCAGGCCCCGATGGGATGCCGGTGGAATGGTTCAAGGCTTTTAAGGACAAGCTCGCTCAGCATCTGGACAGAACATACAACTATAGCTTTGATACAGCCCGTCATCTACCTGAAACCATGTCATTAGCCAGTATTAGTCTGATCTTGAAAAAAAACAAGGATCCTGAGGACCCAGCTTCTTATAGGCCTGTGTCACTTATTAATGTAGATGCAAAGATTTTAGCCAAGATCTTAACTTTGAGGCTTGAACCACTAATACCAACTTTGGTGAAACCTGATCAAACAGGTTTTATTAAAGGAAGGAATTCCTCAAACAACATCAGGAGGCTTCTGAATATAATACAACTGGCCAGAGACAACGAAATTCAGGGCCTAGTAGTATCTTTGGACTCATTAAAGGCATTTGACAGGGTTGAATGGCCCTTCTTGTTTTATACAATGGGGAAATTTGAAATAGGTACAGGATTTATTGATTGGGTAAAGTTGTTATATTGTTCCCCTAAAGCATCAGTAATAACCAACTCTTACTGCTCTGAACCATTCGCATTAGAGCGTGGTACCCGTCAAGGGTGCCCATTGAGTCCCCTTCTATTTGCACTCGCCATTGAGCCTCGAGCAGAGCTAATTAGATCAACTTGATTGATCAAAGACTTTGATGTTAAAGGCACAATACACGAAATTTCACTGTATGCGGACGACTTCCTGCTATATTTAGTTGACATAGATACCACCATACCGTGTTTACTTGAATGCTTACATCAGTTTGGACATATTTCAGGCTTTAAAGTTAACTTGTCGAAGACAGAAGCCATGCCTATTGGTGCCATGACAGGCTACGCCCCTCCCAGTGGGACCCCTTTCAGTGGTCCCACAAGGAGATAACATATCTGGGAATAAGAGTTTGTCCGTCTCTGAAAAAACTGGTCAAGCTTAATATTAAGCCAATCATAACACATATTAAAGATGACCTACACAGATGGGGAACCCTACCTGTATCCTGGCTGGGTAGAATAAGCGTTCTTAAAATGAATATATTACCCAGAGTCTTGTACCCTTTGCAGATGTTGCTGAACTCAATTCCCAACAGTTTTTTTGCAGATTTGGACGGCATTTTTACCCAGTTTATTTGGCAAGGAAAATAGGTTAGAGTAAAAATAGGTAAACTACAGAGAAGCAATGAACAGGGTGGACTGGGGGTCCTTGTTTGTTATACCACTGGGCGGCACAAATTAGGTATACATATATGAATGGGTGAATCCAGACATTACAAACACTTGGATTGATATAGAGTCTAGAAATTGTGGCTTACTAGAACTGAAGAACTGTCCTTTTATAAAATATAAGAAGGCAAGGCTGGAGGTACAAAATAACTTTATTGTAAGGAACACATTAAACACCTGGTATAAGATTATGGTTTTCTTTAGACTTAAAGATCATTTCTCACTCTTGGCCCCTATATGAAAGAGCCCAGATTTCCCCCCTTCATGTCAGGACTCAATATTTAAGCTCTGGCAGGAAAAGGGTCTCGATCAGCTTGTTAAACTTTATGAAGGTGGAACAATGGAGTCATTTGAAGGCCTGAAAAATAAATATTCTTTACATCAGTCTCATTTTTATCGATATCTGCAAGACATTATATACCAAAAAACATTCAGGCCCATAATGTGTCGTTTTTAGAGAACATACTTAAACAACCTATGCCAAAGAGTTTCATCTCCCGAGTTTATGAGACCCTAGGCCTAAACTCTAACTGTTCTACTGATCATATTCGTAGGCAGTGGCAGAGTGATTTAGGATGCCAGATAGATGAGGATATCTGGACGGACCTCCACTCTCCATGACAATGTTCAGGGATTGTCAAAATCTGGCAACCAGTCTTGGAGAAAGCGGACCCTGATGGACGGACTTTTTCTCTATATGGTTAGCATGATGAACATAATGGCAACCAGGAGAATGCTGGACATCCCATCACAACTGGTGATATCTGTGTTCTGTCTTGTTGCTTTTTTGTCCTTGTCGTCTTTATTATTGTCATTATTATTATTATTCTTATTTATTTTTTATTATTATTTTATTCCTTATTTTGTATTATGTCTGGTTTAAAGGTGTCCTGCTGCCATTTGTTCTTGTTCTGTAAAGATTGTTTGTTAAAAAAGAAAATCGGGGTTCTAGCTTTGTGAACTGAATTGCAATGTTGAATACCAGAACCTCAATAAAAAGAAAATGGAAAAAAAAAAAAAAAAAAAAAAGTAGAGTAGTGTGAAACAACACATTCTGGCATCTTCCAGTATAACATACACTTAAATATAGATTTTCTTCCCTAAAGAGCAAAAAATTTTCACTGAAATTAGAAATTTTACTCCCAAATGAGGAAAAAACACTGCAGGAACAGAGTTAAGCAGAAAAACACAACTTTCAGAAAGAATTCATCAGTTTCATAAATATAACAGACTTTCTCGCCAAAAATAAGCAGCTTAGAGTGAAACTACACATTTCTGCATGTTTCAGTATAACATGAAGTAAAAAATAGATTTCCCTCCCAAATGAGCAAAAAACACTGCAGGAACAGAGTTAAGCAGAAAAACACAACTTTCAGGAAGAATTCATCAGTTTTATAAATATAACAGACTTTCTTGCCAAAAATAAGCAGCACAGAGTGAAACAACACATTTCTGCATGTTTCAGGATAACATGGAGTAAAATAGAGATTTCCCTCCAAAAAGAGTAAAAAACACTGCAGGAACAGAGTTAAGCAGAAAAACACAACTTTCAGGAAGAATTCATAAGTTTCATAAATATACCAGACTTTCTTGCCAAAAATAAGCAGCTTAGAGTGAAACTACACATTTCTGCATGTTTCAGTATAACATGAAGTAAAACATAGATTTCCCTCCCAAATGAGCAAAAAACACTGCAGGAACAGAGTTAAAGCCGAAAAACACAACTTCAGGAAGAATTCATCAGTTTCATAAATATAACAAACTTTCTTGCCAAAAATAAGCAGCTTAGAGTGAAACTACACATTTCTGCATGTTTCAGTATAACATGAAGTAAAACATAGATTTCCCTCCAAAAATGAGCAAAAAACACTGCAGGAACAGAGTTAAGCAGAAAAACACAATTTTCAGGAAGAATTCATTAGTTTCGTAAATATAACAGACTTTCTTGTCCAAAATAAGCAAATAAGTTTGGAACAAAACATTTTATCATGTTCCCGCATAACATGAAGGGAAATATAGATTTTCCTCCCTAAAGAGCCAAGAACACTGCAGGAACAGAGTTACGCAGAAAAACACAACTTTCAGGAAGAATTCATCAGTTTCATAAATATAACAGACTTTCTTGCCAAAAATAAGCAGCTTTTAGTGAAACAACACATTTCTGCATGTTTCAGTATAACATGCAGTAAAATAGAGATTTCCCTCCAAACTGAGCAAAAAACACTGCAGGAACAGAGTTAAGCAGAAAAACACAACTTTCAGGAAGAATTCATTAGTTTCATAAATATAACAGACTTTCTTGCCAAAAATAAGCAGCTTAGAGTGAAACAACACATTTCTGCATGTTTCAGTATAACATGAAGTAAATTATCGATTTTCCTCCCAAATGAGCAAAAACTACTGCAGGAACAGAGTTAAGCAGAAAAACCCAACTTTCAATAAAATTCATCAGTTTCAAAAATATAACAGACTTTCTTGCCAAAAATATGCAGCTTAGAGTGAAACAACACATTTCTGCATGTTTCAGTATAACATGCAGTAAAATAGAGATTTCCCTCCCTAAAGAGCCAAGAACACTGCAGGAACAGAGTTAAGCAGAAAAACACAACTTTCAGGAAGAATTCTTTAGTTTCATAAATATAACAGACTGTCTTTGTCCAAAATAAGCAAATAAGTTTGGAACAAAACATTTTATCATGTTCCCGCATAACATGAAGGAAAATATAGATTTTCCTCCCTAAAGAGCCAAGAATACTGCAGGAACAGAGTTAAGCAGAAAAACACAACTTTCAGGAAGAATTCATTAGTTTCACAAAAAATAACAGACTTTCTTGCCAAAAATAAGCAGCTTAGAGTGAAACAACACATTTCTGCATGTTTCAGTATAACATGCAGTAAAATAGAGATTTCCCTCCAAACTGAGCAAAAAACACTGCAGGAATAGAGTTAAGCAGAAAAACACAACTTTCAGGAAGAATTCATCAGTTTCATAAATATAACAAACTTTCTTGCCAAAAATAAGCAGCTTAGAGTGAAACAACACATTTTGGCATGTTTCAGTATAACATGAAGTAAATTATCGATTTTCCTCCCAAATGAGCAAAAACTACTGCAGGAACAGAGTTAAGCAGAAAAACACAACTTTCAGGAAGAATTCATCAGTTTTATAAATATAAGAGACTTTCTTGCCAAAAATAAGCAGCACAGAGTGAAACAACACATTTCTGCATGTTTCAGGATAACATGCAGTAAAATAGAGATTTCCCTCCAAAAAGAGCAAAAAACACTGCAGGAACAGAGTTAAGCAGAAAAACACAACTTTCAGGAAGAATTCATCAGTTTCATAAATATAACAGACTTTCTTACCAAAAATCAGCAAATAAGTGTGGAACAAAACATTTTATAATGTTCCCGTTTAACAAGAAGGAAAATATAGATTTTCCTCCCTAAAGAGCCAAGAATACTGCAGGAACAGAGTTAAGCAGAAAAACACAACTTTCAGGAAGAATTCATTAGTTTAACAAAAAATAACAGACTTTCTTGCCAAAAATAAGCAGCTTAGAGTGAAACAACACATTTCTGCATGTTTCAGTATAACATGCAGTAAAATAGAGATTTCCCTCCAAACTGAGCAAAAAACACTTCAGGAATAGAGTTAAGCAGAAAAACACAACTTTCAGGAAGAATTCATCAGTTTCATAAATATAACAAACTTTCTTGCCAAAAATAAGCAGCTTAGAGTGAAACAACACATTTCTGCATGTTTCAGTATAACATGAAGTAATTTATCGATTTTCCTCCCAAATGAGCAAAAACTACTGCAGGAACAGAGTTAAGCAGAAAACACAACTTTCAGGAAGAATTCATCAGTTTTATAAATATAACAGACTTTCTTGCCAAAAATAAGCAGCACAGAGTGAAACAACACATTTCTGCATGTTTCAGGATAACATGCAGTAAAATAGAGATTTCCCTCCAAAAAGAGCAAAAAACACTGCAGGAACAGAGTTAAGCAGAAAAACACAACTTTCAGGAAGAATTCGTAAGTTTCACAAATATACCAGACTTTCTTACCAAAAATCAGCAAATAAGTGTGGAACAAAACATTTTATAATGTTCCCGTTTAACAAGAAGGAAAATATAGATTTTCCTCCCTAAAGAGCCAAGAATACTGCAGGAACAGAGTTAAGCAGAAAAACACAACTTTCAGGAAGAATTCATTAGTTTCACAAAATGGCAGACTTTCTTGCCAAAAATAAGCAGCTTAGAGTGAAACAACACATTTCTGCATGTTTCAGGATAACATGCAGTAAAATAGAGATTTCCCTCCAAACTGAGCAAAAAACACTGCAGGAACAGAGTTAAAGCCGAAAAACACAACTTCAGGAAGAATTCATCAGTTTCATAAATATAACAAACTTTCTTGCCAAAAATAAGCAGCTTAGAGTGAAACAACACATTTTGGCATGTTTCAGTATAACATGAAGTAAATTATCGATTTTCCTCCCAAATGAGCAAAAACTACTGCAGGAACAGAGTTAAGCAGAAAAACACAACTTTCAGGAAGAATTCATTAGTTTCACAAAAAATAACAGACTTTCTTGCCAAAAATAAGCAGCTTAGAGTGAAACAACACATTTCTGCAAGTTTCAGAATAACATGCAGTAAAATAGAGATTTCCCTCCAAAAAGAGCAAAAAACACTGCAGGAACAGAGTTAAGCAGAAAAACACAACTTTCAGGAAGAATTCATAAGTTTCATAAATATACCAGACTTTCTTACCAAAAATCAGCAAATAAGTGTGGAACAAAACATTTTATAATGTTCCCGTTTAACAAGAAGGAAAATATAGATTTTCCTCCCTAAAGAGCCAAGAATACTGCAGGAACAGAGTTAAGCAGAAAAACACAACTTTCAGGAAGAATTCATTAGTTTCACAAAATGGCATACTTTCTTGCCAAAAATAAGCAGCTTAGAGTGAAACAACACATTTCTGCATGTTTCAGAATAACATGCAGTAAAATAGAGATTTCCCTCCAAACTGAGCAAAAAACACTGCAGGAACAGAGTTAAAGCCGAAAAACACAACTTCAGGAAGAATTCATCAGTTTCATAAATATAACAAACTTTCTTGCCAAAAATAAGCAGCTTAGAGTGAAACAACACATTTCTGCATGTTTCAGAATAACATGCAGTAAAATATAGATTTTCCTCCCAAATGAGCAAAAACTACTGCAGGAACAGAGTTAAGCAGAAAAACACAACTTTCAGGAAGAATTCATTAGTTTCACAAAAAATAACAGACTTTCTTGCCAAAAATAAGCAGCTTAGAGTGAAACAACACATTTCTGCAAGTTTCAGGATAACATGCAGTAAAATATAGATTTCCCTCCAAACTGAGCAAAAAACACTGCAGGAACAGAGTTAAGCAGAAAAACACACCTTTCAGGAAGAATTCGTCAGTTTCATAAATATAACAGACTTCCTTGCCAAAAATAAGCAGCTTAGAGTGAAACAACACATTTCTGCATGTTTCAGTATAACATGCAGTAAAATAGAGATTTCCCTCCAAACTGAGCAAAAAACACTGCAGGAACAGAGTTAAGCAGAAAAACACAACTTTCAGGAAGAATTCATTAGTTTCATAAATATAACAGACTTTCTTGCCAAAAATAAGCAGCTTAGAGTGAAACAACACATTTTGGCATGTTTCAGTATAACATGAAGTAAATTATCGATTTTCCTCCCAAATGAGCAAAAACTACTGCAGGAACAGAGTTAAGCAGAAAAACACAACTTTCAGGAAGAATTCATTAGTTTCACAAAAAATAACAGACTTTCTTGCCAAAAATAAGCAGCTTAGAGTGAAACAACACATTTCTGCAAGTTTCAGAATAACATGCAGTAAAATAGAGATTTCCCTCCAAACTGAGCAAAAAACACTGCAGGAACAGAGTTAAAGCACCAGAAAAAACAAGAACTTCAGGAAGAGAGTTCATCAGTTTCATAAATATAACAAACTTTCTTGACAAAAGCCTTGGCAGAAGGTGAAACAACGCACATTTCTGCATGTTTCAGGATAACATGCAGTAAAATAAGGAGGCCGGGCCGGGTCAAATGCAAATCCTGGATTCAGCATTTCATAGAGGTCCCGGAGGCTCCGGCTTCAGCTCGGCTAAAATTAAGCACTGGCGGGGGCACACCTTAAAGTCAGTGAGTGTGTGAGTGTGGACGATGGGATTGAGCAGTGTGTAGTATTATTATTATTATTATTATTATTATTATTATTATTATTTTAAGCTTCTTTTTATTGAGGTTCTGGTATTCAACATTGCAATTCAGTTCACAAAGCTAGAACCCTGTTTTTCTTTTTTAACAAACAATCTTTACAGAACATGAACAAATGGCAGCAGGACACCTTTAAACCAGACATAATACAAAATAAGGAATAAAATAAAATTAAAATAATTTAAAAAAAATAATAATCATAATAATAAAGACGACAAGGACAAAAAAGCAACAAGACCTGGTCAAGACAGAACACAGATATCACCAGTTTGTATGGGATGTCCACCGTGCTTAATTTGTCCCCAAGGAGGCGCCGGGTCCCCCTTCACGCGGGCGCGAAATTGTGCACCGAAAAAATCATTTTTTTCTCGGGTTTTAACATGTTTTTATTGTCTTTTTCACCTTAATTTCCGCATCTACCTAGTATAACATTTGCAGCAACATTTGGCACGTCATGTGGCCCATCAGAACACTTGGAATCAATTTGGAATGAGCAATTTAGATAACTGACATATTGCAAACAAACATATTTTATTGCTCACAGAATTATTTGTGTGTCACTGTCATGTAAGCACCACATCAGAAAAATTAAATACAATAAATTCAACAAAAGCCTGAGAATATAAAATCAAGAATAAAAATGTCTCTATTTGGAAGGATGAAATTGAAAACATAAATGCCCAAACATCACTAGAATGATGAGTTGTGCACAATGCACAGTAATAATGTCCAACCAAACTTGACAGGCAGCAGACACAGTTTCACTAAATTATATGTCTATTTGCCACGCTGTTGTGTGCTTTGTCCATGAATAACTTTATGCTTGTTGACCGATTGTCTTCTCTTGTAAACTGTAGTCACCACAAAGGCCTCCCAGCTCTCCTCCTCCTACCTCTCTCACTGGCTGTCCTGTCCTCGCTCCATGTGTTTTCCCTTCAAATGGAGGGGAAATTAAATCAGGACTGAATGTTTTATTTTAAAAAGAAAGCCTAAACAGAGTGTCACTCTGTCACTGTGAGGCGTTGTCAATCACGGTGCAACTGTGTACACACACACTCGCGTACACGCACGCACACAGCACCAAACAGCGCAGCTCGCTCTGTGACTGCCCAAGGTGCTGATTGCCAAACGCCGGTATACAAATGAAGCAATGATGCGCTAATCATGCCCACACAATCATGCCTGCGGTTTTTTCTGGGCCCAACGACCCGACTTTTTTACATGTTATGCAGCCAAAACCGGACTTGTCCATTGTAAGCCAGGGATAAAAACCTTGTTTAACTTTGAACTCAGCTTTAGTCCACACACCCCATGCAGTCTGGGTCTCCCCTTCACCCGCAGCCGCGTCCTCCTCCCGCTCCTCACCTCCTTCATCGTTGCTGTCACTCTCTGATTCGTCCTGGTTATCAATATCATCCTCTTCACGTCCCCCGTGAACTGACGTCACTGCTCCCTCATCCCATCCGTGCTCCTGACAGCACAGACCACATCTTCAGCGGTTATTATGCTGTCACCACCCGTATCTGCGGAGCCGGCATCTGCCTCCGGAACAACTTTGGCCAGTTTGGGGTCTGGTTGACCGACTGGTTTAAAAAAACTTGAGAGTTTTGATTGTCGCTGTGACATTTTAGCAGGCTAACAGTAACAGCGTTGTCAGTCACCTGGCTGGTTAGTGTGGTTTGCACGCGGTGCCGGTGCAGAAACAAAACCATCCCAATGCGCACTGCGTTGTGCCACGTATGGCATGAATCACTTTTTCCCCCCATTTTACCTAATTTCTGAGTAAAATGCATAAGAAATAAGCCAACAGGCGTCACTTCAGAGAGAATTAAAGCACAGAGAAAACAAAGATAAAAACACATTTTATTTATTGACAAGGAAGGTCCCGGAGCAGATCAAAGAGGTGCCGGAGCGGGTCAAATAGGTCCTGGATCCGATCAAAGAGGTCCCGGAGCGCGCTCCGGCTAGCTCCGGCACAAATTAAGCACTGGCGGGGGCACACCTTAAAGTCAGTGAGTGTGTGAGTGTGGACATTGGGATTGAGCCAGTGTGTAGTGGCCAGTCTGAAAAATGCCCTCCCAGTCCTGCCCGTCCTATTTAGCCTCCCCCCTTCAGTGGTCTCAAACTTTTTTCAGTGATGTACCCCCTTAGAAATATATTTTTAGTCAAGTACCCCCTGACACGGACAAAACATTTTTGGAAGAAAAAAGAGGTACAGTGCTGTAAAAATCAGTGTCTGATTTATTAAAGCCAAAAAACTTATGTCAGTGAACCTGACACATACATTCATATTGCAAACATTGCATGTAGAAACAAAAAAGAAAAACAGAAGATGGTGACCACCAGGAAGGTGGTCACCGTCAAAACTCAAATATGCAAAATGCTGCTAATTTATATTGGTCTCTGTAATGGTACAAAATAAAAAAAATACATAAATAACAAAAATATGTTCACAGAAATACATCTTTAACTTAATTATAAATAAATAGTATTTTGTTTAAAAAATGAATTAACTTTATAAATAAAGATTTGCTCACAAAAAATAATTAACGTTACCTCTTTTAGGACATCTCCAGAGTTACAGTGTTATCCGGTAACGACAGGTCATTGACGACTTTGTCAGTGGGTCAAACTAACTTGGTGGTGGTGGTGGTGGTGTTTGGGGGGGTGGGGGTGGGGGGGGTCAGTTTTATTTTAAAGGATACTGAAACTAAATGCTGAATATAAAATTTAGTGCATGAACATACATTTATATTTTATCGAACTTTTTACAAAATAATTTTCCCCAAGACTTATTATTAGGATGTGCCTACTGATTTTTTAGAGATATTTTGAAAAGCTTCACGTACCCCCTGCAATACCTCCACCTACCCCCAGGGGTACGCGTACCCCCATTTGAGACCCACTGAATTAAAGTGTCCTCTGCAGCTATGAGTGTGACTTCATTTCGAGTGTCACTCGGTTGTGAAGGGGTCGTGTGCCGGACGGCTTGGGACAGAGCACTCAGCGACTACATCTGACATCGACACCTCTTGACTGTAGCGTCGGAGGAGTGGGAGGAGTGGTTTGGATTTGACGTGAGCGGAAGAGCGAAATTTGAATCTCGGTATCGGCACAACAGGTTTGACAAAGTTACGGATTATTTGGCTCTGATTTTGGATTGCGGACTTTGGCTTTGGTAAATTGTGGGAGGACGAGGAGCAGTTTTACATTGGTTTCGGCCGACGGCCTGTATAGGCCCGGTACGACGGGATCAGTGTGCTGCTTCTCGTATGTTAGAGGGTGGCGGGATGGCGGCAGCATCAGCTGCAGGGTCCAGTCGGCATCTGTCGGAAAGGTTCTCACGAACTGAGAACTATGAGGATGAGGATGATTGTGACGAGTGTGTGAGTGGATGACAGGAGTATTGTGACCATGAAATGGATGTCAGTGAGAAAAGAGGAGGCAGTGAAGAGGGGAGAGGTGCCGATTACCGGATTAAAGGGAAAAAGAGAATCAGACATCTTGTCAGTGACAGGTCATCTGGCAGTGAGTCAGAAAGGGTTGAGCAGCCAAGGAGGGAAAGGACAGAGAAGTGTGTCATCATATGGCTGAGTGAGAAGGGACAAGGGCTCATGAAGAAAATCAATCCTTTTGCATTAACAACGACTCTGGCAGACAAGATTGGGCAGATAATGTATGCGAAAGTGCTCAGTGATGGTAACCTGTTCGTGAGATGTATGGATGAAGAACAACTCGAGAAAACGCTCAAGCTCAGAGAGATTGGAAGAATAAAAGTGGAAAGCACTAAAAGGGTTGGAGCACAAAATGGAGCTGGGAGCAAGGGGGTCATAACAGGGGTGCCACTGACTGTAGGGGTGGAGGAATTAAAAAAGAACATTAAAGGAGGAAAAGTGAAAGATGTTCAAAGAATGAAAAGGACCAGAGATGGGGAAAAAAGAGACAGTGAGACTGTACTGATCGAGTTTGAAGGGAACATTGTACCAAATAAAGTGTTTCTGGGCTTCATGAGTTACCCTGTGAGACCGTACGTACCCAAGCCACTGAGATGCTATAACTGTCAAAGATTTGGACACATAGCCAAAGTCTGCAAAGAACAGAGGAGGTGTGCAAGGAGGTTGAATATTGTTTAACGACTTGGTCTTTTGCTGGTACCACAGCGCTTAAACCAATTGAGCAGCTGTATAAAAAGGCTATCAAGGTTCTAGATAAAAAACCCCAGTCTTTTCATATATGTGTTTTAATTGAAAAATACAACTTTTTAAACTTTGATAACCTGAAAATCTTTAAAAACATCTGTCTTGTATATAGAGTGTTACATGGTCTGGCCCCTCCACCTCTTAACGATTTCGTTAAAATAAGAAGCTGTGAGACTAGCACTCGATCAACAACCAGGGGGGACTGTGAAGTGCAGTTCAGGAAATGCACGTTTTCCCAAAATGTGCTCTCTATTAAGGGCTCTTCTAGTTGGAACACTCTACCTATGACAATTAGAGAATGTACCACATACGTGACATTTAAAAGACAACTTAGAGAATGGCTTCAAGGTCAGCAAAGTTGTCAGCATTAGAAGGCAGGAGCATATTTTATAAGCAGGTGAATGTGTGAGTGAGAGTGGTGTGGAAGGAGGAGGGAAAGTTGGATGTGTGTTATTTGATGTAAAATATACACATTTCAGGTTTTGTGTGGTTTTAATATATTGTTTTTTGTATTGTGTGTACTTTGTCATGTCTTTTGAATGTTCTTGTCTTGGTGGTATGTTTTTACCTCATGGGACTGCGGATGGAAATTAGCCTTGAGCTAAATCCGGCATATTTACAGCATTGTTGCCTGTTCATTAATATGCATTGTCCCATTCAAATAAAGAAATAAATGAATGAATGCAAGATGTGGGGGGGATCATGAGCATGGTAAATGTGGAGATGGGGTGCAACCTAAGTGCTGTAACTGTGGAGGGGCTCATAGTGTTGCATATGGTGGATGTGAGTTTATGAAAAGAGAAAATGAAATCCAAAAAATAAGAACTGAAAGGAAGGTCTCTTACGCAGAGGCAGTAAGGATGACAAGAACACAAAACGTACAAAGAGCAGGTGGGGAGGCAGAGATTCATGTAAGACCTAATGATGGGGTGTATGTGGACAAAAAGGCCCTAGTGACATTTATTGCAGGAGTCATAAACAGCACAGCAGAGGTAAAATCAAAAAGTGCAAAAATCCAGCTAGTAGTTAAAGCAGCAGTGAACCACTTGGGACTTGAAGGACTGACATGGGAAGAAGTGAGAGATAATCTCACTAATCAGTCGAGTCAGGAAGCACCATGTATTGGTTAACTTTGATAATGGTTTTCATCCTACAATGGAATGCACGGAGCTTACTGGCAAATGGGTTGGAGCTCAAGCATTTTATTAAAGAGATGAAACAAAAACCAGACATTGTATGTATTCAGGAAACATGGTTAAAGTCAAACTTGGATTTCGTGGTGAATGGGTACAGCGTACACAGAAAAGACAGGAGTTATGGGGGAGGAGGGGGCTGTATGACGCTTGTAAGACAAGGAATTCCATATCGAGTAATGGAGAATGGAGATGAGCAGGAGTATGTAGCTGTTGAAGTGTGGGGCAAAACAGAAGCATGGATGATAATAAACTACTATAATCCATGTAAGAAATTACATTTGGACAAGTTGCAGCAGATCCAGGGGCAAAACAAGCTGAAAGTATTCTGGTGTGCAGATTTTAATGCCCACAGGGAAGTCTGGGGGGGATCACAAACTGATTCAAATGGGAGAGTGGTAGAAGAACTCATGGAGAATAATGATCTCATCTGTATGAATGATGGAAGTGGGACAAGGATTAATGTGAGAACAGGAACGGAGTCGATCTTGGACATAACACTGATGTCCAGTCAGTTAGCAGGCATCAGCAGCTGGAGAGTCTGGACAGAAACAACGCTAGGCAGCGATCACTATCCAGTGATGTGTTGGATAGGAGAGAAAGTGGAAGGGAGAAAAGGTGAAAGGGCTAAAAAATGGCTGTTTGAAAAGGCAAACTGGGAAAAATTTCAAAAGTTGAATGAGGAATCGATAGAGAATGTGGACTTGGCAGATGACGTAGATATGGTTAACAGAGAAATAACTGCAACATTCATAAGGGCAGCAGAGAGATCAATACCCAGGAGCAATGGAACAGGGAAAAAGAAGTTGGTGCCATGGTGGACAAAAGAGTGTCATCAGACTGTCAGGAAAGGAATAGGGCGTTCAGAGTTTTGAAAAGAACCCACACAATGGAAAATTTAATTAAATATAAAAGAGCACAGGCAGAAGTGAGGAGAACAGTGAGGCGGGCAAAGAGAGAAAGCTGGAGAAACTTCTAACACAATAGGGAGAACAACACCGGTTGGGCAGATCTGGGGAATGGTAAAGAGGATGAGAGGGGATAGAAGAGATTGGGAGTATCCAGTGATGGTGGATGAAGACAAAACAGCTGTAACAGATAAAGAAAAGGCAGAAATAATGGCTCAAGTTTTTGTAAAGGTGCACAGCTCCGGTAATTTAACTGAGGAAGGAAGGAGAAGAAGAGGAGAAACGATGAGAAAGTACGCAAAAGAGATAAACAGGGGAAAGAACAACAACGAGGAATTAGAAGAACCTTTTACACTTGAGGAAATGGTGAAGGCAATTAGAAAATCAAGGCCAACTTCTCCAGGGAAAGATCAAGTATGCTATATAATGATGAAGCATTTAGGAGAAAAAGCATTGAATAAACTATTAGGTTCGTACAACAAAGTGTGGGAGGAAGGCAAGCTACCAGGGGCATGGAAAGAAGCAGTGGTGATACCAATAAGAAAACCGGGAAAGGATCCTGCTAAACCAACAAGCTGTAGACCTATAGCATTGACATCAAACCTTTGTAAGGTAATGGAGAGAATGGTTACGGATAGGCTGTCTTTTCAGCTTGAGGAATCAGGAAAAATAGCAAGTTGCCAGAGTGGTTTTAGAAAGGGAAGAAACACAATGGATGCAGTAATACAGCTTGAAACTGAAATAAGAAAAGCCCAAACAAATAAGGAGTCAGTGATGGCAGTATTCTTTGACATAGAAAAGGCCTATGACATGATGTGGAAAGAGGGGTTAATGATCAAATTGCCAAGAATGAGTATCTCTGGAAAAATGATTAACTGGATTAAAGACTTTCTTTTTGGCAGGAAAATTGAAGTAAGAGTAGGGAATGAGGTCTCAAAGCAATATGAGGTTGGGAATGGTACGCCACAGGGGAGTGTTATAAGTCCGTTACTGTTCACAATAAGCATTAATGATATTCTCAGATATCCCACCGGATATAGGTCAAGCACTGTTTGCAGATGATGGGGCTGTGTGGAAGAGAGGAAGGAATATGGATCATATAGTGAGTAAAATGCAAAAGGTGATTGATGCAGTGACAGAGTGGGGATATGAATGGGGTTATAAGTTTTCAACAGAAAAAACAAAAACAGTGTGTTTCACCAGGAGAAGAGTCAGCCAGGAACCCAAATTAAGTATGTATGGAGAGGAATTAGAGAGAATTTCAAATACTTAGGGGTGGTATTTGACTCGAAGCTAACCTGGGTGGATCATATTAACAGAGTGGAAGAAAAAAGCAAAAAAGTGATAAATGTAATGCGATGTCTAGCAGGTCAAACATGGGGAGCAAGCTGTTTTTCATTAAAAAAGTTATATGTTGCATTAGTGAGATCAGTGTTGGACTATGGAAGTGTAGCGTATGGATCAGCAGCAAAAAGCCATCTGAAAAGGCTCGACATAATACAGGCGCAAGCAATGAGAGTTTGTTATGGAGCATTTAGGTCAACGCCAGTAGCAGCATTGCAGGTGCAAACAGGAGAACTGCCATTGGAGCTGAGAAGGAAGCAGCTAATGGGTAATTACTGGGTAAGTTTGCAGGGTCAGCAGAGTAGTCATCCAACAAAACAGATGCTGCAGGAGGTATGGGAAAATAAGAAGAGCACTGTGGAACATTTTGCAAAAATAGGAAACAAAATAGCAAAAGAGTTACAAGTCGAAAGGATTCAAATAAGTCAAACAGTGTCATATCCGACAACAGTACCATGGAAGCTAAAAACCCCTGAGGTAGACTGGACCCTTCTTAGCTAAGGGGGGGAAGACAGAAAACATTGAATTTATTGGAAGCAGTCAGCACACAAATAAATGAAAAGTATACAGGGTATGTGCAGGTATATACAGATGGAGCCAAAAAGCCAGAGACAGGGGTAACAGGAATTGGAGTTTCAATTCCAGAAAGAGGAGTCGGGATAAGCAGGAGAACAGATGGGTTAGGGGTGTATACAGTGTAAATGGTGGCAGTATTGGTAGCACTAAAATGGGTGGAAGTAACATCTCAACATAAGACAGTGATATGTTCAGATTCAGCATCAGTACTAGCAAGCATTAGATCATCTATCTCAGATAGTCGACAGGATATATTGTATGAAATTCTTAAGTCAGTCACAAAAATACATCACAAGGGGGGGCAGGTAACATTTCTTTGGGTTCCAGCACATGTGGGAGTGAGAGGGAATGAAAGAGCAGACAAGTTGGCGAAAGAAGCGTTGAAAAAAAGACATGAATATATATATGGAGATGAATATATGTTTGTCTAAAACAGAGGTAAAGAACATAATCAAAGGAAATATCTATCAAATGTGGCAAAAAAGATGGGATTCAGAGAGAACAGGAAGGCATTTTTATCAACTGCAAAAGAGTGTAAAAGGATCAAGTGAAGGAGGAAGAAAAAGAAGAGATGAAGTGGTAATTGTCAGGCTGAGATTGGGGCATTGTTCACTGAATAGTACGTTGAAGTTAGTTGGAAAACATGATACTGGGCTTTGTGAAGGATGTCAAGAAGAGGAAACAATAGAACATGTAATAATGTGGTGCCATGAGGAGCAAAGAGGGGTGATGAGGGACAGGCTGAGGAAACGTGCTGTGAAGGAGGTTACTCTGAAAGGATTATTAAGCAAGGGAGAAAGGGGGCAGGGGAAAATACTGCTGAAGTATCTAAGGGAAACCGGCATCTATAACAGGATTTAAGGAATAGAAGAGGTAGAGATGTGGGTCAAGGTACAGGTTTTGTTTCTTTCTTTCTTTTTTTTTTTTTTTTTTTGATGAGACGCAGCTGAAGTAAACAGAACCAAGAACTCTGTAAACAGAAGGTGGCGGTAATGCACCGAAGAAACGGCTGCCAACCGCCTTTAAACAAGTAGAAGAAGAAGAAGACTGTAGCGTCACTGGGTGGATTTCTCTGTTATCTGGATCTCGTGATTGTCATCTTCCTGTTTACCCAGGGGTAAAAGATCACTCTCCATCAAAACTCTGCAACAGGTCGACGTACGCCGAGCAGGCGCCATGGTTGCTTGGCTATGAAACAAAGGGAACCATGGTGGTTTGGTACCGGATAATGACTTTCTCTTCACTGCTACAAATGTGTCTGTTGTCGCTGTTGTTGGTTCGCAGCAGCGAAACACCGTTGCGAAACTGTCCTGGTGAAAGATGTCTGCCTCCGAGACCTCCCGTGGTCCTTAGTAAGTTTTCTTCGTTTGGTTGACTTCTCATCATGTTTACCTTACCCTCCTCTTCCAGACTGTTGCCAAAGGCGTCAGTCCATAGTGGATTTTAGTTAGGTTTGCAACAGCTCATGATTTATCACCGCGGTGAAGTTAGTTTGACGTTTGACGTTAGATTTTCGACAGGCATTCGCTCCTGGGTAAACTGCTATACCACGCAGTCCGAATCACCCCTCCAACATTTCGAGTGCACTGGTATTGCACACATTACAGTAGACTCCCAGTGGACGGCTACAGTTTGTACCGACTTCCTGTTTACAAAGTAGAAATGTAGAATGTGTAAAGCTGAGTTTACAAGCCAAAAAGGAACAATGTGTTCTAAAAATGCTGAATTGCTAATATTTATATATTAAAATTCATTTAAAAAAAATATTTAACAAATTGAAATGTAAAAAGGCGTAACTCATGCAGACAGTAGAGTAGGCTACTTTGATCCCACATTGATTTCAAGTAAATTGATCACAGTTCCTGGAAGCTTGAGCTAAAATGCTAACATTTACATATAGAGGTCAAAAAAGCTCCAGCAACACTGTAGTTCAGGAAACAACTTTATTTGACCAACGCGTTTCGGCTTGTGGCCATCATCAGGGTCCATATAAAAATTAATAGAAATTATTTAGAGATTTGAAATGTAAAAACAAGAGGTGTATCTCATGCAGACAGTAGAGTACTTTGATCCCACATTGATTCAAGTAAATTGATCAAAATTCCTGGAAGCTATTGATCTAAAATGCTAATATCTATATATAAAAATCATAGAAACAGGGCTCTCGACTAACTTTTTGAGTTGGTTGCAACGGTGCACCAGCACAAAATTTAGGTGCACCCAAATTTTTCAGTGTCGCCTTTAACGCCATAAGGTCACCATTTTATTACTCTCCATAAATTTTATATAATGTAAATGCTTTTTAAATAAGACGAAGATATGAAGAAATACTTGTCTTTATTTGAAGCAAAATTATACATTTAATGTAAAACAGAGCGTTTAAAGTGCTTCACTGAATGAAATTTACAACTTTAAACTAAAACATTAAGCAGAATAAAACATCTTCAAATAAAAGTGCCTGTTCTTAACCCTTTAAGGTCCAAGACCGTAGATGAAAGCCAGAAAATTCTATTTTTTGGAGATTAAATTTTTATTTCACTTTCTGGTAAAATCCTACAAAAATCAGAAAATCCATAAAATTCTACATATAGATTTTTCGTATCTCATTTGATACATTAGGTGTTTGTGGCAACTGGTAATCCATTTGAGGACATTTTTTATCATTTATCTGATTTTATTCTGATTTTTTTTGTCATTTGATGATCAAATTGTGTCGATAGAGGTATTATAAAAGTATGTATCAAATATGGTACAATTGGCATTACAGGGTTAAAGTGTTTTTGCTGAACTGAAATATAATATTTCAAACTCAAACATCTCAAGGTAAATAAAATATTTCGGGATAATAAAAGCTAATGTTTAAGGTGCTATACTGTGCTGAAAAATGAAATAAATATCCATATTTTAACAACCAACAACATAACATTTAACTGGACGGTCTTATTCTCCAATAAATTTGAACCTAGAATAAGACTTCATTCACTGTATTCAATATTTACAAAGCTGAAACTATAAGGTAAATAATAAAAAAAAAACAATTGTCAAACTAATTTATGAAAACGACTTTAAGGGCAGAATATTTCTGACTTTTTAAATTATTTTTTGGCTTTTTTTTATTTACAGCTTAATGTACAGTCGGGGGCTGTCAGTCAGGTCATTTGTCCTCAGTGGACGTGAACACTCACCTAGTATTTAGTATTTAGTATTAGTATTTTTAGTATTTATTTATTTATTTATTTCATACATCTGAAATAAAACATTTTCATACAAACATATAAGCATATAATTGAATGAAAAGGAACAGAAAGAAGAAAAATCTTATATTATCTGCCCCTTTTAGACACTTAAAAAAAGTGTGCCTGTGTGATTAAACTCCCACCTTAACAGGAGAAATGACTGTGCAGATATAGATGTTATATTTAACTTTACTTTGTTTTACTTGTTATTGTATTTAATTATTAATTATCTGACTGTCACTCAGGTGGGCTTTACACGAGTACGAATTTGTAAGACTCCGGTAAAATAAACTATCGATCTGGTGATATTGACACACGGAGACGCGTATTTGTCCATGACTCCGCATCTTTTTTGAAAACGGGTCTGCAGGTGGATATCTGCGTATTCGTCTACATGCTGTAGTTGGTATAAACCGATAAGTCCGAGAAAGACGGTGACCTCATAGCACCCCTCCTCCTTCCTGCCCCCCAACCCACGCTGTCACACACTCCAACAACAACAACAATGGCGGCAGCTGGGCTTATTCTGATCTTGTTCCAGCAGCTATAAATATTGCTACGACTTTTATACCAACATTTGCTCACAGAACACCAACAACACCACCTTCGGCAACAACAGCAACAAGGTCTCACGCAGAGATGAAGCATGTTACGCGTGCATGAGCACTTATTGACATGGAATACACCTCGGAGCAGAACTGTGATGTTACGAGTGTAGTAACCCAAGAACTACATTACCCAGCATGCAGTATGGGTTGGGAGCATGCGTGGGAAACCATAGGTACGTCCCGGCGTGGATTTTGCGTTCTCAAGTAAATACACAAGCTTATGTACAATACGATGTGTAAACAGCGATACATGTTTTGATGCTGACGCCAAGACAATACGGTGCCGTCCTCGTGTGAGGAGGGCCTAAGACAATTCAGCGGAGCTTCGCTGTGTCGTTTCCTGCTGTAGCCTGACACCACAGAGTCTGGGCTCCTCTGTATACTGACAGCTGATTGGATGATTACTGAGGGCTGTGTGTGTGCATGCGTACGTGCGTGCCTGCGTGTGTGTGCAAGACCTGCTGTTGAACGGAGAGGCAGAGAGACAGAGAGCGACTGCAGACGCAATGTTTTGTCCGGTTTTAGCGGATTATCTGCTACCGCCGTTACCTTTGTTTTTTTTTCACCCGGGGAGCGCAGGGTGCACCAGTGCGACCAACAAAAAAAGTTAGGCGCACTCTTACAAATTTTGGTTGCATATGCGACCAAAATGGTCGCACTTGAGAGCCCTGTAGAAATCATTTAGAGATTTGAAATGTTAAAACAAGAGGCATATCTCATGCAGCCAGCTCAGTACTTTTATCCCGAACTGATTTTAAGTCTATTGATCACAATTCCTGGCAGCTATTGAGCTAAAATGCTAATATTTCTATATAAAACATAATAGAAATTATTTTGAGATTTGAAATGTAAAAACAAGAGGCATATCTCGTCCAGCCAGTAGAGTACTATGATCCCACACTGATTTCAAGTAAATTGATCACAATTCCTAGAAGCTATTGAGCTAAAATGCTAACATTTACATATAAAAATTAATAGAAGTTATTTCACAATTTGAAATGTTAAAGAGGCGTATCTCATGCAACCAGAGTAATAACATGACGCAACTCTAGTAGGGGTATAATTACGAAATTGATTTATTTGCATATGGGACATTACCAGTTTTTCTCTTTGGCCTACTCAGTTTCTTCATCAGTGATGGACAGACATGAGCTGTGGAACCACCTGTCATAATCATCACATTGTATCTGTTAAATGGAATACAAATTACAGTTTTCATTATTATTTTTTTTTTTATTTGACACAAACACTTGTAAAAGATTGTTTCCATGTCTATGTGACAATTGAACATGCCTATTACTGTTTTTTGCCATCTAAACATCAAATGCAGGTACTTACAGCATTAATGGGGGCATATAATAAATAACACACTCATGATCACCTTTGAAGAAAGTTCTGTTCACACTATTGTACATTTGCTGATTATGGTTCGCATCAGTTCACCTTTCACATCTTTGTGAAAGATGAACTGATGAACCTCCATCCTGATGAACCTCCATCCTCACATAATGAAAACAACTTTTTTCCACTTACCTTGGCCACAGTCACACCAGAGCTGCTTCCATCTTCTTGGAGTGGATGGAACATCGCCCCCCCTTTCCTTTTTACATCCACCCATTCTGTCTTCCCATAACATGTCCTCCTCATCTGGAAGTACTTCCTGAATAAAGTTTATATTCATCATACTGTTTCAGTTGTCCAGACTCAGAGGTTATTATAAACATTTGCAGCAACAAAATGAATAACTAGTTTCATTGATTACAAATTATTATTCATTAACACATTTACAAATTACACCCATGCAGGATGCTATCACTGTACTGCCAACCACTGTGAGTCTACTGTAAAGTGTTCAATACCAGTGCACTCGAAATGTTGGAGGGGTTATTAGGACTGGGTGGTATCGCAGTTTACCCAGGAGCGAATGTCTGTTGAATATCTAATGTCAAACGTCAAACTAACTTCACGGCGGTTGATTTATCTATCATCCCCTTGAATTTCTGAGAACGGATTGTTCTATAGATACTGCTTGATGTCCCTGGTGTCTCAGAAAACTTCCAGCATCACGTCAAATACAATATGTTTAAAGGCAGCCGTTCTGTGATGTTTTTGAAAAGTATTTAGAAATTGTGCATGTTATTCAATAAATACCGTCACTTAGTGGCGCTTAAACTGAGATACACAGGCATTATGTCTTCGACACATAGTTAGCGTTCACTCGATTCAGTTGGAACACTTACGCAAGGATTGTTGATGATGTCAATCGTAAGCTTTACTAGTACTCGGATTTGTATTATATGTACTCGATTTTGATTTACTAGTAGACTTAACTAGTTAAAAAGGTGTCAGTAGTGGGTTGCTAGAAGTAGCCCAAAAATATTCTTGTAGATTCCTTTGGATTACTTCCAGTATTCATAGTCGACATACAATAGTATAAAAGGTTCACGAGCTCCTCTAGTAGACCAGAACGTGTTTTCCCTTATTTAAAATAGTTTTTTCTATTGGGGAGATTTGGAGTATTTAAGCATGATAAACAAAGCAGTGTTATTTTCTTTCTTTCTTTAATTATATTAATTTGTATGTAAAACTGAAAAGCAGCACCAAGTTTGTATTTTATTTTTCTGTTTTCATTTTGACATGTTCATATCAAGGTTTTATCAGAGGAAATATCAGGACACAAAGAACTTACTCTATTTAAAAATAAAGTCCAATGTTATGACTTACTTTACTTTTAAATAGTCATGGTACAAACTTGCTTTAAATGTAAAATGTGTTGACAAATGTCCATGTAGAACTGTGCTGTTGGTGGTGGTGGTGGCAGTAACTCATACAGTGCTATGAAAAATTCTTTGATTCCTGATGTCTTTTGCATAGTTATCACACTTAAAGACAATCCATGCAATTATGAATGAATGAATATTTAAAAAAATCAAAAGAAAATTATTAATGAAAAGAGTGTTCAAAAAAACAGAAAATCAGCACAATATAAAATGCAGTTCCTAATTTGTGAGTTTATCTATTTAGGGGGAAAAACTATCTGTAAAAAGAAATTGCCTCTTTGTGGCTGTCCTGGTCTGGGGAACTCTCTGGGTATGTTTTTGTGGTTAATTGATTTGCCTACAAGAGTGCAGAGCTTTTTGCAACGGCTTGCGAAAAACAAAATCACAAATGTCTATGAGAAAGTGATAGATTTAAGATAGATGGACCTTGTTGTGTGTTCATACAATGACAGACAATGTCAGTGAACAGGTTCAGCAATTTTGTTATTCGCATTCATAGTAGAAGCCTCCACAGCATTGAAAGAGACTTTAGAAAATGTACATATATACTATAAAATTTTGTTACCTGTAGGTATTGTGGAGTTAGTTAAGGATGTTTGTTGTTCCAGTACAAAACATGTTGAAAATAGTGATTTTAAAACCATTAAAAAAATTGAATTTTGACTTGGTCTTTGAAGAGGAAAAATATTGTCCACTTAATTCAAAAAAGCCATTTCTTGAGAAATTTGAGACATATCTAAAATAAGTCATGTCTGATTTCATTGCCTCTTGACTAATGTAGTGATTGATGTTAAACTGTGTTTTTTCTTCCTTCAAGCTATAAATGGTCATGATAGTCATGTCATGATACATTTATGTAGCAGCAAAGGTCAGTCCAGCCATGAAAAAAGGTACTTCCCTTAAAGGGCAACTTCGGTATTTTTCAACCTGGGTCCTATTGCCCCAAGTGTATGTGTGTATACGATTGACGGGTACAACTCGTTTTAAAATTGGCTCAGTATCAAGGGGGCGGATGCAGCCGGCAGCCGCGAAGCTAGATAGGGGGGCAACTGCATCCCGTATAAGTTTGAGCATTAAAAGTGTTTATTTCGCCACAGACCGGTTGCGATCGCCGGTGCTAGCTCTCTAATTAGCATTGTAAGCATTGCATTTTCCTTCACGTCCTCTGACCTGTGTGACGTCATCTGTGAGCTTGTTGCCGGAAGAAAACAGAGGAGCAATGCAGCGTGCCGCTCAGAGTGGAGCTGCTTATCCCGGAGGACAGTTGGAAGTTTTACTGCATCGGTATCATGGCTGAATATTTACCAGATTTCGTGAGTGAAAGGCGAGCCTTTTCATTCTGACGGCCACCCGTATTTATTTGAGCCAGAGTATACGGACGAGGAGCTGCTACAAACTCAAGAGCTAACGAGGATAGCAACAGAGGGCAAACGAGTGTGAAGCAGCGGCGGCATGAACGCTCTAGATTTGTCTCTGACACACATTTACTGTTGCCCTAAATCCTCTTCACTTTTTCCTCTCGTCCAGCCAGTACAGACTTGTGGCCTACCGTGTTACAATGCTAATTAGAGAGCTAGCACCGGCGATCGCAACCGGTCTGTGGCGAATTATAAACATTTACACAACACATACAATACTTATACGTATTGTATGCATAAAGACATATTAGTTATACTTACTTTATGGATAGTTGACCATTTGGTCCCTGTGGTTTTGGTCGCCTCCTTCAATTTATTTTGGGTACATGAAAAAAGGTATCCAGCACTGCCCTGTTGATCAGAGGGGGGAGGTCCTCTAATGTAGTTACACAGCGTCGGGTACTTTCTGTATCATCCCACGACACATCGAGACCACGAATATTGGGCAACAGGTCCCACTTGTTGCAACACAGACATTCTTCCTCTGTGGGCATAGAGTCACAGCACCCACAGGAGCACCACCAGTCCTCAGAAATTCGCGTTCGTGCAGCCGCTGCTTCACCCTCGTCTGCTCATCGGCCCTCTGTTGCTATCCTCGTTAGCTCTTGAGTTTGTAGCAGCTCCTCGTCCGTATACTCTGGCTCAAATAAATACGGGTGGCCGTCGTAATGAAAAGGCTCGTCTTCACTCTCGAAATCTGGTAAATATTCAGCCATGATACCGATGCAGTAAAACTTCCAACTGTCCTCCGGGATAAGCAGCTCCACTCTGAGCGGCGCGCTGCATGGCTCCTCTGTTTTCTTCCGGCAACAAGCTCACAGATGACGTCACACAGGTCAGAGGACGTGAAGGAAAACGCAATGCTTACAATGCTAATTAGAGAGCTAGCACCGGCGATCGCAACCGGTCTGTGGCGAAATAAACACTTTTAATGCTCAAACTTATACGGGATGCAGTTGCCCCCCGATCAAGCTTCGCGGCTGCCGGCTGCATCCGCCCCCTTGATACTGAGCCAATTTTAAAACGAGTTGTACCCGTCAATCGTATACACACATACACTTGGGGCAATAGGACCCAGGTTGAAAAATACCGAAGTTGCCCTTTAAGTTCAGGCACAGGTGAGGTCCCAACATTTTTGTTGACGAGGCTTAGGCTAAGTTTACATGGAGACCCTGTGACTTAAAACGCAAATATTTTTCCTTTACGTATTCAAAGTTGATCTGCGTTCAGATGGAGACGCTGGAGACGAATGAAACCGCTCTAGTATGCATGCTGGTTCAGCAGATGGCGATTTAGGTTTGCAGAGAGGCAGTGCTGCTACAATACGCATACAAAGAAGAAAAAATTCTCACAAACAACAATGGATAGTGGACGCACAAAGATGCAGGAGTTTCTTTTCTGAACAACAAATCAGTTCGGACAACAAATCTGTCTGGATAGTTTTGTCTGGATAACAAACCGAGCACGGTAAGTAGCACACACGTTACTCGGTAGATGGCCGAAGCTGTTGTTGTTCCTGGTATGCGCTCAGCCTTCATTTGAAAGAGTACTGTGCATGTGGTGATGTCAGTGTTTCACCCTGAAACACTTTGATCTGGGTTTACACAGCACTGCATGGAGAGCATATTGAAAACTCTCCACTCTGCAGCCTGGTTTCAAAAGTTTGCGGATTTAAGCAATCCAGGTACCGTTTCCATGTAAACAGGAGGCTGGAATGCAATGAAAACTAATCGGATCTGACCGTTTTAGGCCTTGTGTTAATCACCCCTCAGTTTGTGGATAGTTGTGGTGGTATGATTTTCTTGCTTTTGCTTCGATGAGGTAGGATCTATTAACATAAACTGTGGCCATCGTAATAAGCTTAACAGCCCTTTTTAGTCTGTCATATTACAGCTCCGAGTTTGTCTTTCCCTAGATTTATCTTATTATTTTCTAAAATATTAAGAATATCATCTCAGTAGTTTCAAAGAGCAATCTATTTTATCCTTTACCATCACAAACATCTAATGAGAAAGCTATTTAAAACAGTCATAATGATCTTTAGCAATCTCCCTGTCACACCTCCTAGATCATTTATGTTGCAACGTTGCTCTTATTACTGCTACTACTTGTACTAAAGGACATTTTTTTTATATCTGACAGTATAAAAGACAAAAATTGTCCGTGAGTAGGTGATTGTGTTAGTACTACTAGTAAATTCAACATATCACATGAGTAATATTAGTAGAATTGATGCAAATTAAGTGGGAAGAGTTATAACCATATCCAGTACCGAGTATAAATGTCAGCAAATGCCCAATTATCTTATGTCTTGTAAGATTATCCCATAAGATTGTCCTGTGGTCAGGGCCAACAGCTGTAAATATTAAACTTGTTCAATGTTTTCGACCAAAAATCTTCATGTCTGTGGGTAGGGCTGACGACTCTCGAGTCATGACTCTATAAATTGTGACATGGAATGCAATGTAGCCAATCAAGTAGCGAGCTGACTGAGGAACAAAAAAGCAGACGTAAACAACAAATAGGCACAGCCAACCTGAAACATAAACACAAAGTTTGGTGGAACTAAGAAACGGAGGGCCAAGCTCACGTCTAAAGGTAGTTCCAGTATTTTTCAACAGTCTTTTCTTTTATTTAGATTTTACATCAAAAAATTGTTCAAAGACCACCATCATTCCCTCTTTTCGCATGTTCTCTCTCATGTTTCTTGTTTTGTTTACCAGTTGTTGCCATAGACTATGTTTATGGTTGTTGCTATGCTTCTTCATGATTTTTGTTAGATCACATTGGATCATATAAGATTTCTGTCTTTGAAGACAAGATTCTAGATTGTAGGTGGGACAGAATGGTTATGTGTGTGGTGTGGTGTGGTGTGCTGTGAATAGCAGAGCACACCATACGATTAAAACTGTTCAGTGCCTGATTTTTTTTTAATGTATTTTTTGGGCATTTTGTGCCTTTATTGATAGGAGAAAGACAGTGGATACTTGTGAAAGGGGGTGAGAGAGCAGGGGAAGACACTCTGCAAATTGATCAAAGGCGGGATTTGAACCTGGACCGGCAGAAGCAAGTACATGGGATGCCTGGTTGCTAACCACTGCCAAACCAGCACCCCTGTGCCTGATTTTTTATCTTCATGTGTGGGGTCTCGAACAGAAAAAGAAATCTATTCAGATTTAGAAAATCCTTATGTGTGTATTCCGCTCGAGCAAATAGGTACAAGCCTCCTATTAGTTTACTGCATGGGCAATTACCTTTCAGCTGGTGTGTTTCAAAGCAGAGAAAACATCTAGGGAGATTGTATAAATTACCAAAATTGGGTCAAGAGCTGTCCAAAGTATTATTAAAATTGGAAGGATAGTGGGAAACCATCTTCTTCAAGGAAAAAGGTGGTTGGAAAAAAATCCTGATTGATCATGACTGGCGACCACCTATATGTTTGGCCAAATCAAATTGAGGTGAACTCGGAGCTATGTTTAATAGTGAAAGTAAGAGCATTTCCACACGCACAATGCAAGGGAACCCAAGGGATTGGGACTGAACAGCTGTGTACCCTTAAGGAAACCTCTAATCACTAAGACTAACTGAAAAAAGGTTTCATGTTGTCTGACTACTGTTGTAAATGAAAGGTGTAAGTGTCATGAATTTTTGTTTGACACAAACGTTTCCTGTCAACAATGATCCCAGAGCACAGTGAAAACTCCCACAGGCTTTTAGTTTAGGTAACCAACCCAGTGCTAACTTTCTGGTAGGCTTACAAAAATGCATCATCCATGCAGTAATCTGTTGTAAATCAAACAGGATTTCTGACATGTAGATTTTTCTGCAGAATTTCAGAGAAGGCACATGGCTGCTATTTTAAGGAACTTATCTTAAAGATTTCAACAGATTGACTTTAACATTGGTGTAGATCAGCAATACCTTTTTACTCAATAAGTGGCACCTTAAAGTTTGATGTCAGTATAGCACAAAAGCTTGATAAAGTAGTAAAAAATCCCTAATTCCCCACAAAACCATTTATTTCATTCATTCATTGATTCATTTTCTATACCCCTTTATCCCTTTCAGGGACGGGGGGGCTGAAGCCTATCCCAGCTGTCATTTGGCAAGAGGCAGGGTACACCCTGAACCAGTTGCCAGTCAATCGCAGGGCCACATAGAGAGACAGACAACCATTCACGCTCACACTCATACCTAAGGGCAATTTAGAGTCACCAATTAACCAAATGAGCATGTTTTTGGTCTGTGGGAGGAAGCTGGAGTACCCGATGGAATCCACGCATGCACGGGAAGCACATGCAAACTTCACACAGAAAGGCCCCTTTTCTGACCCGGGGATCGAACTGGGTACCTTCTTGCTGTGAGGCATGTGCACTACCTGCTGAACCACTGTGCCGCCCCATTTTTTTTTTCATATTGTTTTTGTTAGTATGAGGAGTGCTAAAGGAATTCTTTATAAATAAAAGGTTGTGCATAGTATAGGGATCTTCGAGCTTTATAACATTAGTAAACCAGTTTTCCTTTTGCATCTCTTCTTCATAAGCATTGACTTTCTTCTACTTACAATTGTTCTATTGTTCCACAGTGGTAGGTTGTGTGAGCTGAAATTGTGTTTGTAAAATATCTTCCAGTGTGAGAGGACCTGTTGATAAAAGACAGAGAGTTCGATTAGTAATTTAGATATTTCAAAGCCACATTTCAATTAAAACTCTATGCCCCAAAATTTTAGTACCAGCAAGGATAACAAAAACCATGCCTCTTTACATCTCCCAAGAATAAGAGAGGCCACTTCAATTCGAGTACTCTAGTTAATTTTTTTCAAATGTATGCCCCCCAATAAAAATGACTATTGAACATCAATGTATTCAATAAATGAAACTTTTTTTGGCTGAAAAACCAAGCTGATTATTCAAACAAACATTCTTCTTTTTGAAGAGTTTTATAAAGACAATGGTAGTAAAGTTGCTATAATATTGCACCCATGTCTTTTTGTCATTTCTTCCAGTACCAGGTGATCTGGGAAATCAGATAGAGGCAAAGCTGGATAAACCAAGTGTAGTCCATTACATCTGCTACAAGAAGACAGACTCTTTTTTTACTCTGTGGCTCAACCTTGAGCTGCTTGTCCCAGTTGCCATAGACTGTTGGATAGACAATATCAGGTAAGGAATGGTTCTTTGTGCTTACGTTTTTCAAAGCACTCACAGCAAGTTAGTCAAAAGGGAATACATTTACTGTTTTAGTAAGATGAATTACAATTAAAATCCTTTTTGGGGTGTTATCACATGGCAACCTAGTCTAGTATATTTGCTCCAAGACTTTTCTAACTCAATATGTTACAGAGCAGATAGACAATGCCTATTGCTTGGAATTTCTCTCAGTAAGGGACTAAAGATACATTATATTCAACCGTGGGTTGCTTGCCACAGGTTAGCTATTGACCTGTGCAGGATAAACTGACCTTTAAACAATTTCTCAACAAAACCAATTCAGTGATAGATAGAATTCCCCAGTGTTCTTGACAGCTACAAAATTAAAAGGTGATTGATCTGAGCAAGCATTTTAGCCATTAATTGATATACTTTTAGTAAAGTACTGTGACTCTTTAACACTAAACTGCTTTTTTCTGTGGTAAAACAAAATTTTATTTTAGATAGAAGAAACATTTGTGCAGGAATGTAATCTGGCATTTGTAGGTGAAGTTAATAATGTAGTTAAAACAGGTTTTACCCAAAGAGGCCTTGAATGGTCCTATCTAGAATTGTGTGGGTGTGGTTTTGTTTGTCTGACAACCCAGCAACCCTGTGAAATCTGGAGAACATGTTTTGGCAGGACGTATTGACCTGATATTCAATTGTGACATCTCTCACCACAACCTGAAGTTTACCTCTCCCTGTCTAACCAACCTAGATCATTGAAATCACCTGTGTGTCTATTGAAGCCAGTAAGAACACAACAAAAATCAACATGAACTTTCTTAATAAGATATTTATGATCATATATACAGTTATAGCAAAACTTATTAGACCACCTTTGTTTTCTTAAATGTCTTGTTCACTTTAATGCCTGGTATTACTAAAGGTATATTACCTGAATAGTACAATGAACACAACAAAAAGTGCAGTTGATTCCATAATACTTAATGTCTTATTTGACATGCTTAAGTTTAATTATATTCCTGGGGTACATAAGAGGCCATTTCATGTCTTAAGAAGCACTGCACATGCAAAGAACAAGAGTGGTTTTCTGCTTGCATTCAGGTCGTTGCACAACTCAGAAGTTGCCAGCTCTCACACAATGTCTAAAACAAAGGAATTATATGAAGCCACAAATGGAGTCACCTTGGCACTGCTGGGGTAGCATGAGTGAAAGACGAGTAGCCAAAAAAAAGAATTTCTCCAAGACAGCCATTCATTACACCAAGAAAAAACAAGTTGAACATGGTACTACCAAATTTGCCAGTTGGTTGAGGCAGGAAACATCACACGAGAGCACTGTGCACTCATTCGTCCTTGTGTCGGGAATCATTGTCAGACCTCCAGAGACCTTAAAAATTAGTTTGCACTGTCGAGAAATGAGACTTTGTTCAGCGAGAACAGTTCAAAACAGACTTCTTGAAGCTGGTCTGAAGTCACACAGGGCATGGAAGAAGCCCTTAATCTATGAAAAGCAGAGGAAGGCCCAGTTACTCTTTGCTAGGGATCACAAGATTGGACTGTTGATGGTTGGGCTATGGTCCTAATCAGTGATGAATCCAGTTTTGGATTGACATCTATTCCAGCCAACTTACTGGTTAGGAGGAAGCCTGGAGAAGCCTACAAACCAGAATGTCTTGCCCCTACATTAAAACATGGGGATCGATTGGTGATGATCAGGGTTGTTTCAGTATGGATGGAACAGAGCAAATGCAATTGTGTGAAGGGTGAATGAACCAGGTCAAGTTCAGGGCTACACTTCAAAACAGTCCTCTTAATAAACTCAGTTAATAAACTCTTTCCTGCTTCAAATGGCTGGATTTTCCAACAAGACAATGCCTCTTGCAACATGAAAACGTCAGTTAAAGCCTGGATGGGGAACCAGAACATTCAAATCATGCCCTGGCCTGCTCAATCACCAGATCTAAATGCAATTGGAAACCTGAGGAACATCTTTAAACTCAAAATGGAGAACCACAAGCCCCATAACAAAGCAAATTTATAAGACTTTTTGGAACAGAAATGGGCTGCTGTGACAGCAGAACAATGTCAGAAGCTGATGGAGAGCATGCCAAGGTGCATGGCTGCAGTCGTCAAAAACAATGGTTATGCAATCAAGAACAACCTCTTGTATGTATCATGTGACTAACAGATGGAAAAGAAAACACTGGAATGCCTAGAGCACTGTTTTTGCCATTACAATGCCATATTGATTGATGTAAGAACTTGTGTGATTTTGGTTATTATCAATGGAACAAGGAAAATAGCTAGAAAACATATTTTTTTTAATGCAGTTTTTGGGCATTTTGTGACCTTATTGATAGGAGAGAGACAGTGCATAGGCTTGTGAAAGGGGGTGAGAGAGTAGGGGAAGACACTCTGCAAACTGGCCACAGGCGGGATTCGAACCTGGACCGGCAGAAGCAAGTACATGGGGTGCCTGGTTGCTAACCACCCCGCCAAACCAGCACCCCAGAAAACATATTTTAAATTAAACTCTTATGAGCTATTTTTGTTGTTATTATGATATTTGTCCAAACAAATGTACCTTTGGCTGTAACAGGCATCAAATTGAACAAGAAATTGAAAAAAAAAACAAGGGTGGTCTAATATTTTTTCCCATGACTTGTACATACTATCATCTATTTAAAGGTCCCATGTCCTGCAAATTCAATCCTGCAAAAGAGCTGCATATGATCCTTCACAGAGACTTTTTTCCAACTTGAACATATCCTCGTAGACACCTACAACATGATTTGAACTGTCGAACACACCAGGACATAGTACCTTTAAAAACCTTTGACAGAATTTCTCATGGTTTTCAAACATCAGCATTTAAGCCTTGAGGTTGCTCAGAAATAGGATGTAAAGTAGGTAGGCTTTAGACAATCATTCATAATGTAATAAATAACTCAGCCAATAAGAAAATATTTTATCCTTGCACAATCATCCTGTTCATGCAAAGTGATGGCAAACACACCCAGTTGCCCACACAGTCCTGAGAAGTAATTGTTACTGTAAAATTAAAAAAAATAGCTGATTTAGAACAAGAACTTCTTATACTTACAGAAGGTGTTTCCCCCTTAAACTTTCAAGGATGCTTAGTGACACATATTCTATTTAAATTCCCAAAAAATTAAATCATGTTCCTAAAGGCTTTAAATTAGATGTTTTTTTTAAATTGATTTTTCCATTTACAGACAAGAATATTACAGATATCAAACAATGGTCTTCTTCCAAATGCACTATATTGCCAAAAGTACTTGCTCACCTGCCTTGACTCGCTTATGAACTTAAGTGACATCCCATTCCTAATTTATAGGGTTCAATATGACATCGGTCCACCCTTTGCAGCTATAACAGCTTCAACTCTTCTTGGAAGGCTTTCCACGAGGTTTAAGAGAGTGTTTCTGAGAATTTTTGACCATTCATCCAGAAGCGCATTTGTAAGGTCACACACTGATATTGGCTGAGAAGGCCTTGCACTCAGTCTCTGCTGTAATTCATCCCAAAGGTGTACTATCAGGTTAAGGTCAGGACTCTGTGCAGACCAGTGAAGTTCATCCAAACCAGACTATGTCATCCATGTCTTTATGGACCGTGCTTTGTGCACTGGTGCACAGTCATGTTGGAAGAAGAAGGGGCCAACTCCAAACCGTTCCCACAATGTTGGGAGCATGGAATTGTCCAAATTGGCTTCGTATGCTGAAGCATTCAGAGTTCCTTTCACTGAAACTAAGGGGCCAAGCCCAGCTCCTGAAAAACAATCCAAAACCAAAACCCCCCCTCCTCCAAACTTTACACTTGGCACAATGCAGTCCCACAAGTATCGTTCTCCTGGCAACCGCCAAACCCAGACTCGTCGGTCAGATTGCCAGATCAGGGTTTCCTGCGGATCCTTGAAAAGTCTTAAAAGGCATTGAATTCATTATTCTAAAAATATGACCTTAATTGGTATTAAAATGTCTTAAATCCAGTTTTCAAAAGTCTTAAAAAGGACCTCTTTCACAATACATGTAATTTTGTCCACAGCCCAATTTTTTGTTTATTGTGTGGTATTTGTAGTACACCCAGAGACTCCCAAGAATATACCTTTAGAAAATCCAAAACTCATCCAGGGCCTGTACTATGACCTATTTTATGATCATTGCCATAGGAGTGAGCCAGGGTGCACACCTTACCCCAAAACTTACTCAAACACAAATAATAAATCATCAAATTGGGTCAAATCACCTTCACTGAAGTCTGGTGCATCTTTTGAAATCAAATGTAAAGCTGAGTATTACAATTTAAAGAAGTTATTGAATTTTAGCTGGGAAAAAAACATTTTTTTTTATGACTTTTTCAACAAATTCAATTCTTTAGAGATGTGTCTGACCAGCTTACAGTTGCTGCACACCTAAAATACTGACAAATTATTTGGCCACATATATATTCTCAAAGTGGGAAAAAAATCATCAAATTCTGAGACCAGTAAAGTTGTTCAATTAACAGGTTGGGTTACTGTGGTAGAATCAGGATACTGTTCCATGTCTTGTATATCAGGGAACCTTTAAAGATTTGTTCAGAATTCATCCTTTAAGTATGATTTCTTTTAGAATTTGAATGCTAGATTCAAAACAAACATTTCACATGAAATGTTATTCATTTTAATATTGAACAGCCACAAAGGGCCTGTATATTATGCCTTTGTGATGAAATAATAATGAGCCACTGATACAAGTAAAAACCGATGCAGTTTTGGATTGTTGTAATCAGATTGTATATATCTACAATGACAGCAATACATAAACATTACTTCTGTCAATTTCTGTTTCTAGTACTTATATATACATGTAATCTGTTCTATGGCCTTCGTGTCTTTTTGCATAGCAACGGCTTGGACAATTTTAATTTGTAGACTGGAACTATAGTGAGGGAAAGGGGATCTGAGAAACTCATAAGATGTATGATTGGCTGGTTATTTCATGGAATGGAGTCTTTGAATTTGCTTGTGTATGGTTGGAGGGGTTTCTGATTTTGAAAATGTTTATAATATCCCAAATAATAGATTACAGATGCAACATGTGCACACATGCCAGAGGTTCTCTTTCCAGCAGGACAGAGACAATAATATGCCTTCACAGGATCATCTGATGCATTCTTGTCAAATTGAATCCAAACATTGTATTTTATTTGAGATCTGTGACGAGAATGAATCTGTCCCCTAATGAGATCAGCATCTTGCTGGTTAAACCCAAATCTCATAGTCACCATCATTTTTTTGATGCTCAGCAATGTAGCCAGGGGACTGTTTGATTTGGTATGTACCGCATGTTATGGTCTCAAGGTATTCCAGATCCACATGAGGGAACGAGATATCAGATGCTTCAAGCTTCTGCCATTCACCTCTGAGCTCTACGTGACATATTTGGGTCTTCTGCAACTCGTTTTGCCAAAACATTGTCTTTTTTTAAAAGTGAAAGCATACGCTGAGCCATCTTAGTATCTCGTTCCTCTCGATCTGGATCTGAAACATATATTGGTCCTCTGAAGGCATTGAGATATGCAGTTACTATGCGCATTAATTTGCCAATGACCTCAACGAAATAATTTGAGTTAAGTTGTTTCTTAAACAACATCCACTTCTTTAAATGCCAGTGGTAGGACTCTACTATCCATCTTGTTTTGGTACAGCAACGATCACTATTGGCTGTTGAGGAATCCAATTGGGATTTACCAGTTGGTAAAAATGACGGCATTCTAGCATCACACCCCAACTTAGCAAGAAGATCTAAGGCATCCCTGTAGCCGCGATCTACAATCATATTGTCATTTGCTTCTAACCAAGATTTCAATATTTCAATTTTTTCTATGATGAGCCGAGTTATTGTTGCATCATTTACGTTACCATGGTAGGGGCCAATAGTGTCTAAAACATATCCATCAGGCAGTACAACTGACATGAATTTTAGGTAATTTTGTTTTTTCTGTTCTCCGTAAGATGCCCTTTGAAACTGATGATCACTGCAATTGTTGAGGTAGATATATGTACCATCTAAGATAAGAGTGACCTGGTCACCATAAAAAGCTTTAGTAAAGACAGTGTTGTGAGTTATGGCATCGTGGCGTGAAATATGATTTGTGCCAAGGTATTTGGGAACAACTATTGTGTTCAAAATATCTGCAATTGTATGAAAATATCTTGACAGTGTAGCTTGGGAAAGATTAGTAAGCATGGTCATTTGATTCCATAAAAGGTTTGTTTTCAGTTTTGCCCAAAAGTAAAGAATCAAATCTATTGCTCTGGAACTATCACTTGAACCTGAAACAAGATCAGATTCACACGTCATACATGTTCTGAAATTGCACCAATGTCCAGCCAGTCCATGCATGGCAGTCAGAATCTGACAAGGTTTCAAACTTCAGTTTGGGTGATGTCTCATGTTTGGATACCTCATGTAGAACATATATATATATATATACTTCATATATAGAATATATGAAAAAAAATATATAATTCAATTGAATGCACAATACTAAATTGAAGTTAACATCCATTTGCTGCAAATTGCATGAAATAAAACATTACCCTTGATATAATACAAGACATGGAACCGTATCCTGATTCTTCCACAGTAACCCAACCTGTTAATTGAACAACTTTACCGGTCTCAGAATTTGATGATTTTTTTCCCACTTTGAGAATATATATGTGGCCACATAATTTGTCAGTATTTTAGGTGTGCAGAAACTGTAAGCTGGTCAGACACATCTCTAAAGAATTGAATTTGTTGAAAAAAATCATTAAAAAAAACTATTTTTTTTCCAGTTAAAATTCAATAACTTCTTTAAATTGTAATACTTAGCTTTACATTTGATTTCAAAAGATGCACCAGACTTCAGTGAAGGTGATTTGACCCAATTTGATGATTTATTATTTGTGTTTGAGTAAGTTTTGGGGTAAGGTGTGCACCCTGGCTCACTCCTATGGCAATGGTCATAAAATAGGTCATAGTACAGGCCCTGGATGAGTTTTGGATTTTCTAAAGGTATATTCTTGGGATACTCTGGGTGTACTACAAATACCACACAATAAACAAAAAATTGGGCTGTGGGCAAAATTACATGTATTGTGAAAGAGGTCCTTTGAACACATTAGTAAGATTTATGTTAGTTTCTTTGAACTAAAAAAATATTTAGTAACATTTATCTATTTTTGAAAAAGAATTCACCAATTTACTCTCGTGGCAACATCGCCTAACCACAATAGCAGAACTAACGAAACGGTGATGTGGTTGCACCCGGATCTTTAAGTGCAGACGCATGTCTTGGCTCTACCGGACGCAGTTCACGGAGCAACTTCAGACAGAGACGTGTACTTTGGGTCACCTTTGTCATCATGGCTAAAAGCGGTACCAGGCAATGTGTACAAGGCACAGTGTATTTTTTGCAAGAGTTTTTTCACTCTCTGCACAATGGGAGTCAAGGCATTGGAGTCACACATGCAAAGTGCGAAACACGAAGCTTCAGAATCGAGCTGCCAACAGACGCCATGTATTTCCTAGTTCTGTTCGTCTCTCGTTTCCACCGTGCCCCCACCTGGACCCCCAACGACAACCAGGACCACAGCAGCACCACATTTCTGTATGTTCAGCAGTACGCCTACACTGAAAGCGGAGGTCTGTGGTCCTTGAACATCGTGACGAAACACCAATCATTTAAGTCAAATGAGGGAGTAAAATATACTGTACTGAAGTGCATTTCAACACTACTGTATAATAACAACAAGTGATAATAAATGTATTGACTCATATAAATTGAAGTTAATATATTTTATGAAAATGTCAATCAAAACTGAACATAATTATATTTGTAAAGGTATAAGTTATGGCTGTTGTATTGGATCACATTATATTGTACGAATCTTGCTTATATTGTTTGGTCTTCAGCTTCCACTTGTGAAGGTGTCAAATGATATTAATAACCCTCTCAGGCTCAAATTAAGTTTTAGTAACAGGAAAAATCAGATATTTGGGGAAAATTATCATATAGGGGAAGTAATACACAATTTTGACTTTTTTTGAGGGAGACTTTCACATGCAATACATTCTGGGATGTTGCAGATTTGCAACATTGGCCCGGAATGGTAAATTAACACTGAAGACTAAAGATGATATGAACGCTAACTTTATATATAAATTTGAAATTAAATTTCAAAAACCATGTAAAAATTCCTAAAACGGTTCTGACAGTGCCCAAAAAAAGATGAATGGGGGCAAAATAGGCCGGAAGTTGTAAAAACGGGGTTAAAAAAAGGTAAAACTGGTCCAAAAGTGTGAAAAAAGTATATGAATAGAGGTAAAAGAAACAGGCATGAAATTGCAAAAAACTACATCACAATGCCAAAATGTTCAACACATTTTGGGCTAACAATATTGAACCTTCTGCAATTTGAAAATTGGAACACGCCATATTGCGATTTAAAGGAGACATATCATGCTGATGCATGATTTAATACTTACATATAATAAATTTGAAAACAAGACCTTACACCCCCTTAATTTTCAAAAAATGAGATATTGTATTTTTTCTGATATCCTAGAACGAGATTTGAAGCCTCTGAAAATAGGTCTTTGCGAGATGTCCACGAGATTTAAATCGTTGTGACGACACAAGGTACATTTCTTTTTATTGGAGTAATCTGATAAAACACTTCCTCCTCTGTGATGTCCATTAGCCACAAAACCGTCACCGAGGAACACATTCGTCCAGCAGCAGTATATAGATCCCTAGCTCACACTCACTCGTTACCAGCTCTGGCCTGTAGGGGGACTCAATACGTGGCCGCTGCTTTGAGCCTGCCGGAAAATACAGTAGAAGAAGGACAGGCTGGCTCTACCCCCCGATAGAACTGACCAATCAGAGCACAAAGGGCTGTTGCGAGGTAACTTTAGGTCAGCCTGGAAACCGAGTGTTTCAAAGAGAGCTAGATAATGGCCTAAAATGAGGATTTTGAGAACGCTATTGTGGGGCAATGAAGGAACTAAATGACTTGTACTGAGGGCAGAAATGCTTTACAGGCATCCTAGTCTGGCATAGTGAAAAGGAGAAACAAGCATGATATGTCTCCTTTAATCTAATTTGCAATTAATTGTTCAGCCTTAATATATATTGTTTCAATTGTGGTTCGTTGTCAACTTGGTCTTAAATTTGATTTCAAAGGGCATTAAAAAGTCTTTAAAGTCTTTAATTTAACTTGCCTTCAGCTGTAGGAACCCTGAAGATGGAGAAGCTTCATTCAGCTCTCCAGAGAACGTGTCTCCACTGTTCTAGAGTTTAGTGGCAGTGTGCTTTCCACCACTACATCTGATGCTTCGTATTGCACTTGGTGATGTGATGCTTGGATGCAGCTGCTCAGCCTTGAAAACCCATCCATGAAGCTCTCTACACTGTTCTTGAGCTAATCTGAAGGCCACATGAAGTTTGGAGGTCTGTAGCTGTTGACTCTGCAGAAAGATGGCAACCTCTTCGCACTATGCGCCTCAGCATCCACTGACCCCGCTTCGTCTGTTTTCGTGGCTGAGGTTCTGCTGTTCCCAGACCTCCCGTGTTCTTATAATACAGCTGACAGTTGACTGTGGAATATTTAGGAGCGAGGAAATTTCATGACTGGATTTGTTGCACAGGTGGCATCCTATCACAGTTCCACGCTGGAATTCACTGAGCTCCTGAGAGCGACCAATTCTTTCACAAATGTTTGTAAAAGCAGTTGGCATTCATGGGTGCTTGGTTTTATACACCTGTGGTTACTGAAGTGATTGGATGACCTTATTCTGATTATTTGGATGGGTGAGTGAATACTTTTGGCAATATAGTGTATTTTAAGTGTTTTACAGTGGTAATAATGTCTCCTCAAAAAACAAGATGCATTAGAGGGCAAGTTCCTTTTCCCTACCCATACTGCTCACTCAGTCTCACTCAGTCACACCACCAGAAACAAAATAGACAAATGTGAGAAGTTTCGACAAGTGGGGGAAAAAATTGGGGAAATGAAACAAAATTGAAATACAGGTAACAACATAAAACAAGTAAACTGAGTCAACAACTCAGTAGTTCATTGGTTTTCAGCATCAATATGTAAGGTATCTATATAAAGTAAAAATGGCTGGCAGGTTCGATGAAAAGCCTGGATGGAACCCTTAAGGGAGAATCTGATCTTCTCAAGTCTTAGGCATTTTACATTTTTTGAATAAGATTTTTTTTTTAAATTGTTTTCACTTATTGTGCGAAGGCTGATCTACAATCAAACCACTCACACAACAGCAAGCCCACCAGGTGTGAGCATTCGTATACCAGGATTTGGAAAGACTTCTTCTCTTGAGTATCTTGACCCCAGCAAACGTAGTGTGGGTAAGCTAAAAACCCTACACCAGCCACTTCTTGAGATACCTAAGAAACTGTTAAAGCTGTGGTCTACGATTTGAACCGCAGCCTGCCCCCCCTTCCCTCACCTCTCCCCTCCATGTTCGAAGATCCCGCCCCCAGCTCGTGTCGCCTCATATAACAACAAGCCCCCTCCGGCAGAGCTACGAGCGACTAGCATAATATATCAGCAGCAAACTCAATCAAAAACAGCTCAGCTCAACTGAGACAGTCATCCCCCTTGTAACACACAGCAGTAGCCATTTCAATTGGACCGGCGGCAATGCGGGTCTGGCGCCGCCAGAGCGGAGCCGATTGTGGGGGAGGATTTATCTTTCTCGGCCTGTCCTCCCCAGCTCAGCTTACAGTGCTAACGATTAAGCGGCTAACAGGCTAACCCGCTCCGCTACAAGTCATTAGCCAGTACAGGCACAGACTAACCAGAGTTATTTAGCAGACATCTCTCACTGTAGTAAACAAAGCCATTACCTGATCAACCAGGGGCGAAACGGCCAATGCTGAAGGTCTGACGGCTGGCTGAGGCGATTCGTTAACCGTTAGCCCGTTAACAGGCCTCAACCCGCGGGCAGAGCTCCGTTGGGCCCCGCGGGAGACGGAAGCGGCTTCCCGGTTTCGGCGCTAGGCTTTTCCGGCTCCATGATAGTTCAGTAGCTAACGCTGCTAGCTGCTCACCCGAGGTAGAGGGGAGGAGGCGGGACCATGGGCATGACGCTGCGTAGTGAGGGAGACAGGGGATTGGATGGACTCACAGACCAACTCACGGACCAACTCACGGACCAATTGAACCTTCCTGCCTTCAAGGTTTGATTGGTCAGCTAGTATGCAGCTTTGCAGCGGATATACTGAATGGATTTTTTTCATTCTTTTTGGTCTTTATACTGTGTAGATAGGACCATAGGACCATAACAGCCTTGTAAACGGTGTTATTAAGATGTACAAAGCTTCCAAATCGTAGACCATAGCTTTAATATCTGTTGTTTATAATAATGTTTTAGTCTATATGTGGGTCCTCACAAACACAGTAAAAAAATGGTCAAAATTTCTGAGTTTTTTTTTGTTTGATGTGTATGTTTTTCCCTTCCTCTAGGTATATATTTCTTTAGTATTGTGCAGGCCCTGGTAGAATGGGGTTACACCAGAGATGATGATGTCAGAGGAGCTCCCTATGATTGGAGAAAAGCTCCAAGTAAGCAACACTGAACACACATTTGCATGCACAAGGAGGAGGGGCATAATAACCTTGCAGTACAGCTAGATCTGCCTGATTCTAAGTCTGCAATCAGGCAAGTCCAATTTGCAAAGCTCCAAGCAGTAATGATTGAGGTTTGTCTATAAAGGCACTTCCCAATCAGAGGTAGGTGATACAACAGAGAGACAGGACTGCAAGCCAGAAAATGCTACCTGCTTCGAGGGATGGGAATCGTAAACCAATTCCAGTTGAGAATCGTTAACAGCTCCATCAAAGAATCAATATCATTAATCTTTTTGCTTATCGCTTATCAATTCCCTTATCAATTCCTTCAATGACAGGGTTCCAAAGAGTCAGAATTGTGACTTTATTTTAATTGCACCTACTACACAACCTTATGTGAGTGGAAACACCAGCAACTTGCAGAAGCAGATATCTATGCTGTGACGTATTTGACATGGTTGCCACTGAAAATCAGAAACATTTGCCCACACGCAAAATCTGCAGAAATCGTTAAGAGAATCGTTAAAGAATTGGATCGATTAGCAGGATCGTTAACAGCATTGGTATTGATAAAATCTTATCAATTCCCATCCCTACCTGCTTCTATAGAGATTAGAATAGATGATAATTGCTTTAGTGGCATTTTTATCAGTCATGAGCAGCACCTCATCAATATATAAAGGAACAGTAACAGAATTTAGGACTATTTTGGTCACTGGATTCTTACTTTTTGTAATAAAACATCTAAAGGAAAAAAATGTGGGTTTGTGGTCTAATTTGTGTCAGTTTAGGTGTCCTTGACATGAAAAAGGTTGAGAACCAGTGTTCTAAATGTTATTTTCTCTCTCTTCAGTGTCTTTGACTAATATGTTATTTTTTAAATGCAATGGTTTTAAATGTCAACTATAAACTAGCCTTTTATTATCGTACAGTATTGTTTCATCAGTTTCTCTGAAATCAGGATGTTGAGTAAGGGATAATGTAGGGCGAGCCGGTCACTACAGAGAAATAAACCCCGGCAGGATGATGCAGGACCCCTCGTGTCGGGGTCCTGCATCATCCTGTCGGGGTTTATTTCTCTGTTGTGAACCCGATCTGCTGCTGCTGCCAGAATTAGAGGACAGGATCTTGCTCCACTTTTTTAAAAAAACGTTTTCTTGCCGCAGATATAAACGTCTTTCTGCAGATTGATACGACATGACGTGATTCGCCCGAGTCGATCAGAAGCGTCCTTAACAACGGTCTGCTATTCATAGCAACGGTCTGCTATCCAGAAATAACAGACCGTGGAATGTTGTAATTGACCAATCAGGATCGAGCATTTGACAATGCTGTGTAATAAACCTGGATAGTAGTCACTTGGACATGAAAATTTTATGCATTTGCTGACTATGTATTTGTTTTTTTATCTACTGTTTTACTAAGCTTTTAATTGTTATTGAAAATGTATTTGTTATCATGCAATTCATGTGAATGTATGATGTAATGATGACAATAGCCAAGTTCACTCTGCCATTTCAAGCCATAATAATTTTCCCCCTTTGATGCTTTGCCTCCACAGTGAACGTCACTGGGACAGAATGGGGAGGAGCAAGTTTCTATTTCTCCAGAGTTAGTATCATAGACATGGCATTGACGAGAGGATGCACAGGGACATAATATAGGACAGATGCACAGTGAGTGTGTGCGTCACGGTGTTCATGTCCTGTTCTCTGCAAGTAACCCAAAGCCATAACTTTAACGAAATATCCTCGCATAATTAATGTGAATGTCTCAAGATGAAATGATAGTGGAGATTCACTGTGCTGCTTTTTGTATGAATGCCCAGAGAAGGGGCACAGAGTTTACCTAAAAGTTCTACAATGAATCTCCATCATCATTACACCTTAACTAATTTTGTTAAGACAGAATATTTTTTGCTAGCCACAATGCAATATAACTTTGGTTGCACATACAGGCACCTTAAGGTAGAGACACAAACTCACAATGCTCCTGTCACCCCATTTAGAAAGTGTGGTCCCCTCTCCTCTATGTTGTGCGACTGATACTACCTTTGAAGGTGGCACAAAAATGGGAGCTAACTCATTCTCCCCTAAAAAATCTTCACGACATTCAAAGTGGAGGCAAATCATCACATGGGAGTAAGCATTACCACTTGAAACAGCGTTAAGTGATCCAGCTAGACTGCAAAAACAGAATTGCCCTTTTGTCTAAATGCAGTTGTCTGAACAATAATCTGAATGAAACAGCTTCCCTTCTAAATTAGGGTATCAGTTACTTGGTGAACGATGGGGCTGTGGCCTAGCTACAGTGTGAATAGGGCCACTCTATACTTTGATCTGTTTAAATTTTCTCTTATCATTTCCAGATGAGAATAAAGAGTTTTTCCTGGCACTGCAGCATATGATTGAACAGATGGGAGAGAAAGCTGGTGGCCCTGTGGTGCTAATAGCTCACAGCATGGGAAACATGTACACATTGTACTTCCTTAACCAGCAGCCACAGGCCTGGAAAGACAGATACATCAAAGCTTTTATCTCCCTGGGACCACCATGGGCAGGGGTGGCCAAAACTCTCCGTGTGCTTACCTCCGGTAAGTCTTAAACTAGCATTTTATACTTAGTTTTGATATGCCTGGTATCAGTCCAACCAATTGTCAATTCTTCCTATTGTATTTTAACTGTCCATTCTTTCATGATCACACCAGGTCTTTGTTCAATGAAATGTATTAATGTTGATTCCTTGTAAAAAAAAAAAAAAAAAAAACTATACCCAGAACCAGAAATACAACCAAACATTGCAATGATTCCCTCAACTGCTATAACATTTTAAATTAATTAAATATACAGTGTTTGCTGTCATACCAGATATTTTTGGGGCAACAAGGTCCTTCATTTAGGAATAATAGTTTTGTTTCTGTTGTACCAGAGGTGTATGTCGAACATATTTTATGTGATACCTTAAATAGCATTTTTAAAGTTCTGTTTATATATATTTTGAACAGTCCTTTTGTAACCTTTTCCTCTGCAAGATTTCTTTACAACTGCATTTTTTTTTTCTGTGCTAAAAGTGACATACAGTTTCTTAACACCACTTATTTCTGTGATTGCTACTCAACATATGTGTTGGTTTCTGTGTGGTAAACTTTTGATGTGGGTCATAACTTCAGTGAGAAACCATAATATGAACACGTTTTAAACCATTTAGATCCTTATGTCCATATCCACTGGCTCCATGTATTTCTCTTATCCAGTCTTTCAAATATCTCTCTGTCTTACACTCAGGTATGGATTTTTTTTTTTGATTGAAATGAATTTGTGAGCCAGGAACACATGTTTTTTGAGACAATTTCCATACTGCAGTCATGGGTGTTATAGTTGTCCTTCTTCTGCTATCATTTTTTATGTAGCTGATTCTTTTCATGGTATAAAAATATACTAATTCCACATGTGTCTGCCATAGTAACAGTCCATTTGTAGGACAAAGCAATGGCAAGATGAGGCATAAATTGCACAATCGTAACTAAAAGTTCCTGCTTGAGGCTATAAATTATTTGCTGGGTTTTAATCTTCTGTCATTGGTTATTTTTCTATGCCTGCAGGTGATAATAACCGCATTCCAGTGATAAGCCCTTTAAAGATTCGCTCCCAGCAACGCTCTGCTGTGTCGACATCTTGGCTGCTTCCCTATGTTCACTCATGGCCAAAAGATAAGGTGTGCATTTATGTTTGAAAATGTTTATTTGAATGACTTTATGTAATCAGAGGCCATTTTTAAAAATGCTGGACCTTTCTTTGGTCCAGATTACATAGTATTGTTTTTTTGTATTAATATACAACACTAACTCACAAAAAATAGGGTAATTCAGCTTTCAGAGGAAATTTCAGCATGAACCTAAAATGCACTTTAACCTTTACAGGGAAACTTAATGTGACATTTTTTAAACTTTTGAATGCACATTTCCAATTGTTCAATGTTTCATTACTTTTTGCTCAACTTGCTGTTTTCTAACAAGTAGCTAAATAGCAAAATTGACAACAGGTGATTGATCCATGAATCAACCAATAAACTCCTAGTTCAATTGGAATCTGTATTTGAACAGTCCTTCTCATCATGTGTTCACATATTGGTATCATGAGACCAAGATGACCCTTAACAAGTGATTTATGATATTAATTATAATAATAATAATAATAATTAGTAGTAGTAGTATTATGATAATAATAATAACTGTAGTAATACATTTTATTTGTATTGTACTTTACATTTTCACAATCTCAGTGCAACAGGGTAAAATAAAAGTGGTTCAGATAAGTAAAGCAGTTCATGAAAAAGATATTACTGTTAATACCATACACCATACTTCTACTTAAATGTAGGACTACAACTTCCGATTCTTCTTGTAATCAAGTACTCTATCGAGTATTTTGTCGATTAATCCAGTAATCAGATAACACTTATATTGGTCTCTCTGCAGTTTTTTTTTAATTTTTTTTACATTGAATCACTTCGGCTATATTGAATAGTATCAACATACAAAACAAAATAATAAGCCAGGTCTCTTGAATGAACAATTTATTGATTTCTTTGAACATTTTTTTGCATAAACAGGATCCCAGAATCAAAATCCATATTTTTGTATCGGTAAAAAGTAATTACTACATCAAGATGTTCAAAACAAGATCTGCAGATTATTTTGAGTAACCAAGTCCTGAATTTTAGACTGGAACAATGCAAAAAATACATTTTTCCAATGTATTTTTTTGGTGCTTTGAGCATCACAAGACTTTGCAAATTGGTGTATTTATGCTGAAGAGAAGGCAGACATCACTACAGGTGATATCTAAAACATGTACAACTAGTACAGTAAAAATGGATTGAATGGATAAACAGGCCCTTGAAGTTATATTGAATAACTGTCTCCGAAAGGAGCACTAAACCAATTACAACTTATCAAATAATGTTGATATTTAGCGTATTGCAATAGGGACAATATTTTTGAACTGTTAGACTTGTTTTGTTTTATTTATTTTTATTTACCCTTTATTTAACCAGGAAAACCCCACTGAGATAAAAAAAAATCTCTTTTCCAAGAGTGTCCTGGCAAAGACAGCAGCACATTCAACAGTTTTACACAAACACATGAAATCATCAACACATAAAACAAGAATTCAATACATTAAGAAAGAAAACTCACTATTTCAGACAGACAGTTTTGCTTGGATTGTCCACATGAGAAAGATAAAGTGCATCAGTCAAAACATCTGCAGCCAGATGTGTCCAATTCCAAGTTGCTCAACATTGTCTTAAAAGTGTCTTAGGTCTCAGGTCTTTTTGTAGATCTTTCCAAGCATGTGGAGCCCCAAACCTGAATGCCCTTTTTCCCAGCTCAGTCCTTGCTTTTGGAACAGACAGAAAAGATCCTAGGAACGAAGATTTAAGATGCTGTGCTCTTCTGAATGATATAGGTCAGAAAGCTGGATGGGAGCAGGCCAAGAAGACCATCCAACATGAGCATACAGCAAACAATGATGAGTAAGAGATTTAAAACCAGTGAGGAACCTCAGAGCTCCATGATGCACAGTATTCAGAGACTGTAGGCTTTGAGGAGGCGTGCATGTACAAAACATCGCCATAGTCCAATACAGACATAAATGTAGCAGGAACCAGTCTTTTTCTAGACCCAAGAGAGAGAGAAGACTTCATTCTAAAGAAAAAACCTGACTCCAGTTTCTATTTTGAGCAAGCTGCTGAATATGTGCAGAGAAAGAAAGGGAATTGTTGATTAAAACACCAGGATACTTGTAGGAAGAAACAAATTCCATCTGAGAACCCTGAGCAGTGCTCACTGAAGGCAGGTTAGAAAGTATGAACCTAGAATTTGACAATGGCATAACTTTTGTTTTGTCTGCATTTTAAACCAGTTTTAAACAATAAAATATTTGTTGCGTGGTATTAAAAGCAAGTTGTAGTTGTACAAGTGCTTGGACTCATGTTGACATAAAAATGAATTTTTGCATTTGATGTATTCTAATTGATAATACTGACATAAAGAATGAACAGGAGTGGTCCAAGGACTGAACCTTGTAGCACACCTTCAGTAACAATGAAGGAGCTGGAAGTGAGGCCCTCTATCTGCACATACTGAATTCTTTCTGTCAGGTAATTTTCAAACCAGTTAACAGCATGTTTTGACAGTCCTGCACTAAATAATTGATAAGCCAGAACTGAGTGGTTCACAGTGTCAAAAGCTTTGGATTTAAATTGTTCTTGCATTTTTTTTTTCTCTGGGTGATATCTTACTATTTTTAATTTGGTTATTTTTATTTTATTTGTTTTATTCATGCTTATCTCTTTTTGCTAAATTGTTGCCTTTAATGCTGTAACAATGCTAATTCCATATTGAGGATCTTATTTATCTTATTTTATTACTCAGCCCAAATAATTTCATACTTATGGCCAGGGTTGGGAGGGTTACTTTAAAAATGTAATCCACTACAATTACAGGTTACTTGTTAAAAAATGTAAACAGTAACTTACTCTAAGTATCACAATATTAAAGTAATGTAACTGATTACTTTTAGATTACTTCAATACCAAACATGAAGTAAGACAAGAGAGTATAAAAGATGTGTCATCTGCTCAGTGCATTTTTTAAAGAAAAACATACAAAGCTCAATTGGTCAGAAGTAAGTGACTTTGATGTTTCCGCTGGAAAATACACAGCACAAAATTATCAATCAATTAACTTATTAATTATGAACTATTCAGCTGTATTCATGAATTAGATCATGGGCTATAACAACAATAACTGCAGCATTAATAACAATTGTAAATTGTTATAATTATGATTATAACTGCTATAGTTATTAGATGAAAAAAAATGCCACATGAAAGAATTGTGTAAGGAAGGTATTAAGATGCTCCAAAGTTACCTACACATTATTTCCCTGCTTTGGAATCTGCATTGCCTGTGTCATGAAATGCACAGGTGCTGACTTTAATTTCAGGTGTGCCAAACATGATCATCTGCCGAAACTGATTTCCTTTATACTCAGAAGCATTTAGTCTTTATGGTGTTGTCATTATAGCCCTTCTGGCAGAAATCTTACTATCATCACTAAAAACATGATTTTGTTTCACCCCTCTAAACGTACACAAGAAGAGCTTTTAAGGTGTTAAAAAGAGACTGGATGGTTATAATTTACAGCACAGAGCAGATAAATTAATGCAGAGGATAAGCAAAAAGACATACCAAACATGTACTCATCAGGACATCACGTTATGTTTAGTGCACGTTATGACTGTTTGATCCGGATACATGCAGTTGTTACGATATTAGATTTATTTAAACGGGGTGATTCAGTTTTTAGCGGACTAACGTTATAGCTTTCTGACACGACACAGGTCAGCATCAGCACCTACAGTCCCAAAATGTTTACCAGTAGTAGTTATACAGTACAGTAGTGGCACGAGTAGCAGACTGGTTACTAACAGCTTAGCAAGCGAACAAACCTGAACTGAAGCTTACAGGACGTTAGCAGTTTGTCTTCTTACCTGTAGATGTTTTTTCAGGTTGGACGTAGAGTCCCTGGATGTTGAAAGTGTTTTGATAGCTGGGAGGCATTATTTGCACTGCACTGTTATGTTTCTCCCTTTTTGTGATTTTAATTCAAAATTATAGCGCAGTTTCCAGCGAGTGAAAGCACTCTTTTCCCCGGCAGTTGCCATAGCTTAGACAGTTTACTGTACGGCTCGTTGCTATGCGGGTGGTTGTCTCACGTGTTGGTTTGTTGTGGTATTGCGTCGTAAAGTGTCGCAAATGCCTGCTCACTAAGCATGCGTCTGCTGCATTGTAGTATATCCCATTTGATTTTAAAATGTAATCCTGCTAAGTAATCCCCGTTTTTATCAAATATACCGGTAATCTGATTACTCGTTTTTTTTCTGTACTGTAACGGATTACAGTTACCTTTTTTTTGTATCCTGATTACGTAACGCCGTTACATGTAATCCGTTACTCTCCAAGCCTACTTATGGCCCTTTTCCACTGGCACACCTTGGCCCTACTCGATTTGCAGCGTGTTTCTGCCAGCCCGGTACCTCCTAAAACAAGCTAGTTTTAGTACCTACTCCGCTCTGGCTCCAAGCGAGCTGAGTCAATACTGAAAGATGATGTCATCGACTGCTGGTTACTGATTGGTCAGACAATGTCGTCAACGATGAGTCATAAGCGCGATGACTTGCATGCTAGCGGTAGCTACCGTTAGCTTACCCTCATACGTCTTTTCTTTGCAGCTCGATTGCTCTCGTCTTCGGCTTCATTCTGTTGTATAGCTTTCAAAACTCTCCCGTGCTTCACAAGGGGTATTTCTTCTTGCCACCTGCAGCCTTCTTCTGCTTTCCTTTTTAACTCGGTTTGTGACAAAAAGCCACAGATTGTTGTGTCACGCTCAGAATGACGTCACCGCAGTGCCATTCACCCCGTTGGGCAGGCGACTGGGGCTAATGGAAAAGCAGCACAAGGCTAGTAGAGTAGAGTAGAGTAGGGCTAATGGAAAAGGGCCATTAGATACTAAGACAATTCAACCAGCTAATGTAGCTGCATTAATTTTACTAATGAAAGGATGCCCTACATATGTTAGCTCCACTCACTGTCAGTATTTGCTGATCTATCACTGCAATCAACGCAAAGGAAAGTTATTGGATGTGAAAGTATGTGCACGTGATTAACATAATACCTATCCAAGTAGTCCCCACATTGATTTACGTTCTGAGCCAGCCTTTACACAAAGCCGTAATAAAAGTATGTTTTTTACTAGACTTAATCTCAATTATTGATCACACTGATTTCTGTTCACTGCTAATGTGTCTTGAGTGTTATCTTGTTGTGTCTGCTCTGCAGACATGACGCACAGACCGGATGTTTACTGTTGACGTGCGGTAGGATTGACTCTGAGCTATATGCTAAGCTAACTCTGTTTTACAATGGACCCACTGCACTTTTTTCTTTTCATTTCAACTTGAACTGATCCCACA